>UELW01000114.1:0-458827 GCA_900490495.1 Danionella dracula
CTTTGTTGGGAGTTCATGACTGCATAACTATTGATGTGGGTCTACTATTCGAAAGTAGAAGAGGAAGGCGCGAGTCTCACCAACTTGCCTCAGAACCTCTGCTGACCAGCTGGCACCCATCTATACAAACTTCTTCAACAGTTCTTAGGAGCTATGTGAAGTTCTTTTGGGCTTCAAGCACCCCACCATCATCCCCAAGAAGCCAAAAAAATCACAGGATTTAATGACTACAGACCAGTAGCCCTGACATCTGTGGTCATGGACTGGTGTTGGCTTACCTGAGGAACATCAATGAAGCCTTACTGCAGTCTGCCTACCGATCCAATTGGTCTGTGGATGATAGAGACAACATGGGACTGCACTACATCCTGCAACATCTAGACAAACCAGGAACTTATGTGAGGATCTTGTTTGTGGACTTCAGCTCAGTGTTCAACATTTCGTGTCTACACTTCAGACTCTGCCAATGAGAGCGCCATTGTTCCCTAATGTAGTGGAGTGGTATTGCACTTTATTCTAAAACAGTAAAAAAAAAATAGATAAATAAAAAGCATGTTCCCCGAGGTCAAACGCGCCCCCCTTGATGGAGCCTCGCGCCCCCCTGACCACTTTTAAAGAACCACTGCCCTACACCACCAACTGCACTTCAGAGCCCCAAACACCAGGACAGCCCGGGACAAACACAGTTTCTTCCCTCAGGCCATTCAGCTCCTGAACCCAAAATGTTCCCCAACAACACTCCCATACACTGCACTAAGCAAGAGGACACTGATGTGGACTCTTGGCACATTTGCAGTCGCTCCACATGCTGTTTCTGTACTTTATTTTTACTTTACGTTTTGGTCGCCACGTTACCTAAAAAGCATCTCTTAAGCACCTAGGACTTCTATAGTATATTGCTTTATATTTGTGCTACTTCTATTTCTAGAATATTACTATATTCTATTTACTTTTAACTTGAGCAATTTACTTATATGTAACAAACGGGTTATCACATATATAATAATAAAAAATAATACGATAAGAGGCAATAAACCGTATTATCTTGGAATCAGAGCCCCAGGGAACGGTGTAACTGAAATAAACCACAAATAAGGTAAATATGTTGATAATGTTTATTAATCTATTCTAAACACAAAAGATAAATGATTTCTAGCTAAAACTGACCTACACACAGTCGCTCACGCACGCATGCACACACACAACGAGAGGGAGGGGGTGAGGAAGAGAGAGAGAGAGGGAAAGGCAAAGTATTTGACGTAACAGCTCAAGAGTTACTCTTAATTATGAATCTAGGCACATAATTAACTTCAGCACTTCAGGAGTCCATTCTATTATAGTTACCCGCACCAGAAATTAATTAATTATCGCTTGCTACCTTTTGAGATCCGTTAAGTCGATAAGGGTTCCCAAGTTGTTTGCGGGGTAGAACGAGAGGCTTCCTGTGTAGCGGCTGTGAAGGTGTGCCCGGGGAGTCGACTCGGCTGAGAGTCGAGCTGGGTTATTTGAATTGGCTCTGTTTGAGGTGTCCGTGAAGTCCAAAAGACGTTTCGCGTTGGTTCGACAGTCTTTATATTTAAGATCACGACTCTGGGTTGATGAGAGCCGGGTTTTCCTTTGTTGAAACGGCGCCAAAAGATAAGAGAGTTCTGGAAAGGGTACTGAGAGAAAACTGGCTAACAGCCAGAGGAGAGAGAAGACTTTGGGTCAGAAGACTGAAAAGAAGAGGGGCCTGCAAGACCGGAAAAGAAGTGAGCTGCGCCAGGGAAGAGGGCCTCTGTCTTGAATCGTGAGGCGGGTCTCTCCTGCAGCTTAGCCAATGGGAGCACTTCTGGAATTGGAGCTGTGGGTAACGTCACAATTCATCCCGCAGAAGCTTCCGGCGGGAAAGAAGTTCGCTCTTAATTTGCATTCATTAATAGACAAAGTCATATCTAATCGGGAAAGTCCCGGATCACTTCCTACCGAATTAAATCCTTTCGGGAACATGACAAGCGTGGGGGTCAGTTACGGAAAAACTCACTCATCCGCACATTCATTCGTTTTAAACTAACTGGCTAACGATACAGGTCTTCCATGTATACAAGCAGATTAAGACTTGCTATGACTATTAATCCAGTATATGGGCGTGTACACGTAAACAGATTTGTCCCTTTTCCTCTGTATGTTAAGAAAAGCAGTTTTGTGTTGAATATCCGCAAATCGCGAGGGTTCAGTCACAGGGTCCTTGAATTCCTGTGCGCGGCGTGAGTCCAGGAGAGCATCAGGTGTCCAACAGTCTCTTTTGAAGCTCTTGACTGATAGTTCCCAGCCTAACCCTTGTGGCGTCGGTCACCATTTAGGGCTTGGAGTCAGACTGAACCGAGTGTTTTATTTCCTGCATCTGGTACTGAAGGATAAGTTAGGAATGTGCAGCTCCAGGTTCCCATGCTGTAAGTGTGCTTTGCTGAGGAGCCGAACCTAATTCCCTACATATATAACCTGTGTTCCCTATCAGTCGGTCACTACGACTTATGTCGGTGACGACTAGGGAAAGCTCCACTAGGAGTGCCCCACTCTCTCCACACTATCTCAAAAATGCCAATCAGGGAACGCGCTGATGGTCACGTGATCACGCCATTCCGCATAAACCAAACACAAGCGTGACGCTCTTCCTGTTTGTTTACAGGAGCCTACTCTTAACACGCGAGTGACTTGGTGAAGGACATCACAGAGAATGAGCAGATTATTACCTATTTGGAGATCTGGTGAGTCGACAGCAACTACCGAGGTTTTTCAGCCGGATCCAGAGGCTGGAACCGCTGCACCCCCAAGCCTTCCACCAACAAGTAAGACTCCTTTTTTCTTAGCAGAGAGCTTGTTTTGCTGGTCGACTGTTTGTAGCATGTTCCAAACATGTCGCCACTCTGCAAGTCTGTTGGATGCGATGGATCGATTGTATCGACAGATAGCCACGTTATTTACCTCGGTTTTCTTGGGCGTAGACATGCTGAGGCAGCAATTGAGGTATCAAACTGTGTGGATTGCACACTTCTGTCCGGCAGCGCACTTAAAGTGAGGTTGGAGTACTTTCAGTCCACCACTTGGAGGCTTTGTAGCTCCCGCCCATAAGGGTCAACGAGTGCATGTCTCCAGCGTGCAGAGGAGTCGAGCGTGCTGGCTCCAGCCGCTTCCCGCTCCACGATCATTACCTCGATTGTCTTGGGCGTAGACATGCTGAGGCAGCGATTGAGGTATCAAACTGTGTGGATTGCACACTTCTGTCCAGCAGCGCACTTAAGGTGAGGTTGGAGTACTTTCATTCCACCACTTGGAGGCTTTGTAGCTCCCACCCATAAGGGTCAATGAGTGCATGTCTCCGGCGCGCAGAGCGGTCGAGCGTGCTGGCTCCAGCCGCTTCCCGCTCCCCCGGTGCGTCCGCTATCTGCCACAAAGAGTTAACGGATGATGCGCTGCTTGCATCTTCTGACTACTCCTGTGCGCCTGATGATGCGATCTCTGCTGCTGCATCAGAGAGTGACGCCGCATCTCCCAACGGAGACGGTACATCGTTTTCCCCCTCTGGCGTGACGTCAGAATGTGCTGCGGAAGAGATGGCCGAGTTGCTTACCCGGGTTGCCAGAGAGATTGGGTTGCAGGTTGCATGCCATGGCAGCCTATCAGGTGTTCCAAGCCAAGGTCCTGAAAGATATCAGGAGCAGAGTTGTGCACATTCAAGAGTGTGGTGCCTGATGCAGTGCAGTCCGGATGGCGCTCAGCTTCCGTGTCGGAGTCAGCCTCGAGTGGGACCTCCTCGGCTGGAACCGGATGCTGCTCTGAGGGCGAGCCTCAACTACCCGGTAGGTCTCTACCTAGGCTAGGACCCGCTATAAAAGACTATCGGCGAAGTGCATATGATGCCATTAGTGGAGTTTCAGGAAGCCTGGTGGGAGCTTTCCAGTATTTCCCCTTGGCTCGTATGCACTATCCGGTATGGCTATCGACTGCAATTTGCTGCCAAGCCGCCCAGGTTCAATGGGGTTCTAATGACCTCTGTCTCATCCACAGAGGCCCCGGTCCTGCGCGAGGAGATCTATTCTTTTCTACGCAAAGGTGCGATCGAGCTGGTCTTCCTGCCAACAGGGAAAGAGGGTTTTACAGCCCATACGTTCTAGTTTCCAAATGCACAGGCGGGTTGCATCCAATCCTGCATCATCTGAACGCTAATCTTCTGAGACTTCCGTTCAGTATGATATCCCTCAAACGCACGGCCCACTCAGTCCGTCCAGTTCGCCACAATAGATCTGAAGGATGCGTATTATCACGTGAGTATACTCCCCCGGCACAGACCTCTTCTTCGGTTTGGCCTCGAAGGTCGAGTGTATCAGTACTGTGTCCTCCCCCTTCGGCTTGTCTCTGTCCGCTCGCACCTTCACAAAGGTGATCGAGGCAGCTTTAGTACCATTAACACGGGAAAAGGTTCGAATCCTGGCTTACTTGGACGACTGGCTGATACTGGTCCAGACGCTGCCAGTTGATTCGTCACAGAGACAGGGTCTTATGCCACCTCAGCCATCTGGGGCTTTGGAACAACTCAAAAAGAGCCATCTAACCCCTGGCCAGAGCATATCTTTTCTGGGTATGGAGCTAAACTCGTTGAAAATCCAAGCATGCCTCTCTCTAGAGCGTGCCCTGAGCCTGCTGAAGGCAAACATGCAAAGTCTGAACAAGAGTAGTGGTCCCCCTGAAGAACTTCCAGAGGCTCCTGGGGCATCTGGCTTCCACAGTTATTCTGCTCAGCTTATTACATATGAGACCACTCCAGCTTTGGCTCAAGTTCCGTTGAAAGCATGGCGTCCAAGGTGACTGAAGGTGAACGTGACACCTCATTGCCTCCACCTGCATCTTTGGAAAGATGTTCGTTTCCTCCGTGCCGGTGTCCCTCTGGGAGGACCTCTCAGGCTCATAGTAGTAACTATCAACGCTTCAAAGACTTGGTTGGGTGCTGTGACACAAGTTAACGGTGTAGGACTTTAAGGCGTCCAATGCATGTTCAAAATGACCAAGAGACAGATTGCCAACTGATCAAGTTTTAATTGACTTTCAGCAGAGAGATATCAACAGCAGTTTCAGCGTGCTGGAGAAGTTCTAAACAGCTTCTGAGTCCGTTTTCCAAAGCCCTAGCTCTTTATCTCCTCTCAAGCCGTTTCTGGGGAAACGAAACCAGGTGTTATTTTTCATCTTCGCAACTGGTACAAGGCGGCTCCTCTGAAGTAGGATGGTCAGCTTCCTGCCTGGTACAGGATGCCTCCTGTGCTCCTCTTCTTATCTGCTCAAAAACAGGATGTGCCATGGCCTTCAGACACACAAAAGGCTCACAAACCTTCATGAATCTCTTCTTATTTAACTCTTCAGTTTTTCTTAATCAGAATTTAGAAGGTAAAAAGTTAGTGAATAAAATAAGTACTTGTAAATATATAAAAGGTAAAATATAAATCCCACAACGGTCAGATTCCTCAGAGGGGCCAGAAGGGTTAGACCCTCTAGGCCGTCCTTATTTCTCTCTTGGGACCTTTCCTTTGTCCTTAGAGGACTTCAAGGTCCTCCATTTGAGCCGCTTGAATCAGTAGAGCTTAAATTTCTGTCAATAAAGAGAGCGTTCCTGGTCGCGTTAGCGTCGATTAAGTCGATGAGACCTGCTTAAAGTTCGGACCTGGTGATACTCATGTTATTCTTAAGGCCAGGCCTGGATGTGTGCCCAAGGTTCCTACCATCGCCTTCAAAACTCAGGTAGTGAACCACCAATCTCTGCCCGGAGAGGAGGCAGCACCAGCCCCTGGTCCCAATTGCCCAGTTCGACCACTGAGGATCTATGTAGAAAGGACTGACGTCTGATGTCCCTTGCCCCCTGTAGTTTAGAGCCCACTCTATCAGGGTGTCGTGGCCTCTTGGGCGTTGGCAAGAGGTACTCCGCTGGCAGAGATCTGCAAGGCTGCGTGTTGGGTTGACACCTAACACCTTCGCCAGGTACCTGAGCGTTTAATCCATCTCTTCAGTCGTGCTCGGTGGTGGTAGCATTGTCTGAGATGTATTAAGGGGTATCCAGCTTGGATTGTGCCTTCCTAGTGATATGTGCGCTTTTTTTGCCTCTGAGATAACCTCCAGCTTTTTGGCTCCTCTCGCCCCAACAGGCGATGAAACCTTGCGTGTATTAAACTGCCGGAAGTTCTTAGTCCAGCCTTCGAAGTGGCTCCCTTCTGCTCTGGGAATGATGCACCCTCCTCTGGTATGAGTCGATATGATAGAGAATTGCCGATTGCCCATTAAAAAAGTCTATACTTAAGGGCAGGGCGGAGGTAGATCCGTTCGGTGCCAGACTACTGATGCGCCCTAGGTTGTGGTGTTTTGCAGGGTGTTCCCATATTCGCCACCGACATAAATCAAAGTTACCGACTAATGGGGAACGTAATGGTTACTTTCGCAACCCCCGTTTCCCCAATTGGGAACGGAGACTTATGTCCCCCAGCCACAACCATAAGGTGTGAGTAAGTTTGTTTGCTTGTGGGTGATTACAGCTCCAGCTTCACAACAGGAAGAGCTTCACACTTGTGTCCGAGTTATGTGGGACGGCGTGATCACGTGATTATCAGCGCATTTGCTGATTTTTGAGATGTGTGGAGAGAGTGGGGCTCTCCTAGCAGAGCTTCCCAAAGTCGTCACCGACATAAATCTCTGTTCCCTATTCGGGGAATGGGAGTTACGAAAGTAACCATTACATTACTGTTGCAACGTTATTGTCGTTTTTTGTTCCAACACTGGAGAGTACCCCTGAACCACAACAAATTCCTTCTGTGTGTGCACATGCGCACTTGGCAATAAAGATCTTTCGGATTTTGATTATCAAGAGACCAGTTGGCCAGATATGGAGGGACCCATACCTGGGAATTTTTGCTCTGTGTTTAACCCAAATTAGTGTACACGTACAGCAGTGAACAAACACACCGTGAACACACACTCGGAGCAATGGCCTGAGAGCCTTTAGGAAACTGGTGCCCTGCTCAAGGGCACAACAGCTGTGGTTGTTGATGATGGGAGAGCAAGTGTTTCATCACATACACCACCTTCAGCTTAGTGGATCTGGGGATCGAAACAGCGACTTTCCAATCGCAAGTTAATCTTCTACATAGGAAGCAGATGAGGAATCAATCAGTTGTTTTTATTAGAATTATTCTGACCAACAACATGCTCAGAAGAGGCCGGCTTACTTTTAGGCCGCCACCGGGAATGTCATGACACAACCTCGAAAGAGTCGGCGAGAGTGAGTTTGTGACAATCAAAGAAGTTGAGCCACAAGTCGAGGTACAGGGACCGCCCCTCAGTTTCCCGTGGTGCAACAGTCTACTACACCTTTCTGATATTTTAAATTTAAGATCACCAGAGCTACCAAATTGAAAAATTAATTTGAAGCCCTGCAAGGACTTTCAAGTTTATTGATTTTTAAATTCATACTGAGATCACAGTTACCAAAATGTGTAAAACTGAGTAAACCCAAACCCTCTCAATGTAAGCATCGCAGACAAAGAACAAGCATTTACAACAAATCCATTAATCTTGAACAGTCTTTTATCATTTTTATCTCCTCAAACACAATCTGAGATTAAAGCTCTCGCTGCTGTGTGTGAGAGTTGATGAGAGTGTGCTACGGTAAGTCACCGCTATTGCTGCAGCTGATGTCAAACTTGAACCTAAAGTGATTTTCTTCACTTCAGGACAAGCTATTCCTCTTATTGATGTTCGAGGAAAATGAGGTTTTCATCTTCACACTTCACAGTAGGAACATCCACAGTACGCTACACCTGCAGAGAACACGAAAACAAATGTTGTATAAACTACATTAATGGAGAAGCACAATTTAACTTCATCCTCAAAGCATCTTCTACTAAAAAAAAAAATAACGCACAAAAGTATGAATGCAAATCTTCATGAAAGCTAACCTCAAGTTACTCTAGCTCTCCTGAGGACTCTCCAGGAAAAAGTTAATTTTTAGGTTTAGAAAGTTACTGAACCTCAAAAGTCTTCCTTGACTTCCTTCTAAGCTATAAACTTACCAAGCGGGTTGCTGTGTAGACAATTCCAAAGCTACCTTCATCCACACCGAGATTGTGTTTTGTGGAGTTGATTACTTTTGAAAGAAAAAATTACCATTAGTAATGCATTTTTTCCTTCATCAAGTGTCTTTAACTCAAAATGAACTTGAGTTAAATCTAGATCATACTCAGTCATAATATTTGAATCCTGGCTTGATTTGGTCTCTCTGGGGGTTTCTTCATCGTCTTTAGACACTGCATCAAAGATTTCTGCAGATGATTCCTCTGATGAAGAACCCGAAGGAGCAATGATGGGTGCTGAAGGAACACCAACGATTTGGCTCTGCTCAGGCACTTCAGAAGGTGAAGAAGCGAGATCTTCTGAACGACCATCAGTGGGCTGAACTGTTGAGTAAATATTCAAAGAATCCTTTAAGCAACTTCAAAAGTCATGCATTGATGCTCCGTGAACACTGACCCTGTTTTTAGATAAGTGAAAAATGTAAAATAATAAATCTCCAATTTTATGATCAATAGACTCATGGTATTCCGGACACAGGCAGCAGTTTATTCATGATATAGTTTTCTGTGCATTTCGACATCAAAACTAAAAACCTTTTAAATTATATACACCATTAAATTAAACATAAAATAGCACAACTTGTTGGTGAATATTTTACTGAACTGTCCAATAATATGGAAAACAGGCTAACGTATAATGTCTGAAAGATTTGTTACTGTATCAAAAAAGGGCTGAATTGTGATGTCATATGTGACTGAATGAGGTTAAACACACACATTTTGACGTAATAAAATTAGAAATCTTCGTGATTGTGTGTTTTTTTAGGAAGAAACTATTGATAGCCATAGAAGATAAACTTCAATAATACATGCAGGGAATGATATTCAAATCCACACAAACCACAATTGATATAAAGTTCCACTCTTGTTAAATCCTAAAACTATACCCCAATTACAAGTGCTGTTTTATTTATTGTCTTTTAGTTCTCCTTCAGTCGTTCAGTATGATGCGTGTCGGCAACGACTATGGGAGCACCACTAGGGGTTCCCAACTCTCTCCACACACATTTTAAAAGGCCAAATAGCGGATGTGCTGATGGTTGTCATCGTGTAACTGACATAAAGGAGGTGCAAATTTACCGTATTGTATGTATATGTACCGTGATCTTTTTCTCTTTTTCTCCTCGTCCAGACGCAAGCGACACATAAAGGATAAAACATGAGCTGGTTTTATGCTTTAATAATCCCTTTCCAAGTGGATTACGAGATCTGGCGATTATGACAACCAGCAAGACTCTCATGCACCTGAATGTCAGTATCTTTGAATGCCCAGGTTACCATGGAAACATTGTCTTGGGAATTTTGGAAATATTCAAAAATAGAAACCTTACAGGAATGTATTTAAATTGAACTATATGCAAACTTAACCATGTACATTTTGTACTAGTATACACTGAAAAATTAATTTTTGAGTGGTTTAATTTAGTGTGGAACTTTAATTATTTTATCGAAAAAAACACAAGCAATATTGAATGTAAGAAAAACAATTATCATTAACATAGTGTGTTGTGTGTACTATAAAATTATTTATGTAAAATTACCAAATTCCCCAAACAAAATAATGTATTTGTCTTGTATTGTATTTACACATAGTTTATGTAATGCATCAGTTTTCGGTGATCCTGACGAAGGTATGATCAATGTTTGGTAACAATTCAGTGCTCAGAGGGTTTTGTGATCTTGATCTTGAATCATTTGGATTTTATGTAGCAAACTTATATTTGTTTTTAAATACAAAGTCAAAACATGTAAACAACTCTACAAAACCCATCACACAATAAAATTATTTTGTGTATTTTGGCCAAAATATTGAATAAAATTGTATAAATCCAAGGAGATGATTTGTTTTCATTATTTAATAAACTGTTCTGTATAAAATATTGTACATATTTAAAAAATACTTTGAATTATTCAATGTTGTTTAAATCAATCCCCCTGAGCAGTCAACAAGAACAGGCCATCAATTTTACTAGTTCTGAATCAAAAGAAAGTAATACATAATGTTTATTTTTGAACAAAGGCGAGTAAAGTAGAAGCCAGAAAATAGACACTATCTCTAAGAGCATTTGTTTACAAAAGGCCTTTCTGAGCAGCTTTCCGTGTTTATAACAGGATAATGGGGGAAACATTTGACAGACAAGGTAAAAAATGACCCTGATCTTATACTCAAGTCCTTAGTTTAATTTGATCAGAGCAAGAGGACCTTTTAAAGCAGAGATTTAGAGTCTCTGAGGCTTTCTTATGTTAGCAGAGCACATTTCAGACTGGGACGGTCACTTACTCTACTAGATCCTCACAGAGGGCCAATCCTTCTCCAGGTAACGTGAATTCAAGAACTTTAAGCTAAACTACTTACGCAGACTACTCCACAACTGAATGTGTTGCGGACACAATTCTATTGTGGACAAAAAATATATTGTTGCAGCCCTAGAGGGCAGATAACAATGTGTGTCATAGAACGACTTTTACATTTGTATTTTACAAGTATATTAAAACTGAAAGCTTGATTTGATCTGTTCTTGATGCAGGCTTGAGACTTTTTCAAAAACGATGTGCTTATACTTTTTTTTACCACCCCTGTACTTCCGCAAAACAAAACGGTTAGCAATCGTGTAAAAAAGCATTTTAGATAAATGGCACATGATCTTTAGCTAGGGCTTCAATATTTAATCAAATTAATCGTTTTCGTTGATTAAAAAATAATTGCCAATCTAAGCTTACTTGGAGGATCCCTTGGAAGAGAAACAAAATGTTCTCCGTCATAATCAGAGGAAGAGGTCCCAACACAACCAGCCCGCCCCTCTTGCCTCTGTGTTTAGTCACTATGTCTTGCATGTGCTCCCTTTACTTTGGCTTGTTATGTCGGCGAATGGGGTAGGTCCATCAGCTGGTGTCACTCACCAAGTAGTCCTGAGCAGCTGCCACGTTGAACTAACCTTCCTCAAGAGAGTTAGAAAAATGATTGCCTCTGTCTGAAGGTTATTCACCGCGATTCTACCCATCACCATCCAGTTGAAGGTACACGCTGGGACGCACACGAGTTAACAGTCAGATTGCTCATCCTTTAGGCCGTTCTTAGTGTAAGGAATGTCTCTTGTTCATCACTGCACATGAACACTTTCCTGGGGAACCTGGAGTGCTTTGATCTCTGTGCACACTCCTAAGTTTATCTCCTGTGGCCATGCAGGGGAAGAAACACACCGTTTTTCCTAAACTCCTATCACCAATGGTGACTGGCGCCACGAGAGTCAAAGGAACACGATTATTCAAATAACTTTGGAGAGATAGGAGTACAATGACATTGTCCAGGCACACTCGCGAGCCTGGAGTTGCCCTGGAGCCATCGCCGGGTCACAGACTGTTTTTACTCACACTTCTTTCCACCCCTCGGACTCACCCAACAGGAATCCATGGATTTCCCGTATGAAACTCATGGGCTACAGATCTTACCCTAATTCTTCAACGCATTATAAAAATTGAAGAAAGACTTATACGCACGAGTATACCCTTGAATATATTCTCATGTTACTGCATAATTCATATTGTATAGCTAATAGCATATAGTTAGGTTTGAATGAATGAGTGGGGAATGGATGTTTTCAGTATTAAAGTTAGCTGTGTTTAGTATCATTCTGCTCTAAATGTTATGTCGGAAATTATGACGTTTTAATAGGAAGTTACTCTATTAGATATGATCTCTTCTATTAATTAATACGAATTAGAATTGAGTTTCTTTCAGCCGATGTTTCTTGCCTGTGACGTCATCTCGGTTCCGATTTCAGAGTGCTCTCATTGGCTAAGCTGCGAGGCAGAGCCTGCCTCTTGGCTCCAGAAAGTCTGTGCGTGACTCACTTCTGTCCTTCTGCTTCCTTCTCCTCTCTATTTTTCTGCATTCAAGTCTGCTGTTTACTTTCTCTTCTATTCTAAGCTCTTTTGAGACTTTTCACACTCTTCCCCCTTTTTCCTTGCCACTGTTTTGGAGACAAAGAACCATCACGAACTATAGCACCGAGCCTCGATTTCGGAGCTTAAAGGACTTTGCAAACTCCGGAAAGCTTCACAGACTCTCAGCGACTGTTTCCAAGTTCAGGTGACTCTCATCTCTACTCGATTCTTGAACTCCAACCTAAAAATCAGTCATTCTACACCGACAACGCCAGAAACCCACCGATCCAAAGGACTTCAGATATGGTAGAAAGCATTAATAATCCTTAACTTGCTGGCTGGTGCAAGCGAGCATTCCGTGAATGGTCCGTAAGACAGATCCGTAAGTCTGATGAGATTCACAAATAGGGGTTACCCTTTTAAGCTGTTTGATATGAGACTTCAGTATATAGCCACCATCGTTTCTCTTATCTCTGCGTGAATGTGTGTATGAATGGTTAATTTGATCATTTTAGCGATAGTTAGTTCTTGTGTTTTGTGGAATAGAAAATAAAATGTATAAACGCATTCCTTGTCTGTGATTTATATAATTAAATTGTTACCTGATGATTATCGTTCTGAACGCTACGAGCTATAAGTTGGATCTTAGTGTCTTTGGAAACGAATCATATGTGATCAAAAGTCGATATTAATTGCGGAAGGTTAATTACTGGTGAACAGGATAACTTAAGCTGTTAAACTGCGATCTGAACCGATCTCATTTGATTCCGACTCTCACGAGTCGACTCTTCTTCCATTCCCCCAAGCAGACCATTGCAACGCTGAGGTAATTAATCCAACTTTTACTGCATGCTTAAAAGTGTACTGTTGCTACATTAGTCCCTCCTGTGACCTCCGTCAATCTGAAAGGACTACAAGGTTGTCCTTTGAGTCGCTTGACTCAGTAGAGCTTAAGTTCTTGTCAATTATGACAGCGTTCCTGGTCATTTAGCCTCGATCTAAAGAGTGGGGAATCTGTAGGAACTGTCTGTTGGTCTTATTGTCCAGTGTAAGCACTGAGGAGCTATAAGAAAATCTGGAACCGTGGAGTATTTACTTTATAGACTAAAGGGAAAGCTGTCTCCAACAGAGCTTGGCCCACTGACTAGTGGAGGCACAATCATCTTTTGACTCCTCTCCCCTCAACAGACATTGTAGATTAAGCTGAATTCTGAATAGTCTTACGCCAATGTCCACGTATGTGCCATATATTAAAAACTACAATTGCAATCTCTTAACAACACTGGGTACAAAGGGATACGTAGTTCCCGAAAGGTTAACTGTCGTAAACTGCTTACTCTGCATGTTCCATCTATGATATCTTACCTCTAATGTCCTTGCCTCGTTAGGCTCAAGGCAATCTATCCATCAGTCCCTCACAGAAACCGTACCTCTATAAATTTGCCGGTAGTTCTAAACCCAGCGTTCGTGGTGGTAAGCATGGCCTCCACGCACCTCCTTTTCAAAATCAGGAATCGATGCACTCCCTCCTCTGGTACTGAGTCAGTAAGGGGAGGTATATTTAATGACCGAGAGCCCATTAAAATGTGATTTCGCTCGGTGCCAGAGCTTGCATGGCTGTACGCTGATGTGAAGGGACTTAGATTGTGGTGTTTGTAAGGTGTTCCCCATAGTCGTCACACTGAAGGGAAACATTATGGTTTCTTTCGTAACCCCATTCCCCTAAAAATCACCTGTTTGTCATATGTGTTATACTGTTTCTAACCATGTTTGTTTGTTTTTGTTTTGATTTTGTTAATGTTTTTTCAGGAGCAATCCGGCGAGCTGTTTCGTCAATCGATTTTAAGTCCTGCGAGGTGACTAACACTGTCTAGCACATGAGCCTCCCTTGGACCTCACATAGGCAATGCCTATTTACCTTACACTGATCAACCAATAGGACTTTGTGAAGCTGCTTGAAAGCACCTGCTATAACGCACTAAATAAAACCATATTGAATGATCAACGAACCGAGACATATGTCCCCTGTCAACACAAAGTGTGATGTAAATCTGGTTGCCTAGGGGGTGAATATGGCACCATATTCACAGAACTTTACAGAATGTATGACAACATTCAAAGTAACCATAACGTTTCATGTAGTTGCTATGATTGAAAAAATAAAAAAAATTACTGTTCCACTACAACGGACACACCATTTAATAAAAATTTTTTTAAAAATCCTTTGAGTTTGATTTCAGTTGCAGATGCGGTTAAATCTAGATTACACTCACTCATGCTTGAATCCTCTGAAGACTCAAATGATTAAAACTTTCCATCACTTGACTTGGAGAAGAATCTCTCCTGATACTGGAGGGTTCTCATCTTCGCCACCTCACAGGAGGAACCTCCACGGTATGCTCCATCTGAGAAAAACATGAAAGCAATCAAAGTGAAGTGACCAATAGGCCAGATATGGAGTTTCATCCCAAAATAATGCACAAAAACTATGAATGCAATCTTCATGAACGCTAACCTTAAGCCACTCCAGCTCATGGGCATGCTTCAGCTGAATCCTCTTCTTCGGATTAACTTGAAGGCATGAGTGGAGAAATAGGCAGAATCTGCGTAGAAGAGAAAAGTTAGCTTTACTCTGCTCTCTTCTGAGGACTTTCACAGAAATCAGAGCTACTGCAATATCTCACCCTTAGACATGCCATCTTTAGTCCAGCTGTTCTTCTCGATGTTGCGCACATCGTTCCAAAATGGGTAACTTTTGGTGGAAATGAAGAATGACAAAATCCCAAAGGGACCAGACAGTGGCTGGTCCGGCTTTGTAATACTCTGGTGGACAGTACTCTTGTGTTCCTGCAGCAGGAAAACATTAGTTTGAATCAGGGTTGCACTAATAACAATTTTTAAAGGCAAAATAAGGAGTAAAGATACTTTTTCCATGTAGTCGCATATACGGATACTAATAAGAATGTCTGTTTTTTAGGAGAAGTAGCATTTAAACAAAAAACAAGACTAATGATTTTAGCTCAGTGTCTCTGTCTTTTTTGAAAACCTAGTATTAATAACTATACTAATAGTGGAAAAATCTGTTCTACCATTTGTGTATTATCTTTAGTGCTGTTGATCGATTAAAAAATCAAATGAATTAACACATAGTCTTTAAACATCAGTCACGATGAATAGCCTTAAATATGTTGTACATAGATTTGTGCAAAACATTATTATCTTGTAAGAATATCTGAAGGCTCAGAACAGCATTTAATCCTTTCTTTTCTGGCTCTCCATAAGTAGCATGAAGTCCTCACAAACAATATATGAGATGCACAACTTTATAAACTTCCTTGTTTGGTCACAAGTAATTCAAGTTTTACTGTTTTGAGTTCAATGCAGTCTAAAAACTCTGCAAGTTTTTGTCAAACAATTTGAACTAAATTACCAAATCTCCCACTTGATACTCAAGCTTGGTATAAGGCCCGATATCGCTACCAGTATCACTCATTCGGATGAATCTGACATAGTATATGCTTGAGAATTACTAAAAATCTGGAGACGTACCAGAATACATCCTGCATCCCATTTCACAGAGAAAGTCCACCATACCCAAAGTCAATGAGCTTGACTTTAAGTGTTGATGGGACGATGAGGAGGTTTTCCGGCTTGATTGTCGCGGTGGAAAACTCCTCGCTCATAGCAGGCCTGGGCTGCTGTGACAACTTGTCGCATGATGATCTGAGCTGTCCTTCTCTGGAATGCAGCCTCTGTGGTTTTTTACAAACTGGAGAATATCTGTTGATAAAAAGGGGTCGTTCGAGGACCATGATGCATCTCCTGGGTTCATCCACCCAATCGAGGAGCTCAATTATTTCAGGAACCTTTGGCTTCTCGGTTTGCCCTGAAGATGCAGAGCTACCCTCCAAGGGAAGAGAACTGAGAAAACCCTTAAAGAAGAACACCATAACGATCAACATGTGTTTATTATTTCAATTCATCAGCAAATTTAAGGTTGAACAGAGCTTACGGTGTTGATTCGTTTGCATCCCTTCGTGCAGGCCACTTTAATGCCACCTAAACAAGGAAAAAAAAGTTAATTTTTAGGTTTAGAAAGTTACTCAACCTCAACAGTCTTCCTTGACTTCCTTCTAAGCTATAGGACTTACTGGGAGCTCATCGTCCACTCGGGTCGCTGTGTAGATTTTCCCAAAACCACCTTCACCCAGCTTAAGACCGAGTTTGTATTTCTTCGAGTTGATTACTGTTGAAAGACATTATTCATTATTAATACAATCTTTCTTTTATCAAGTGTCTTGTTTTAAAGTATCAAGTGAGGTTAAATCTAAGTTACACTCACTCATAATGTTTGAATCCTCTGACGAATCGGATGATTCGATCTCCCCCTGGCTTGATTTGGAGAGGGTCTCTCTGGGGGTTTCTTCATCGTCTTTAGACACTGCATCAAAGATTTCTGCAGATGATTCCTCTGATGAAGAACCCGAAGGAGTAATGATGGGTGCTGAAGGAACCCCCCAACGATTTGGTTCTGCTCAGGCACTTCAGAAGGTGAAGAAGCGAGATCTTCCTAACGACCATCAGTGGGCTGAACTGCTAAAAGCATTGATATAAAGAAGAGTAAATACACAAAGAATCCTGTAAGTAACTCCAAAGACGTTGCTTACAGAGTTACTGACTCAAGGTCTGAATGGGGTTAATCACACTCATTTTGACAAAATGATTTGCAGAAATCTTGGTGATGTGTGTGGTGTGTGTGTGTGTGTGTGTTGCTGTGTGTGGTGTGTTTTTGGGCAGAAAACGATTGATAGCCATAAAAGCTAAACCTAAATTTGAATAATCTCATTTAAATGCAGGGAATTATATTCAAATCCAGCCAAACCCCAATTTATAAAAAGATACATTCTTGTTATAGCCTAAAAGTATACACCAATTTTAAGTGCTGTTTTATTTATTATATTTTTGTTTCATGTAGTTGCTCTGTTTGAGAAGACTCCTACTGTTCCACTACAATGAACATAACATTTAATTAGAAAAATACTATTTTACTATGATCCGATTTTAAAAGAAGAATAACACATTTTTACTAAAACATTTACAAACACGTTCCGTTTCAATGGGTTAAATCGATACTTACTTTTGCTGCTCTCTGGTGGTTGATTTGGCTCGACTTCTTCCTGCTGTACCCAAGTCCCTTTGCGGATTTTTCCACTCACGAATACCGAGAGAAATGATTCCTAGTAATGCAAACAATTGTTGCCTTTGAAAGGTCCTCAATAACTGTTAAAAGTGAATCAGTATCGGTGAATCCGTTTGCAAGTGCTGCAGGCTGCTAGGATAATGTCGAGAGTTATGTGGCGGACGTTTTAGTTTTTGACCAGAGCCAGTGACGTAGTGCGTTTTTTACATTTAAAAAAGCTGCGCGCTGCGATTCAAATCTGCAGCGCTCTCAAATGAAGTTTTTTTTTTGTCTCGTGGAAGTACTTTTGAAACCAAATAAATAAACAAATTTGCATCTCACTAACTATTATAGGACCTGTTTTGATGCTAATACTATAATTTGCTTAGCATGTATTTCATTAAAGTTATTAAGATACGAAAGCGAACTTTATAGCACGTTTAAACATGTACAAACATTTCCTAAAGGCGTTTAAGCTCAATAGCTAGGCAGAAAATGTAATATTGTCCCTTTTCATGTTTACCTCAGGTTTCCCGTCGTCCGCGTTGTGGAGCTGTTGAGTCTTATTTACCACATTTCCCGCCAAACACTCAATAAAATTAACTTCTTAAGTTTTATTAACGTTCATATTTTGATGTGGGATATGCTTCACGTTTTATAATTTCGATTATTTTAAAATAACTGTTAAAATCTAAACTAGTTTTTTTATTTTAAGATGTAAAATAAAAGTCATTTTGCTTATATCACGATTAGTCTGATTATTGAGTGTTTGTCTGCACAGGGTACTTTTAATTCAAATATTACTTTTTTAAAGAACATGAAAGTTGTATTTTTTATTACTATATGTCTGATTTGAAAAAAAATTACAATTGTGTTTGTTAACCCAGGGAACATTTATCTTAAAACAAAACAAATTTCTTTGCATGGACAAAATACTAATCTGAAGGCAAATCAAAGGCAAAAACTGACAATAATTTATAAATAACTGGACACAATGAAACACACATTTCCTTCAGTTTTTTGTTCACTTTTTTGTGCACTAGTTAGTTTTCAGTCTAACCATTTTATGTCACCTGTATATGCTTGTAATTTGAGTCCTATTTATAAAAAGCAAAGATTAATTTGAGTGTTTCTTTGATGCTATAGTGAGGTGCTTTCGTTGGTGCTCATAACTCAAGCAAATGATAAAAAATAGATAAACTAGGTTGCAAATAGGTACTCAAAATATTATATTTAATTCATATGATTTAATATTTTCATGTGAACATCATATAATATTTCATATCATGTTATTTTAGTAACTTGTTTATTAGTTGTATTAGTTATTAAAAACAATAATAAAAAACATGTCAAATAAAATGTTGTGTATTGTTCAAGTCTGGGAGATCAATAAAGAAGCAGAAAGATGGCAAGATTCTTCACCTCCTCCAACTCACTCACATTAACTCAAGTAGTCTCAAATAATATTCATAAAACTGCAAAACACAAGGCAGAAACACAGTTCAAGATGAAAAGGCAGAACATCAACTACATAAATCCATATAAACCATAGTAGAGCCATTCGCCAAATTCTTAAAAAACCGACAGACAGGACTCAAGCTGGGAGAAAAACACTTCCTTTTTATTTTCTACTTCACATCTTGCAATTCCCCCAAAACAGGCATAATCATCATTACATTATTTGCTTTTTGCTCAAATATTCCATCAAAAATGAGAGGTACTTGCTGCAGCGCTAAATAAAGAAGCCTTTAGCTCTAAAGTTTGCATAATGGATGCATTATAGGAAGTGACTACAATGCAAGACACAAGAATAGTCATTATAAGACTGGCAAGTTCAATCCATGGTGCTTGAAGAATGATGGTTTAAAGGGTTTGGGGAATATTGATTGGGGAGGGCATCAGACAGTGAGTTTATTGGCTTGTGAGGAGGTTCTTGAGGACGGTTATGAAGGCTAAGTCTCACTTTGCTGCTGCTACCGATGTGTGTGTGGATGTTGGTCCCATCGCCCTCGCTTTGACACCCTTTTCATGTCTCTCATGGCCTTGATGGAAGATTAATTAAAAAAATCAAATATTTAAATTCATTTTGATAATTTTCTAAACATATAACATGCTCTTTTGCTGGTATTTTTTTACGTTATTTTAATTGTTAGCTATTCATTAAATTTTCTTTAATTATGTCCCTTAATAACCCAATTACACAAATGTTTCCACGCCCTATATACAGTCTATAATAAAAAAGTATTTTTGACAAAAGGAGTACAATGAAAATATATATTTTTTTATCAAACTAAATGGCTCAACCCAGGAATATTGAAAGAGAATCAGCCCCTTATGCCAAAGAGGCAGGAGTTAAGACCTCTATGTGGCTCTGGATCAAGAGAGCAGGTCCATAGATGAGCTGCCAGTAGGGGTGGGCAAATCTATCCTACTGTTATATTTTTTCCTTTACCCACTAGGGGTCAGTGATATTCCAATTCATCAGCTTATTACAATCTTAGAAACATTGCAAAATTCAGATGCTTTGTTTCCTAACAAGATTTAGAGAAACTGATTGATGCTTTCATCTCCAGCAGGCTGGACTACTGTAACGCTCTTCTCACCGGTCTTCTTAAAAGAACATTAAACAGTTACAGCTGGTTCAGAATGCAGCCGCTCGAAATCTAACCAAAACTAGAAAGTCAGAACACATTTCTCCAGTTCACTGGCTGTCGGTCTCACCTGTTCTGCTGCTCGTATATAAGTCCAAGCATAACTAAATACCTAACAGACATGATCAGTGACTAAAAAGGGAACTTAGATCATTCAGATCAAATAAATTAGATCTACCCCAGGTCAATTCCAAACAGGGGAAATACTCCTTTAGTTACCATGCGGCCCACAGATGGATCCAGCTTCCAAGGAGATCAAGGGTGCTAACACTTTAGTCAAGTTTAAGACACACCTTATCAGCTGCACTTTTGTAGACTGAGAAACTATGTCCAAAAAAATATTTAATCTGTACATTTCACTATCTTAATCAGTTTTTATGCTTGATTTTATTAAATGTACTTTATTTTGTATCCAATATAAAGCACTTTGAATTACCCCGTGTACGAAATGTGCTACATAAATAAACTTATCTATTCTTGTAACTTTGCTTAATTTGTTGTCTTTTGTTACTTTTTTTGATGGCTAACTTGTGGCATGTCGGTCAGTTGATGTGGTGAAATTTTCATTTTCTGAAAAATGCGCTATGAGAAACGAAATGGGATTGGTTGCTGTTGATTGGCTGTTAACTGTCATGTCAGTCAACGAACAAAAAAAGCAGCCAAAACCGCAGATATTCCCTGAAGTGAGACTATGATGCCTCTTACGTCAATAGAAAGAGGACTCTAGAGCACATACTGAGCTGTTGCCCAAAAGCCAAATTTTATCACAATGTTTGTGCAATTTTATGGTCTGTGGAAACGCAACTGGAACACACAGAGGGGTAGCATTAAAGACCTCTATGTGGCTCTGGGTCTAGAGAGCAGGGTCCATATATGAGCTGGTAGTAGGGGTAGGTAAATCTGTCCTAGTGTAATAATTTTTCTTTAACCCACTAGGGGTCACTGATCGACCTAGGGGGACAGAATAATTTTCTTAACTGCCACACCTTTAGTTATACCTCGGTTTGGTCCAGGTGAAGACTCAGAAAAGTTCACACACACATGCACACACACTCGACGCGCACACGCACGCACACACACACACACCACACGCACACACGCACACACACACACAACTAATTTTACTTTTGTTGTCTGAAATAAAGTAAACATCTTGAAATGTGGTGATGATGCTCCTGATAACAATGAAGTCAATTTGGGGTCAAAGGAAGGCAAGATAGTGGCATTGCCTGACAGTGCATGCTAGGGGAAAAAAATAGATTAGCATTAAAACCCAGCAACAAAAAAGTACTTTATTGTACTTCAATATGTTTATACTCAGATGCTATGATTAAAATGTAATTACACTATTGTACTTTTTGTATATGTGTTAAGTATACTTGCATCCTGCTGTAACACTTTTAACACAGTTAAAATAATTGTACACATTACACTTTATCTACAAATATATTAGACTAAAACATACCTTGAGTGTGAAACTATAGTTTCTAAATGTGCTTAATTCGTATTCAGTTTTGCATATTTTTTATATATTTTAATTTGTGTGCTCAAAATTGTGACTGTAACATACACATTTTAGAATCAATGCTGTAATATTAATTTGAGTGTATTTGAAGTTACGTTTGAGTCAAATTATGAAGTGAAGTTATTCATGCTCATTTAAAGCCATAAATCGCACTTCAAGTATTTTAAAATATACTTTAAGTTGTTCCACTTTATCATAAAAAGTATACTAAATACACTTCAAATTTAGCTTTTTCTGCCATTATTACAAGTAATATAAATTTGGTACAAAATGAGTTTCCAAAATAACATGTTTCAAGTTACCTACTCATGAATACTCTTGATATTTAAAGATGATCAATGTAGCTTCAAGTACACAGAAATATGCTAAATGTAAGTGCACTTAGTACATTTATTTTCACTTTAGATATAAAACAGTTTTCATTGCAGATGAAGTAATTGTGTGAAGGCAGTACTTTCAGCTCACTGATGGAGGAGAGCAAACCGGCTCCATAAGCTCTCAGCTTCCCCTCTTGCTTACAGAGGCCAAACTCCACAGTGAAAAAATAACACTGAAACATAACACAACAGTGCCTTTTACCATGTTGTAATGGTTCCGTTTATGTTAAATAACTCATTGACGGTCAAACAACATTAAGTTAACATCTTTTCATTATGAGTTTACATTGTGTGTGAGCTACTCCTTAAACACTGAAACCTTAGCAAGAATAAATGAGATGACTTACTGTTGCAAGTTTCTGTACAGAGTCATCAGACGCTCCTCCGAGTGAAGACTCACTCTCATCAGACTCAGCTCCGAGTGAAGCGAGGCCAATCCTGACTGAACTGGGCAAAAACTGGCTCAGCAAAAAGAGGAATGTGACCTAGCAGCTTGTATCTTTGAAACAGACAGAATCTAATTAATTCTAGATTTGTGGCCAGAGGGTTTGGCTTTGCACTCTGAATCTACCCTTTAAGAACACTCATAAGCTCTCCCACGTTTCATTAGCCCCTTTACCATCTCCAAGGTAATCAGCCTGGTGGACCGTCGCCTCCACCTTCTCATTTCTCGCCCGCATTTACCCTGTGTCCACGTCTCGTGCGTCAAGGCATTCATTCCTTCCTCCAATCACCCCCTACCTCGTCCTCCCTAATAATTGAAGGCACTCCAGCCTTCCGGGTTAAAGAGTTGCTTGATGGGAGACCGGGTCATGGTCAACAGTTTTTGGTGAACTGGGAGGGGTCTGGAGGAGAGAGCTGGGTCCCTTCACGAAATATCTTAGACCACTCCCTTATTAAGGATTCTAGTCTCACTAGCCTGCTCTCCTTCAACAGATAGTCCTTCTTGTGGTGAAGGGAGTTAGAGCCTGTCACTGCTCTCCCTTCATCTTCTGTTGCTCTTTTTCCCCTAGGGGGTGTC
Organism: Danionella dracula; assembly: GCA_900490495.1. Taxonomy (NCBI): domain Eukaryota; kingdom Metazoa; phylum Chordata; class Actinopteri; order Cypriniformes; family Danionidae; genus Danionella; species Danionella dracula. The sequence goes on from UELW01000114.1 coordinate 22,786, forward strand.
TAAGTTGGACCGTTTTGCTCTGCCTCAATTGGATTAAGAAAGTAAAGACTGAGAAGGTACTCGCAATTGGATCTTCATCATTATACCTAACAAAAACGCAGTAGTAGTATGACAAACTAAAGGAAGCTTTGAGCGTGTGCTTTGATCCCTGCGAGAGTGAGGATTGGAATCGGGCAATCTTGTCTGCCCAGAAAGAATAACTGGGGAGAGTGCCTGTGAAAATGCCGATGCTCTGAGACGCGGCGTGTAGCCAAATCTTAGCCAGTAGCTAACAGTGACACACAAGATTTACTAGCTCGTGAACATTTTATTTTCCATGTCGGGACAGGTGAACTTCGAATACAGCTACATAGTGCTCGACCACAACCATAACTTGGCTACGGAACTGGAACTGATTAGAGAGAAATCAGCACCACAGCAGCAGAACTAGGAAGGAGTGCACCTCTGTACAGGGAAGGATGCTTACCCCCCCTAGAATTGATGATGCTTTGGATAGTCTAACTCATGCACAGTGGTTCTCGACTTTGGATTTATCAAGCGAATACTGTCAGGTTGAAGTGGACCAGAGGACTGGCCAAAAAACAGCCATTAAAACTAGACCGGGGCTACTTGAATTCAATGTCCTTCCATTGGGCTTTCAAATTTCCAAGTACTTTCCAAAGATTGATGGACCTGATCCTGGCGGATCTGCAATGGTCCATCTTGTGTGTTGTGTACTTGGGTGGTATCATCTTTTTGGCCAGAGATTTGATAAACATCGTCAGCGGTTAGGCCAGGTATTGTCCAACCTGTCCAAGTTAAACCATCCAAGTGTAATCTTTTTGCTTCCAAAGTCCAATAGCTTGGTCACGTTATTTCCCCAGAAGGAGTTAAGACAGACCCAGCTAAAATGGAAGCAGTAAAATCATGGCCTATTCCTAAAAATCAGACGAGTGGGTTTGGCCTCGTACTATAGGCGATTTGCCAAAGGTTTTTCCAGGGTGCTTTCGAAGGCATTGATGTCATGCTTCATTACAGCTCCCATATAGGTCTAACCAAATCCCCAATATGAAATTATCCTTGATACTGATGCAAGTGACGTGGGCATTGGGGCCATTTTATCACAGAAGGTGGACGGTTTAGAGAGAGTGGTGGCCTATGCAGGTAGAAACCTAAGTAAACAGGATTGCAAATGTGCTGCAACTAATCATAACTCTTTTTCAACCGATCATAACTCTTTTCCGTGGCTCCACAATTTCCATGGTCTTGAAGGACAATTGGCTTGCTGGTTGAAGTAACTGGCGGTGTTCCAACCGACCGATGCAATTGGAGATATAGGGCCAGAAGTTGGTAAGAGTACTGCCCAAAGGACATATGAGAGCCAAGGTGCAGATGATCGTTCCCCAGCTCAAGGTACCAGAGATATTGAGACTATTGCACATTACATTTATTAGATCTCATTTAGGGGTTCAGAAATAACAGGGGAAAGTGAGAGACGGTTTTTCCTGGCCAGGGTGGTTTAGGGACACTAAACGATGGTGCCAAGAGTGCCCAGAATATGCAGTGCACAAGGAAATTGGTCCTGCTCATCCTGTCGTTGACTTCTCGCCCCTACGAGACCGCTCAGGGAAATAAATATATTTTGGTGGAGGGGGATTATCATTCTAAATGGATAGAAGCATATCCCCTCTTCAACCAAGAAGGTAGTGTGGGTGTTTTGGCAATTAGGTGACCTGATTTAACATTTATTTAATTCATAAATTGGACCTGACTCCATGAAAAAGACAGTCTGACCTTAAAAGCTAGAGTCCATGAAAAAGACAGTTTAACTTAAAAGGAGTGACGCTTTTCTGATAGGGATACGCAGCTAGAGACAAAATATCTGCCACGTGAAACTTATCTGCAAGGATAGCTTTCTGCATATATATCGCGCCTATGAAACACCAAAGAGGTGCAGTTTTCGAGCCAGGTTCTGTAACCCATCACATTGCTGTTTCCTGAAAGATCTTGTGCTGAAAAGTAAAGAGAAATCGGACTGAAAGTCGTAGTCTGTCTTTATTGAATTTATTTTCAAAAGTGTATTTTATATTGCGGGAAAACAACCACAGTAGAACTCTCATCAAGGTAGAAATTTTCAATCAAACTTAGTGAACTGTGTCGCTTGTTTGTCATTCCACAAGACTCGTACCTCCCCCTACCAGCCCCACTCAGATGGTATGATTGAATGGTTTAATAGAACACTGTTACCTATGTTGTCTTTTTTCGTGAATGAAAACCAGCAGAATTGGGATACCCTCCTACCTTATGTGAAGATTGCTTATATCAGTAGTATCCATTCTAGTATCGTGTTTACTCCATATAAAGTGGTGTTTGGTCAAGAAATGGTTTTGCCAATAGATGTAATGCTGGACATAGAGGGACAGGACCAATTTGAAACTGTGAATGAGTGCGTAAAAGTAGGAGCAGCTGAAAGCCTCTCCTCTGTGGTTGGAGCCGTGAGGCAGCACTTGAGTAGAGCCTCAAAACATCAGAAGAGATGTCAACTTCTAAGCCAAGATTAAGTATTATTCTGAAGGGGAGTTGGTATGGTTGAGAGTAAGGCTAGGAAGAAGGGTTGGAGTTCAAAGTTATAAAAAAAGGTTTAAAATACCATTTAGGGTTCTTGAGAGGATATTTGAAGTTTTGTACAGGGTTCAGCCAGAAGCAGGAGGTACTGATAACGCGGTACATTTTAAGCAGCTAAAACCTTGTGCATCATCTGTGATTACAGAGCCATGGGCTTCCCAGACTAGGCAAGTCAAGTTTATTTGTATAGAACATTTCGTACACAGGGTAATTCAAAGTGCTTTACATTAGAAACAAAGAATAAAAATAACGTACATTTAATAAAATCAAGCATAAAAGTCATATAAAATCATAATGATTAAAAACTGAAAATTTAAAAACATTTATTAAAACATAGATTAAGATGGTGAAGTGCAGAGCTAAATAGTTGTTCCGACGTTGGTGCTCACTAGACAAAAGTGCAACTAAACTAAGAGTAATTACCCTGTTTGGAATTTACCCGGGGAAATCTAATTTATTTGATCTGAGGGATCTCAGCTCCCTGTTTGGTGTGTTAAGTTATGTTTGTACTTATATACAAGCAGCAGAACTTTAAAAACTGTTCTGAAGGAGACCGGTAGCGTAGAGACTTAAGAACCGGAGAAAAGTGTTCTGACTTTTTGGCATCTGAACAAAGCATCTGATTTTTACAATGTTTCTAAGATGGTAATAAGCTGATTTGGTCATTGCTTTGACGTGATTATTGAATTATCAGAGATCAGAATCACTCCAAGATTTCTGACCTGATTTGTAGTTATTAGGCCCTTGGCATTGAGATGCGTGTTAACCTTAACAACCTCACATTTTGCTTCCGAATGCAATGACTTCAGTTTTGTCCTTGTTTAATAGAAAGAAAGATGTTTTCCATCCAGTTTTTAATCACATCAAGACATTGTCAGAGAGAGTTTATGGGGTTGTAGTCATTCAGGGAGATAGCTAGATAAAATTGTGTATCATCAGCATAACTATGGTATGATATCTGGTTCCTTCTCATAGTTTGGCCCAGTGGAAGCATGTATAGGTTAAATAGTAAAGGAGCAAGGATTGAGCTTTGAGGGACTCCACATGACACTGCAGTCCACTTCGACATGTTAGTCACCTATGTTTACATAGAAACATCTTCCTTCAAGTATGATCTGAACCATTTTATCACAGTTCTTGAAAGACCAACATAGTTTTCTAATCTACTGAGAAGGATTTTGTGGTCAACTGTGACGAAGGCAGCGCTTAAATTGAGTAAAACCAGGACAGTTTGTCTCTGTGCTGTGATGAGCTCTGAAACCCGACTGATAACAATCCATCTGTTGATTTTGGGTCAGGAATTCAATAAGTTGTTTTGCCACTATTTTTTTCCATAATTTTACTAATAAAAGGGAGATTTGAGATGGGTCTGTAGTTGTTCAGTAAAGTATTATCTAAGTTCGTCTTTTTTAGTATTGGCTTTACCTCTGCGGTTTTAAGGGATTTTGGGAAAGAGCCAGAGCACAAGGAGGTGTTTATAACTTCTAAGAGGTCCTTTTTTAGTCTCTTAAGAACTGTTTTTAAGACTGTTGGTAGAGTGTCAAGAGGATGTTCTAAGGCTCTGAACCGTCTCTATTAATGTTTTGCTATCGAATAGATTAAAGGTGCACACTGAGAGTGGAGGCTGAGGATGTCTATCCCCAGCCCTGCAGGGGAAGCACTAATGCCATTTCTGATGTTACTGATTTTATTGATGAAAAATGAAGCAAACTCATTGCATTTATCCTCGAACAGAAGCTCACTTTGAGTCTGATTTGGTGGGTAGGTTAACCACTACCGCTGCAAAGAGAATTAGAAGATTGTTGAAGTTGTTATTAATTAAGTTTGAGAAAAACTCTTGCCTAGCTGTGATTAATTCTGAATTAAAAACACGAAGACTCTCTTTATAAAGGTTGTAGTTGATGACAAGTTTGGATTTTCTCCACCTTCTTTCAGCCTTCCTGCAAAGTGTTTTCATACTGTGAATATTTGTTGAATTTCTCCAGGGTGTTTTTAGTCTCCCTGGTTTCTTCTTGACAGTTACAGGTTGCAATGTCGTCTATAATGGGCTAGAGCTGAACTCTATCCCAAGTTTGCTCCTGCCTGGACAAAGAGGACAGGGAGGGGTCCAAGCTTTGGGTCCCATTGGGTGTTTCGACGTTCATCCCCATCCAATTTTCCTAGGATTGGTGACTTGGCCCCTTCAACCACTATAGAAGCAGAAGGTCTTGAAGTAATTTTTTTCCATTACGTGATTGTTGTGACGTGATGTGTGATTTATTTATTCTATTTATTGATTGTTGCGCTCTGGAGTGTTCATTCTATTTATCGATTGCTAGGAACTTGTGCATGAAATGATTATTCTATGTACTGATTGATGTGAGAAATTGTAAAGGTGTTTAATGTGTGTTTAATGACTGGAGGGCAATACCAGTGTCTGTAACCAGCTACTCATGAGCGAAACTGCTCTCCTGCAGCCTAAGTAAACGATTAAGAAAATAAAAGTAATTGTATGTCCTACATTTGGCTTGGAGTGTGTGTGCGTGTGTGTGTATGTGTGTGTTCGCGTGTGTGCGTGGATGTTTGAGTTGAGAGCTATCATTGGAGACGCACTAAGCCGGCTAAACAAACATGGGAGTCTAAAAATGTTAAATGCTATTTACATGTTCATGACGTTAAGTCACTTGGTGTACAGTAAATAAATTTCCATTTGATGTAATCAGTTGATATACGGCATATATTTCTGAAAGAAGTTCATTTCAATCTTGTGTAAAAATTGTGTCAAATTAATAATTGGAGAATTATAGCATTTCCAATACCATTTAATTACATTCACAGCCCCAGAAACGGACTTTCTTTACATAAGACCTACAATGGTTTGGTTGCACATACATTTCAAGTGACTAAAATGGTGACTATTTAAAATCCTGTAATTAAATGTAACCCCGTTGTATGCTTATATTGTGGCACATTGACATCTGTTCACATTCATTAATGTGAGGTAAATTGACATCTTGTGCTTAGTAGTAAGTGTGGTGTTAGTCATTTATGTTGAAATTGTCTCCTAATGTTTGTTAAGTCAAAGAGAAATGATACTGTGTGTAGACTAATAAGAAAACTTCTTAGAGACATATGTTTTGTTATTGAATGTCGTATAAAACCAAACAAAATTCGCGTTCTAATGAGTTTCAGTAAATATTAATATTACACAATGAAGATAAATCGTTTTTTTCAACTGAACTAAATGTTACATTTTCATTTTAATCAATGAGTGTTTTAATGTTTTATGTATTCCTCCAGCCTAACCTCAAGTTTAAAATATGAAGTAATTCACTGGCAATTCTGAAAGGAAGGACACTTGGGCCAAATGTGACTCACTGCTGCCCCCTATGCCTGCGTTGTGGCATGGCCTAACAGACTTGAGCCAGATTCTCTCAATAAACATTTTCAGATCATAAAAAACACATATGGGCCAAGAAAGTTTTAGATTCGGCTGATATCGAAATGAGATTTGACTAACATCTACCAGCCGTATACTTGCCTGGTCTTCTCTGCAGGCAATTATATGTTTCTCAAGTCAAATAGAAGACAGAAACTAACAATGATTTATAAGTAAATGAACAAAGTGAGACGTATATTTGTTTCCGTATTTATTAATTTTAATGTCTTTACTTTAGCTATTTTATGTGTCATGTATATTTTTGCATTTTACGTGTCATATTCAAAAGCTTATCCTTAAAAAGCAGATGTAATTTCACCGAAGAATACCTGCGCTTTATACCATGTTATTTTTTGTAACTTATTATTTTATTGATAAAGTAAAAAAACAATCCTCCTTTGTTACTTAAACACTTGTTTTTCTTCCTACAAAATTACATTCACATAGGCCCATTTTCCTTGAAATACTTCCCAAATACAAATTCATTCATTCATCTTCATGTCGGCTTTCTTCCCTTTCGGGGTCGCCACAGCGGAATGAACCGCCAACTCTCTGGCATATGTTTTACGCAGCGGATGCCCTTCCAGCCGCAACCCATCGCTGGGAAACCAAATACAAATTTATAGAAGAAAATCTGCATCAGGTCGTTTTAAATATACACCACTTCAGGATACAATGATTTACTCTTAAAATGTTGCTACGTTAATCTTTTATTCTGAATTTCCAATCATGCCAAAAGACAACACTTCAGGATCATTGACTGAATGACCAGGATACACCATTTTACTCTTAAAACATTGACAATTTAAGTTTATATTCTGAACTTTTAAGTGTCTAAAGACTACACTCCAGGATACAACAATTTACTATTAAAAGGTAGCAAATTAAGGCTTTTATTTTCCTAAAAGTTTGACCCAGAATTACATTTTCAATCAATAAATTAACAAATAAAATATAGGGCCCAGTGCATCTGTTTGCCTTGGGCCGCAAAAAGACTAAATCAGAGGGCCACACACAAGCAAAACCAACACATATTGACAAGTTTTCATTTTATTTTATTTCATTAACATGAGGTAACAATGAGATAATAATTAGGTATCAATGATGTAGCAATGATCTGGTTTTATTTGGAGAGATCTTTGTTTTGAGTTAGTTGGAGCTCTCCAACATTGTTTAAGGCAGGAAGTTCTTCATCTGTTAAAAGACAAAGAGCAAACATGCTGTAAGATGTTTGAGCTGCTGGTGCACCAAAAACAACACAACACTGCAGAGAAACATCGTGAAAATTCCAAACTCAATTTAAAATATTTTCCTGGAGCTGATGTCCTTCTTGGATCCTCAGCTGAGCAAGCCGAAGGCGACAGCGACAAGGAAAAATAACTCCACGTGGGAGAAAAAACCTTGGGAGAACCCAGGCTCAGCCGGGGAACCAGTTCTCCTCTGGTCTTAATCTGAAGAAAAGAGAAATGTGTATGTCCATGTGAGGAACCCACTGTAGGGGGGGGGCTTTGTTGGGAGTTTCATGACTGCATAACTATTGATGTGGGTCTACTATTCGCAAAGTAGAAGAGGAAGGCGCCGAGTCTCACCAACTTGCCTCAGAACCTCTGCTGACCAGCTGGCACCCATCTATACAAACTTCTTCAACAGTTCTTAGGAGCTATGTGAAGTTCTTTTGGGCTTCAAGCACCCCAACATCATCCCCAAGAAGCCAAAAAAATCACAGGATTTAATGACTACAGACCAGTAGCCCTGACATCTGTGGTCATGGACTGGTGTTGGCTTACCTGAGGAACATCAATGAAGCCTTACTGCAGTCTGCCTACCGATCCAATTGGTCTGTGGATAATAGAGACAACATGGGACTGCACTACATCCTGCAACATCTAGACAAACCAGGAACTTATGTGAGGATTTTGTTTGTGGACTTCAGCTCAGTGTTCAACATTTCGTGTCTACACTTCAGACTCTGCCAATGAGAGCGCCATTGTTCCCTAATGTAGTGGAGTGGTATTGCACTTTATTCTAAAACAGTAAAAAAAAAATAGATAAATAAAAAGCATGTTCCCCGAGGTCAAACGCGCCCCCCTTGATGGAGCCTCGCGCCCCCCTGACCACTTTTAAAGAACCACTGCCCTACACCACCAACTGCACTTCAGAGCCCCAAACACCAGGATAGCCCGGGACAAACACAGTTTCTTCCCTCAGGCCATTCAGCTCCTGAACCCAAAATGTTCCCCAACAACACTCCCATATACTGCACTAATCAAGAGGACTCTGATGTGGACTCTTGGCACATTTGCAGTCGCTCCACATGCTGTTTCTGTACTTTATTTTTACTTTACGTTTTGGTCGCCACGTTACCTAAAAAGCATCTCTTAAGCACCTAGGACTTCTATAGTTATATTGCTTTATATTTGTGCTACTTCTATTTCTAGAATATTACTATATTCTATTTACTTTTAACTTGAGCAATTTACTTATATGTAACAAACGGGTTATCACATATATAATAATTAATAATAATACGATAAGAGGCAATAAACCGTATTATCTTGGAATCAGAGCCCCAGGGAACGGTATAACTGAAATAAACCACAAATAAGGTAAATATGTTGATAATGTTTATTAATCTATTCTAAACACAAAAGATAAATGATTTCTAGCTAAAACTGACCTACACACAGTCGCTCACGCACGCATGCACACACACAACGAGAGGGAGGGGGTGAGGAAGAGAGAGAGAGAGAGGAATGCAAAGTATTTGACGTAACAGCTCAAGATTACTCTTAATTATGAATCTAGGCACATAATTAACTTCAGCACTTCAGGAGTCCATTCTATTATAGTTACCCGCGCCAGAAATTAATTAATTATCGCTTGCTACCTTTTGAGATCCGTTAAGTCGATAAGGGTTCCCAAGTTGTTTGCGGGGTAGAACGAGAGGCTTCCTGTGTAGCGGCTGTGAAGGTGTGCCCGGGGAGTCGACTCGGCTGAGAGTCGAGCTGGGTTATTTGAATTGGCTCTGTTTGAGGTGTCCGTGAAGTCCAAAAGACGTTTCGCGTTGGTTCGACAGTCTTTATATTTAAGATCACGACTCTGGGTTGATGAGAGCCGGGTTTTCCTTTGTTGAAACGGCGCCAAAAGATAAGAGAGTTCTGGAAAGGGTACTGAGAGAAAACTGGCTAACAGCCAGAGGAGAGAGAAGACTTTGGGTCAGAAGACTGAAAAGAAGAGGGGCCTGCAAGACCGGAAAAGAAGTGAGCTGCGCCAGGGAAGAGGGCCTCTGTCTTGAATCGTGAGGCGGGTCTCTCCTGCAGCTTAGCCAATGGGAGCACTTCTGGAATTGGAGCTGTGGGTAACGTCACAATTCATCCCGCAGAAGCTTCCGGCGGGAAAGAAGTTCGCTCTTAATTTGCATTCATTAATAGACAAAGTCATATCTAATCGGGAAAGTCCCGGATCACTTCCTACCGAATTAAATCCTTTCGGGAACATGACAAGCGTTCTAACGAGATCAAACACTAGGGGTCAGTTACGGAAAAACTCACTCATCCGCACATTCATTCGTTTTAAACTAACTGGCTAACGATACAGGTCTTCCATGTATACAAGCAGATTAAGACTTGCTATGACTATTAATCCAGTATATGGGCGTGTACACGTAAACAGATTTGTCCCTTTTCCTCTGTATGTTAAGAAAAGCAGTTTTGTGTTGAATATCCGCAAATCGCGAGGGTTCAGTCACAGGGTCCTTGAATTCCTGTGCGCGGCGTGAGTCCAGGAGAGCATCAGGTGTCCAACAGTCTCTTTTGAAGCTCTTGACTGATAGTTCCCAGCCTAACCCTTGTGGCGTCGGTCACCATTTAGGGCTTGGAGTCAGACTGAACCGAGTGTTTTATTTCCTGCATCTGGTACTGAAGGATAAGTTAGGAATGTGCAGCTCCAGGTTCCCATGCTGTAAGTGTGCTTTGCTGAGGAGCCGAACCTAATTCCCTACATATATAACCTGTGTTCCCTATCAGTCGGTCACTACGACTTATGTCGGTGACGACTAGGGAAAGCTCCACTAGGAGTGCCCCACTCTCTCCACACTATCTCAAAAATGCCAATCAGGGAACGCGCTGATGGTCACGTGATCACGCCATTCCGCATAAACCAAACACAAGCGTGACGCTCTTCCTGTTTGTTTACAGGAGCCTACTCTTAACACGCGAGTGACTTGGTGAAGGACATCACAGAGAATGAGCAGATTATTACCTATTTGGAGATCTGGTGAGTCGACAGCAACTACCGAGGTTTTTCAGCCGGATCCAGAGGCTGGAACCGCTGCACCCCCAAGCCTTCCACCAACAAGTAAGACTCCTTTTTTCTTAGCAGAGAGCTTGTTTTGCTGGTCGACTGTTTGTAGCATGTTCCAAACATGTCGCCACTCTGCAAGTCTGTTGGATGCGATGGATCGATTGTATCGACAGATAGCCACGTTATTTACCTCGGTTTTCTTGGGCGTAGACATGCTGAGGCAGCAATTGAGGTATCAAACTGTGTGGATTGCACACTTCTGTCCGGCAGCGCACTTAAAGTGAGGTTGGAGTACTTTCAGTCCACCACTTGGAGGTTTTGTAGCTCCCGCCCATAAGGGTCAACGAGTGCATGTCTCCAGCGTGCAGAGGAGTCGAGCGTGCTGGCTCCAGCCGCTTCCCGCTCCACGATCATTACCTCGATTGTCTTGGGCGTAGACATGCTGAGGCAGCGATTGAGGTATCAAACTGTGTGGATTGCACACTTCTGTCCAGCAGCGCACTTAAGGTGAGGTTGGTTGGAGTACTTTCATTCCACCACTTGGAGGCTTTGTAGCTCCCACCCATAAGGGTCAATGAGTGCATGTCTCCGGCGCGCAGAGCGGTCGAGCGTGCTGGCTCCAGCCGCTTCCCGCTCCCCCGGTGCGTCCGCTATCTGCCACAAAGAGTTAACGGATGATGCGCTGCTTGCATCTTCTGACTACTCCTGTGCGCCTGATGATGCGATCTCTGCTGCTGCATCAGAGAGTGACGCCGCATCTCCCAACGGAGACGGTACATCGTTTTCCCCCTCTGGCGTGACGTCAGAATGTGCTGCGGAAGAGATGGCCGAGTTGCTTACCCGGGTTGCCAGAGAGATTGGGTTGCAGGTTGCATGCCATGGCAGCCTATCAGGTGTTCCAAGCCAAGGTCCTGAAAGATATCAGGAGCAGAGTTGTGCACATTCAAGAGTGTGGTGCCTGATGCAGTGCAGTCCGGATGGCGCTCAGCTTCCGTGTCGGAGTCAGCCTCGAGTGGGACCTCCTCGGCTGGAACCGGATGCTGCTCTGAGGGCGAGCCTCAACTACCCGGTAGGTCTCTACCTAGGCTAGGACCCGCTATAAAAGACTATCGGCGAAGTGCATATGATGCCATTAGTGGAGTTTCAGGAAGCCTGGTGGGAGCTTTCCAGTATTTCCCCTTGGCTCGTATGCACTATCCGGTATGGCTATCGACTGCAATTTGCTGCCAAGCCGCCCAGGTTCAATGGGGTTCTAATGACCTCTGTCTCATCCACAGAGGCCCCGGTCCTGCGCGAGGAGATCTATTCTTTTCTACGCAAAGGTGCGATCGAGCTGGTCTCTCCTGCCAACAGGGAAAGAGGGTTTTACAGCCCATACGTTCTAGTTTCCAAATGCACAGGCGGGTTGCATCCAATCCTGCATCATCTGAACGCTAATCTTCTGAGACTTCCGTTCAGTATGATATCCCTCAAACGCACGGCCCACTCAGTCCGTCCAGTTCGCCACAATAGATCTGAAGGATGCGTATTATCACGTGAGTATACTCCCCCGGCACAGACCTCTTCTTCGGTTTGGCCTCGAAGGTCGAGTGTATCAGTACTGTGTCCTCCCCTTCGGCTTGTCTCTGTCCGCTCGCACCTTCACAAAGGTGATCGAGGCAGCTTTAGTACCATTAACACGGGAAAAGGTTCGAATCCTGGCTTACTTGGACGACTGGCTGATACTGGTCCAGACGCGATGCCAGTTGATTCGTCACAGAGACAGGGTCTTATGCCACCTCAGCCATCTGGGGCTTTGGAACAACTCAAAAAGAGCCATCTAACCCCTGGCCAGAGCATATCTTTTCTGGGTATGGAGCTAAACTCGTTGAAAATCCAAGCATGCCTCTCTCTAGAGCGTGCCCTGAGCCTGCTGAAGGCAAACATGCAAAGTCTGAACAAGAGTAGTGGTCCCCCTGAGAACTTCCAGAGGCTCCTGGGGCATCTGGCTTCCACAGTTATTCTGCTCAGCTTATTACATATGAGACCACTCCAGCTTTGGCTCAAGTTCCGTTGAAAGCATGGCGTCCAAGGTGACTGAAGGTGAACGTGACACCTCATTGCCTCCACCTGCATCTTTGGAAAGATGTTCGTTTCCTCCGTGCCGGCTGTCCCTCTGGGAGGACCTCTCAGGCTCATAGTAGTAACTATCAACGCTTCAAAGACTTGGTTGGGTGCTGTGACACAAGTTAAGGTGTAGGACTTTAAGGCGTCCAATGCATGTTCAAAATGACCAAGAGACAGATTGCCAACTGATCAAGTTTTAATTGACTTTCAGCAGAGAGATATCAACAGCAGTTTCAGCGTGCTGGAGAAGTTCTAAACAGCTTCTGAGTCCGTTTTCCAAAGCCCTAGCTCTTTATCTCCTCTCAAGCCGTTTCTGGGGAAACGAAACCAGGTGTTATTTTTCATCTTCGCAACTGGTACAAGGCGGCTCCTCTGAAGTAGGATGGTCAGCTTCCTGCCTGGTACAGGATGCCTCCTGTGCTCCTCTTCTTATCTGCTCAAAAACAGGATGTGCCATGGCCTTCAGACACACAAAAGGCTCACAAACCTTCATGAATCTCTTCTTATTTAACTCTTCAGTTTTTCTTAATCAGAATTTAGAAGGTAAAAAGTTAGTGAATAAAATAAGTACTTGTAAATATATAAAAGGTAAAATATAAATCCCACAACGGTCAGATTCCTCAGAGGGGCCAGAAGGGTTAGACCCTCTAGGCCGTCCTTATTTCTCTCTTGGGACCTTTCCTTTGTCCTTAGAGGACTTCAAGGTCCTCCATTTGAGCCGCTTGAATCAGTAGAGCTTAAATTTCTGTCAATAAAGAGAGCGTTCCTGGTCGCGTTAGCGTCGATTAAGTCGATGAGACCTGCTTAAAGTTCGGACCTGGTGATACTCATGTTATTCTTAAGGCCAGGCCTGGATGTGTGCCCAAGGTTCCTACCATCGCCTTCAAAACTCAGGTAGTGAACCACCAATCTCTGCCCGGAGAGGAGGCAGCACCAGCCCCTGGTCCCAATTGCCCAGTTCGACCACTGAGGATCTATGTAGAAAGGACTGACGTCTGATGTCCCTTGCCCCCTGTAGTTTAGAGCCCACTCTATCAGGGTGTCGTGGCCTCTTGGGCGTTGGCAAGAGGTACTCCGCTGGCAGAGATCTGCAAGGCTGCGTGTTGGGTTGACACCTAACATTCGCCAGGTACCTGAGCGTTTAATCCATCTCTTCAGTCGTGCTCGGTGGTGGTAGCATTGTCTGAGATGTATTAAGGGGTATCCAGCTTGGATTGTGCCTTCCTAGTGATATGTGCGCTTTTTTTGCCTCTGAGATAACCTCCAGCTTTTTGGCTCCTCTCGCCCCAACAGGCGATGAAACCTTGCGTGTATTAAACTGCCGGAAGTTCTTAGTCCAGCCTTCGAAGTGGCTCCCTTCTGCTCTGGGAATGATGCACCCTCCTCTGGTATGAGTCGATATGATAGAGAATTGCCGATTGCCCATTAAAAAAGTCTATACTTAAGGGCAGGGCGGAGGTAGATCCGTTCGGGGCAAGACTACTGATGCGCCCTAGGTTGTGGTGTTTTGCAGGGTGTTCCCATATTCGCCACCGACATAATCAAAGTTACCGACTAATGGGGAACGTAATGGTTACTTTCGCAACCCCCGTTTCCCCAATTGGGAACGGAGACTTATGTCCCCCAGCCACAACCATAAGGTCGTGAGTAAGTTTGTTTGCTTGCTGGGTGATTACAGCTCCAGCTTCACAACAGGAAGAGCTTCACACTTGTGTCCGAGTTATGTGGGACGGCGTGATCACGTGATTATCAGCGCATTTGCTGATTTTTGAGATGTGTGGAGAGAGTGGGGCTCTCCTAGCAGAGCTTCCCAAAGTCGTCACCGACATAAATCTCTGTTCCCTATTCGGGAATGGGAGTTACGAAAGTAACCATTACATTACTGTTGCAACGTTATTGTCGTTTTTTTTTTCCAACACTGGAGAGTACCCCTGAACCACAACAAATTCCTTCTGTGTGTGCACATGCGCACTTGGCAATAAAGATCTTTCGGATTTTGATTATCAAGAGACCAGTTGGCCAGATATGGAGGGACCCATACCTGGGAATTTTTGCTCTGTGTTTAACCCAAATTAGTGTACACGTACAGCAGTGAACAAACACACCGTGAACACACACTCGGAGCAATGGCCTGAGAGCCTTTAGGAAACTGGTGCCCTGCTCAAGGGCACAACAGCTGTGGTTGTTGATGATGGGAGAGCAAGTGTTTCATCACATACACCACCTTCAGCTTAGTGGATCTGGGGATCGAAACAGCGACTTTCCAATCGCAAGTTAATCTTCTACATAGGAAGCAGATGAGGAATCAATCAGTTGTTTTTATTAGAATTATTCTGACCAACAACATGCTCAGAAGAGGCCGGCTTACTTTTAGGCCGCCACCGGGAATGTCATGACACAACCTCGAAAGAGTCGGCGAGAGTGAGTTTGTGACAATCAAAGAAGTTGAGCCACAAGTCGAGGTACAGGGACCGCCCCTCAGTTTCCCGTGGTGCAACAGTCTACTACACCTTTCTGATATTTTAAATTTAAGATCACCAGAGCTACCAAATTGAAAAATTAATTTGAAGCCCTGCAAGGACTTTCAAGTTTATTGATTTTTAAATTCATACTGAGATCACAGTTACCAAAATGTGTAAAACTGAGTAAACCCAAACCCTCTCAATGTAAGCATCGCAGACAAAGAACAAGCATTTACAACAAATCCATTAATCTTGAACAGTCTTTTATCATTTTTATCTCCTCAAACACAATCTGAGATTAAAGCTCTCGCTGCTGTGTGTGAGAGTTGATGAGAGTGTGCTACGGTAAGTCACCGCTATTGCTGCAGCTGATGTCAAACTTGAACCTAAAGTGATTTTCTTCACTTCAGGACAAGCTATTCCTCTTATTGATGTTCGAGGAAAATGAGGTTTTCATCTTCACACTTCACAGTAGGAACATCCACAGTACGCTACACCTGCAGAGAACACGAAAACAAATGTTGTATAAACTACATTAATGGAGAAGCACAATTTAACTTCATCCTCAAAGCATCTTCTAAAAAAAAAAATAACGCACAAAAGTATGAATGCAAATCTTCATGAAAGCTAACCTCAAGTTACTCTAGCTCTCCTGAGGACTCTCCAGGAAAAAGTTAATTTTTAGGTTTAGAAAGTTACTGAACCTCAAAAGTCTTCCTTGACTTCCTTCTAAGCTATAAACTTACCAAGCGGGTTGCTGTGTAGACAATTCCAAAGCTACCTTCATCCACACCGAGATTGTGTTTTGTGGAGTTGATTACTTTTGAAAGAAAAAATTTACCATTAGTAATGCATTTTTTCCTTCATCAAGTGTCTTTAACTCAAAATGAACTTGAGTTAAATCTAGATCATACTCACTCATAATATTTGAATCCTGGCTTGATTTGGTCTCTCTGGGGGTTTCTTCATCGTCTTTAGACACTGCATCAAAGATTTCTGCAGATGATTCCTCTGATGAAGAACCCGAAGGAGCAATGATGGGTGCTGAAGGAACACCAACGATTTGGCTCTGCTCAGGCACTTCAGAAGGTGAAGAAGCGAGATCTTACTGGTGAACAGGATAACTTAAGCTGTTAAACTGCGATCTGAACCGATCTCATTTGATTCCGACTCTCACGAGTCGACTCTTCTTCCATTCCCCCAAGCAGACCATTGCAACGCTGAGGTAATTAATCCAACTTTTACTGCATGCTTAAAAGTGTACTGTTGCTACATTAGTCCCTCCTGTGACCTCCGTCAATCTGAAAGGACTACAAGGTTGTCCTTTGAGTCGCTTGACTCAGTAGAGCTTAAGTTCTTGTCAATTATGACAGCGTTCCTGGTCATTTAGCCTCGATCTAAAGAGTGGGGAATCTGTAGGAACTGTCTGTTGGTCTTATTGTCCAGTGTAAGCACTGAGGAGCTATAAGAAAATCTGGAACCGTGGAGTATTTATTTACTTTATAGACTAAAGGGAAAGCTGTCTCCAACAGAGCTTGGCCCACTGACTAGTGGAGGCAATCATCTTTTTGACTCCTCTCCCCTCAACAGACATTGTAGATTAAGCTGAATTCTGAATAGTCTTACGCAATGTCCACGTATGTGCCATATATTAAAAACTACAATTTGCATCTCTTAACAACACTGGGCACAAAAGGGCTATGTAGTTTCCGAAAGGTTAACTGTCGTAAACTGTTGCTCTGGCATGTTCCATCTATGATATCTTACCTATGATATGTCCTTGCCTCGTTAGGCTCAAGGCAATCTATCCATCAGTCCCTCACAGAAACCGTACCTCTATTAAATTGCCGGTATTTCTAAACCCAGCGTTCATGGTGGTAAGCATGGCCTCCACGCACCTCCTTTCAAAATCAGGAATCGATGCACTCCCTCCTCTGGTATGAGTCAGTAAGGGAGGTATATTTAATGACCGAGAGGCCATTAAAAATGTATTTCCGCTCTGTGCCAGAGCTTGCAGGCTGTACGCCGATGTGAAGGGACTTAGATTGTGGTGTTTTGTAAGGGTGTTCCCATAGTCGTCACCACTGAAGGGAAACATTATGGTTTTTTCGTAACCCCATTCCCTGAATAATCACCTGTTTGTCATCTGTGTTATACTGTTTCTAACCAATGTTTGTTTGTTTTTGTTTTGATTTTGTTAATTGTTTTTTCAGGAGCAATCCGGCGAGCTGTTCGTCAATCGATTTTAAGTCCTGCGGAGGTGACTAACACATGTCTAGCACATGAGCCTCCCTGGGACCTCACATAGGCAATGCCTATTTACCTTACCTGATCAACACTAGGACTTTGTGAAGCTGCTTTGAAAGCAACTGCTATAACGCGCTAAATAAAAACATATTGAATGATCAACGAACCGAGACATATGTCCCCTGTCAACAACAAAGTTGTGAGTAAATCTGGTTGCCTAGGGGGTGAATATGGCACCATATTCACAGAACTTTACAGAATGTATGACACATTCAAAAGTAACCATAACGTTTCATGTAGTTGCTATGATTGAAAAAATAAAAAAAATTACTGTTCCACTACAACGGACACACCATTAATAAAAAATTTTTAAAAATCCTTTGATTTGATTTCAGTGCAGAGAGGTTAAATCTACATTACACTCACTCATGGTTGAATCCTCTGAAGACTCAAATGATTAAAACTTTCCATCACTTGACTTGGAGAAGATCTCTCCTGATACTGGAGGGTTCTCATCTTCGCACCTCACAGGAGGAACCTCCACGGTATGCTCCATCTGAGAAAAACATGAAAGCAAATCAAAGTGAAAGTGACCAATAGGCCAGATATGGAGTTTCATCCCAAAATAATGCACAAAACTATGAATGCAAATCTTCATGAACGCTAACCTTAAGCCACTCCAGCTCATGGGCATGCTTCAGCTGAATCCTCTTCTTCGGATTAACTTGAAGGCATGAGTGGAGAAATAGGCAGAAATCTGCGTAGAAGAGAAAAGTTAGCTTTACTCTGCTCTCTTCTGAGGACTTTCACAGAAATCAGAGCTACTGAAATATCTCACCCTTAGACATGCCATCTTTAGTCCAGCTGTTCTTCTCGATGTTGCGCACATCGTTCCAAAATGGGTAACTTTTGGTGGAAATGAAGAATGACAAAATCCCAAGGGACCAGACAGTGGCTGGTCCGGCTTTGTAATACTCTGGTGGACAGTACTCTTGTGTTCCTGCAGCAGGAAAACATTAGTTTGAATCAGGGTTGCACTAATAACAATTTTTAAAGGCAAAATAAGGAGTAAAGATACTTTTTCCATGTAGTCGCATATACGGATACTAATAAGAATGTCTGTTTTTAGGAGAAGTAGCATTTAAACAAAAAAACAAGACTAATGATTTTAGCTCAGTGTCTCTGTCTTTTTTGAAAACCTAGTATTAATAACTATACTAATAGTGGAAAAATCTGTTCTACCATTTGTGTATTATCTTTAGTGCTGTTGATCGATTAAAAAATCAAATGAATTAAACACATAGTCTTTAAACATCAGTCACGATGAATAGCCTTAAATATGTTGTACATAGATTTGTGCAAAACATTATTATCTTGTAAGAAATATCTGAAGGCTCAGAACAGCATTTAATCCTTTCTTTTCTGGCTCTCCATAAGTAGCATGAAGTCCTCACAAACATATATATGAGATGCACAACTTTATAAACTTCCTTGTTTGGTCACAAGTAATTCAAGTTTTACTGTTTTGAGTTCAATGCAGTCTAAAAACTCTGCAAGTTTTTGTCAAACAATTTGACTAAATTACCAAATCTCCCACTTGAGTACTCAAGCTTGGTATAAGGCCCGATATCGCTACCAGTATCACTCATTCGGATGAATCTGACATAGTATATGCTTGAGAATTACTAAAAATCTGGAGACGTACCAGAATACATCCTGCATCCATTTTCACAGAGAAAGTCACCATACCCAAAGTCAATGAGCTTGACTTTAAGTGTTGATGGGACGATGAGGAGGTTTTCCGGCTTGATGTCGCGGTGGAAAACTCCTCGCTCATAGCAGGCCTGGGCTGCTGTGACAACTTGTCGCATGATGATCTGAGCTGTCTTCTCTGGAATGCAGCCTCTGTGGTTTTTTACAAACTGGAGAATATCTGTTGATAAAAGGGGTCGTTCGAGGACCATGATGCATCTCCTGGGTTCATCCACCCAATCGAGGAGCTCAATTATTTCAGGAACCTTTGGCTTCCGGTTTGCCTGAAGATGCAGAGCTACCTCCAAGGGAAGAGAACTGAGAAAACCCTTAAAGAAGAACACCATAACGATCAAACATGTGTTTATTATTTCAATTCATCAGCAAAATTTAAGGTTGAAACAGAGCTTACGGTGTTGATTCGTTTGCATCCCTTCGTGCAGGCCACTTTAATAGCCACCTAAACAAGGAAAAAAAAGTTAATTTTTAGGTTTAGAAAGTTACTCAACCTCAACAGTCTTCCTTGACTTCCTTCTAAGCTATAGGACTTACTGGGAGCTCATCGTCCACTCGGGTCGCTGTGTAGATTTTCCCAAAACCACCTTCACCCAGCTTAATACCGAGTTTGTATTTCTTGGAGTTGATTACTGTTGAAAGACATTATTCATTATTAATACATTCTTTTTTTTATCAAGTGTCTTGTTTTAAAGTATCAAGTAAGGTTAAATCTAAGTTACACTCACTTATAATGTTTGAATCCTCTGACGAATCGGATGATTCGATCTCCCCCTGGCTTGATTTGGAGAGGGGTCTCTCTGGGGGTTTCTTCATCGTCTTTAGACACTGGCATCAAAGATTTCTGGAGATGATTCCCTCTGATGAAGAACCCGAAGGAGCAATGATGGGTGCTAAAGGAACACCAACAATTTGGTTCTGCTCAGGCACTTCAGAAGGTGAAGAAGCGAGATCTTCATAACGGACCATCAGTGGGCTGAACTGCTAAAAGCATTGATATAAAGAAGAGGTAAATACACAAAGAATCCTGTAAGTAACTCCAAAGAAGTTGCTTACAGAGTTACTGACTCAAGGTCTGAATGGGGTTAATCACACTCATTTTGACAAAATGATTTGCAGAAATCTTGGCGATTGTGTTGTGTTGTTTTTTTTTCCCAAAAAGTTTTGAGCAGAATGATTGACAGCCATAAAAGCTAAACCTAAACTTGAATAATCTCATTTAAATGCAGGGAATTATATTTTAAATCCAGCCAACCCCAATTTATAAAAGATACATTCTTGTTATAGCCTAAAAGTATACACCAATTTTAAGTGCTGTTTTATTTATTATTCTTTGTTTCATGTAGTTGCTCTGTTTGAGAAGACTCCTACTGTTCCACTACAATGAACATAACATTAATTAGAAAATACATATTTTACTATGATCTGATTTTAAAAGAAGAATAACACATTTTTACTAAAAATATTTACAAAACGTTCCGTTTCAATGGGTTAAATCGATACTTACTTTTGCTGCTCTCTGGTGGTTGATTTGGCTCGACTTCTTCCTGCTGTACCCAAGTCCCTTTGCGGATTTTCCACTCACGAATACCGAGAGAAATGATTCCTAGTAAATGCAAACATTGTTGCTTTGAAAGGTCCTCAATAACTGTTAAAAGTGAATCAGTAATCGGTGAATCCGTTTGCAAGTGCTGCAGGCTGCTAGGATAATGTCGAGAGTTTATGTGGCGACGTTTTAGTTTTTGACCAGAAGCCAGTGACGTAGTGCGTTTTTTAAATTTAAAAAGCTGCGCGCTGCGATTCAATCTGCAAGCGCTCTCAAATGAAGTTTTTTTTTTGTCTCGTGGAAGTACTTTTGAACCAAATAAATAAACAAATTTGCATCTCACTAACTATTATAGGAACCTGTGTTGATGCTAATACTATAATTTGCTAGCATGTATTGCATTAACGTTATTAAGATACGAAAGCGACTTTATAGCACGATTAAAACATGTACAAACATTTCCTAAAGGCGTTTTAAGCTCAATAGCAAGGCAGAAAATGTAATATTGTCTTTCATGTTTCCTCAGGTTTTCCCGTCGTCGCGTTGTGGAGCTGTTGAGTCTTATTTACCCCATTTCCCGCCAAACACTCAATAAAATTACTTCTTAAGTTTTATTAACGTTCTATTTTGGATGTGGGATATGCTTTTGTGGGATAATATTTTGATTATTTTAAAATAACTGTATAAAATCTCAACTAGTTTTTTATTTTAAAATGTAAAATAAAAGTCATTTTGCTTATATTACGATAGTCCTGATTATGGAGTGTTTGTCTGCACAGGGTACTTTTAATTCAAATATTACTTTTTTATAGAACATGAAAGTTGTTTTTTATTACTATATGTCTGATTTAAAAAACAATTACAATTGTGTTTGTTAACCCAGGGTACACATTTATCTTAAAACAAAACAAATTTCTTGCATGGACAAAATACTAATCTGAAGGCAAATCAAAGGCAAAAACTGACAATAATTTATAAATAACTGGACACAATGAAACACACATTTCCTTCAGTTTTTTTGTTCACTTTTTTGTGCACTAGTTAGTTTTCAGTCTAACCATTTTATGTCACCTGTATATGCTTGTAATTTGAGTCCTATTTTTAAAAGCAAAGATTAATTTGAGTGTTTCTTTGATGCTATAGTGAGGTGCTTTCGTTGGTGCTCATAGCTCAAGCAAATGATAAAATAGATAAACTAGGTTGCAAATAGGTACTCAAAATATTATATTTAATTCATATGATTTAATATTTTCATGTGAACATCATATAAATTTTCATATCATGTTATTTTAGTAACTTGTTTATTAGTTTATTAGTTATTAAAAACAATAAAATAAAAAAACATGTCAAATAAAATGTTGTGTATTGTTCAAGTCTGGGAGATCAATAAAGAAGCAGAAAGATGGCAAGATTCTTCACCTCCTCCAACTCACTCACATTAACTCAAGTAGTCTCAAATAATATTCATAAAACTGCAAAACACAAGGCAGAAAACACAGTTCAAGATGAAAAAGGCAGAACATCAACTACATAAATCCATATAAACCATAGTAGAGCCATACGCCAAATTCTTAAAAAACCGACAGACAGGAACTCAAGCTGGAGAAAAACACTTCCCTTTTATTTTCTACTTCACATCTTGCAATTCCCCAAAACAGGCATAATCATCATTACATTATTTGCTTTTTGCTCAAATATTCCATCAAAAATGAGAAGGTACTTGCTGCAGCGCTAAATAAAGAAGCCTTTAGCTCTAAAGTTTGCATAATGGATGCATTATAGGAAGTGACTACAATGCAAGACACAAGAATAGTCATTATAAGACTGGCAAGTTCAATCCATGGTGCTTGAAGAATGATGGTTTAAAGGGTTTGGGGAATATTGATTGGGGAGGGCATCAGACAGTGAGTTTATTGGCTTGTGAGGAGGTTCTTGAGGACGGTTATGAAGGCTAAAGTCTCACTTTGCTGCTGCTACCGATGTGTGTGTGGATGTTGGTCCCATCGCCCTCGCTTTGACACCCTTTTCATGTCTCTCATGGCCTTGATGGAAGATTAATTAAAAAAATCAAATATTTAAATTCATTTTGATAATTTTCTAAACATATAACATGCTCTTTTGCTGGTATTTTTTTACGTTATTTTAATTGTTAGCTATTCATTAAATTTTCTTTAATTATGTCCCTTAATAACCCAATTACACAAATGTTTCCACGCCCTATATACAGTCTATAATAAAAAAGTATTTTTGACAAAAGGAGTACAATGAAAATATATTTTTATCAAACTAAATGGCTCAACCCAGGAATATTGAAAGAGAATCAGCCCCTTATGCCAAAGAGGCAGGAGTTAAGACCTCTATGTGGCTCTGGATCAAGAGAGCAGGTCCATAGATGAGCTGCCAGTAGGGGTGGGCAAATCTATCCTACTGTTATATTTTTTCCTTTACCCACTAGGGGTCAGTGATATTCCAATTCATCAGCTTATTACAATCTTAGAAACATTGCAAAATTCAGATGCTTTGTTTCCTAACAAGATTTAGAGAAACTGATTGATGCTTTCATCTCCAGCAGGCTGGACTACTGTAACGCTCTTCTCACCGGTCTTCTTAAAAGAACATTAAACAGTTACAGCTGGTTCAGAATGCAGCCGCTCGAAATCTAACCAAAACTAGAAAGTCAGAACACATTTCTCCAGTTCACTGGCTGTCGGTCTCACCTGTTCTGCTGCTCGTATATAAGTCCAAGCATAACTAAATACCTAACAGACATGATCAGTGACTAAAAAGGGAACTTAGATCATTCAGATCAAATAAATTAGATCTACCCCAGGTCAATTCCAAACAGGGGAAATACTCCTTTAGTTACCATGCGGCCCACAGATGGATCCAGCTTCCAAGGAGATCAAGGGTGCTAACACTTTAGTCAAGTTTAAGACACACCTTATCAGCTGCACTTTTGTAGACTGAGAAACTATGTCCAAAAAAATATTTAATCTGTACATTTCACTATCTTAATCAGTTTTTATGCTTGATTTTATTAAATGTACTTTATTTTGTATCCAATATAAAGCACTTTGAATTACCCCGTGTACGAAATGTGCTACATAAATAAACTTATCTATTCTTGTAACTTTGCTTAATTTGTTGTCTTTTGTTACTTTTTTTGATGGCTAACTTGTGGCATGTCGGTCAGTTGATGTGGTGAAATTTTCATTTTCTGAAAAATGCGCTATGAGAAACGAAATGGGATTGGTTGCTGTTGATTGGCTGTTAACTGTCATGTCAGTCAACGAACAAAAAAAGCAGCCAAAACCGCAGATATTCCCTGAAGTGAGACTATGATGCCTCTTACGTCAATAGAAGAGGACTCTAGAGCACATACTGAGCTGTTGCCCAAAAGCCAAATTATTATCACAATGTTTGTGCAATTTATGGTCTGTGGAAACGCAACTGGAACACCACAGAGGTAGCATTAAAGACCTCTATGTGGCTCTGGGTCTAGAGAGCAGGTCCATATATGAGCTGGTAGTAGGGGTAGGTAAATCTGTCCTAGTGTAATAATTTTTCTTTAACCCACTAGGGGTCACTGATCGACCTAGGGGACAGAATAATTTTTCTTAACTGCCACCACCTTTAGTTATACCTCGGTTTGGTCCAGGTGAAGACTCAGAAAAGTTCACACACACATGCACACACACTCGCACGCGCACGCACGCACGCACACACACACACACACGCACACACGCATACACACACACAACTAATTTTTACTTTTGTTGTCTGAAATAAAGTAAACATCTTGAAATGTGGTGATGATGCTCTCCTGATAACAATGAAGTCAATTTGGGGTCAAAGGGCAAGATAGTGGCATTGCCTGACAGTGCATGCTAGGGGAAAAAATAGATTAGCATTAAAACCCAGCAACAAAAAAGTACTTTATTGTACTTCAAATATGTTTATACTTCAGATGCTATGATTAAAATGTAATTACACATATTGTACTTTTTGTATATGTGTTAAGTATACTTGCATCACGCTGTAACACTTTTAACACAGTTAAAAATAATTGTACTACATTACACTTTATCTAAATATATTAGACTAAAACATACCTTGAGTGAAACTATAGTTTCTAAATGTGCTTAATTCGTATTCAGTTTTTGCATATTTTTTATATATTTTAATTTGTGTGCTCAAAATTGTGACTGTAACATACACATTTTAGAATCAATGCTGTAATATTAATTTGAGTGTATTTGAAGTTACGTTTGAGTCAAATTATGAAGTGAAGTTATTCATGCTCATTTAAAGCCATAAATCGCACTTCAAGTATTTTAAAATATACTTTAAGTTGTTCCACTTTATCATAAAAAGTATACTAAATACACTTCAAATTTAGCTTTTCTGCCATTTATTTACAAGTAATATAAATTTGGTACAAAATGAGTTGTTCCAAAATAACATGTTTCAAGTTACCTACTCATGAATACTCTTGATATTTAAAGATGATCAATGTAGCTTCAAGTACACAGAAATATGCTAAATGTAAGTGCACTTAGTACATTTATTTTTCACTTTAGAATATAAACAGTTTTCATTGCAGATGAAGTAATTGTGTGAAGGCAGTACTTTCAGCTCACTGATGGAGGAGAGCAAACCGGCTCCATAAGCTCTCAGCTTCCCCTCTTGCTTACAGAGGCCAAACTCCACAGTGAAAAAATAACACTGAAACATAACACAACAGTGCCTTTTACCATGTTGTAATGGTTCCGTTTATGTTAAATAACTCCATTGACGGTCAAACAACATTAAGTTAACATCTTTTCATTATGAGTTTACATTGTGTGTGAGCTACTCCTTAAACACTGAAACCTTAGCAAGAATAAATGAGATGACTTACTGTTGCAAGTTTCTGTACAGAGTCATCAGACGCTCCTCCGAGTGAAGACTCACTCTCATCAGACTCAGCTCCGAGTGAAGCGAGGCCAATCTCCTGACTGAACTGGGCAAAACTTGGCTCAGCAAAAAGAGAATGTGACCTAGCAGCTTGTATCTTTGAAACAGACAGAATCTAATTAATTCTAGATTTGTGGCCAGAGGGTTTGGCTTTGCACTCTGAATCTACCCTTTAAGAACCACTCTCATAAGCTCTCCCCACGTTTCATTAGCCCCTTTACCATCTCCAAGGTAATCAGCCTGGTGACCGTCCGCCTCCACCTTCCTCATTTTCTCGCCCGCATTTACCCTGTGTTCCACGTCTCGTGCGTCAAGCCATTCATTCCTTCCTCCAATCACCCCCTACCTCGTCCTCCCTAATAATTGAAGGCACTCCAGCCTTCCGGGTTAAAGAGTTGCTTGATGTTAGGAGACCGGGTCATGGTCAACAGTTTTTGGTGAACTGGGAGGGGTCTGGAGGAGAAGAACTGGTCCCTTCACTGAAATATCTAGACCACTCCCTTATTAAGGATTCTAGTCTCACCTAGCCTGCTCTCCTTCAACAGATAGCTCCTTCTTGCTGGTGAAGGGAGTTAGAGCCTGTCACTGCTCTCCCTTCATCTTCTGTTGCTCTTTTTCCCCTAGGGGGTTGTCTAAGTTGGACCGTTTTGCTCTGCCTCAATTGGATTAAGAAAGTAAAGACTGAGAAGGTACTCGCAATTGGATCTTCATCATTATAACCTAACAAAAACGCAGTACGTATGACAAACTAAAGGAAGCTTTGAGGCGTGTGCTTTGATCCCTGCGAGAGTGAGGATTGGAATCGGGCAATCTTGTCTGCCCAGAAATGAATAACTGGGGGAGAGTGCCTGTGAAAATGCCGATGCTCTGAGACGGCGTGTAGCCAAATCTTAGCCAGTAGCTAACAGTGACACACAAGATTTACTAGCTCGTGAACATTTTATTTTCCATGTCGGGACAAGGTGAACTTCGAATACAGCTACATAGTGCTCAGACCCAACACCAATAACTTGGCTACGGAACTGGAACTGATTAGAGAGAAATCAGACCACGGCAGAACTAGGAAGGAGTGCACCTCTGTACAGGGAAGGATGCTTACCCCCCCTAGAATTGATGATGCTTTGGATAGTCTAACTCATGCACAGTGGTTCTCGACTTTGGATTTATCAAGCGAATACTGGCAGGTTGAAGTGGACCCAGAGGACTGGCCAAAAACAGCCATTAAAACTAGACCGGGGCTACTTGAATTCAATGTCCTTCCATTTGGGCTTTCAAATTTCCAAGTACTTTCCAAAGATTGATGGACCTGATCCTGGCGGATCTGCAATGGTCCATCTATTTGGTGTACTTGGGTGGTATCATCTTTTTGGCCAGAGATTTGATAAACATCGTCAGCGGTTAGGCCAGGTATTGTCCAACCTGTCCAAGTTAAACCATCCAAGTGTAATCTTTTTGCTTCCAAAGTCCAATAGCTTGGTCACGTTATTTCCCAGAAGGAGTTAAGACAGACCCAGCTAAAATGGAAGCAGTAAAATCATGGCCTATTCCTAAAAATCAGACGAGTGGGTTTGGCCTCGTACTATAGGCGATTTGCCAAAGGTTTTTCCAGGGTGCTTTCGAAGGCATTGATGTCATGCTTCATTACAGCTCCCATATAGGTCTAACCAAATCCCCAATATGAAATTATCCTTGATACTGATGCAAGTGACGTGGGGCATTGGGGCCATTTTATCACAGGAAGGTGGACGGTTTTAGAGAGAGTGGGTGGCCTATGCAGGTAGAGAACCTAAGTAAACAGGATTGCAAGATGTGCTGCAACTAATCATAACTCTTTTTCAACCGATCATAACTCTTTTTCCGTGGCTCCACAATTTCCATGGTCTTGAGGACAATTGGCTTGCTGGTTGAAGTAACCTGGCGGTGTTCCAACCGACCGATGCAATTGGAGATATAGGGCCAGAATTGGTAAGAGTACTGCCCAAAGGACATATGAGAGCCAAGGTGCAGATGATCGTTCCCCAGCTCAAGGGTACCAGAGATATTGAGACTATTGCACATTACATTTATTAGATCTCATTTAGGGGTTCAGAAATAACAGGGGAAAGTGAGAGACGGTTTTTCCTGGCCAGGGTGGTTAGGGACACTAAACGATGGTGCCAAGAGTGCCCAGAATATGCAGTGCACAAGGAAATTGGTCCTGGCTCATCCTGTCGTTGACTTCCTCGCCCCTACGAGACCGCTCAGGGAAATAAATATATTTGGTGGTGGGGGATTATTATTCTAAATGGATAGAAGCATATCCCCTCTCCAACCAAGAAGGTTAGAACAGTGGCGAGGGTATAGGTGGTAGTGGAAGAATGGGTATGTCGCTATGGAACACAAAGAACTCTACACTCTCATCAAGGTAGAAATTTTCAATCAAACTTAGTGAACTGTGTCGCTTGTTTGTCATTCCACAAGACTCGCACCTCCCCCTACCAGCCCCACTCAGATGGTATGATTGAATGGTAATAGAACACTGTTTACCTATGTTGTCTTTTTTCGTGGATGAAAACCAGCAGAATTGGGATACCCTCCTACCTTATGTGAAGATTGCTTATATCAGTAGTATCCATTCTAGTATCGTGTTTACTCCATATAAAGTGGTGTTTGGTCAAGAAATGGTTTTGCCAATAGATGTAATGCTGGACATAGAGGGACAGGACCAATTTGAAACTGTGAATGAGTGCGTAAAGGGAGTAGCTGAAAGCCTCTCCTCTGTGGTTGGAGCCGTGAGGCAGCACTTGAGTAGAGCCTCAAAAACATCAGAAGAGATGTCAACTTCTAAGCCAAGATTAAGTATTATTCTGAAGGGGAGTTGGTATGGTTGAGAGTAAGGCTAGGAAGAAGGGTTGGAGTTCAAAGTTATAAAAAAAGGTTTAAAATACCATTTAGGTTCTTGAGAGGATATTTGAAGTTTTGTACAGGGTTCAGCCAGAAGCAGGAGGTACTGATAACGCGGTACATTTTAAGCAGCTAAAACCTTGTGCATCATCTGTGATTACAGAGCCATGGGCTTCCCAGACTAGGCAAGTCAAGTTTATTTGTATAGAACATTTCGTACACAGGGTAATTCAAAGTGCTTTACATTAGAAACAAAGAATAAAATAACGTACATTTAATAAAATCAAGCATAACAGTCATATAAAATCATAATGATTAAAAACTGAAAATTGTTATGTGTTAAGTTATGTTTGTACTTATATACAAGCAGCAGAACTTTAAAAACTGTTCTGAAAGGAGACCGGTAGCGTAGAGACTTAAGAACCGGAGAAAAGTGTTCTGACTTTTTGGCATCTGAACAAAGCATCTGATTTTTACAATGTTTCTAAGATGGTAATAAGCTGATTTGGTCATTGCTTTGACGTGATATTGAATTATCAGAGATCAGAATCACTCCAAGATTTCTGACCTGATTTGTAGTTATTAGGGCCCTTGGCATTGAGATGCGTGTTAACCTTAACAACCTCACATTTTGCTTCCGATGCAATGACTTCAGTTTTGTCCTTGTTTAATAGAAGAAAGATGTTTTCCATCCAGTTTTTAATCACATCAAGACATTGTCAGAGAGAGTTTATGGGGTTGTAGTCATTCAGGGGAGATAGCTAGATAAAATTGTGTATCATCAGCATAACTATGGTATGATATCTGGTTCCTTCTCATAGTTTGGCCCAGTGGAAGCATGTATAGGTTAAATAGTAAAGGAGCAAGGATTGAGCCTTGAGGGACTCCACATGACACTGCAGTCCACTTCGACATGTTAGTCACCTATGTTTACATAGAAACATCTTCCTTCAAGTATGATCTGAACCATTTTATCACAGTTCTTGAAAGACCAACATAGTTTTCTAATCTACTGAGAAGGATTTTGTGGTCAACTGTGACGAAGGCAGCGCTTAAATTGAGTAAAACCAGGACAGTTTGTCTCTGTGCTGTGATGAGCTCTGAAACACGACTGATAACAATCCATGTGTTGATTTTGGGTCAGGAATTCAATAAGTTGTTTTGCCACTATTTTTTCCATAATTTTACTAATAAAAGGGAGATTTGAGATGGGTCTGTAGTTGTTCAGTAAAGTATTATCTAAGTTCGTCTTTTTTAGTATTGGCTTTACCACTGCGCTTTTAAGGGATTTTGGGAAAGAGCCAGAGCACAAGGAGGTGTTTATAACTTCTAAGAGGTCCTTTTTTAGTCTCTTAAGAACTGTTTTTAAGACTGTTGGTAGAGTGTCAAGAGGACGTTCTAAGGCTCTGAACCGTCTCTATTAATGTTTTGCTATCGAATAGATTAAAGGTGCACACTGAGAGTGGAGGCTGAGGATGTCTATCCCCAGCCCTGCAGGGAAGCACTAATGCCATTTCTGATGTTACTGATTTTATTGATGAAAAATGAAGCAAACTCATTGCATTTATCCTCGAACAGAAGCTCACTTTGAGTCTGATTTGGTGGGTAGGTTAACCACTACCGCTGCAAAGAGAATTAGAAGATTGTTGAAGTTGTTATTAATTAAGTTTGAGAAAAACTCTTGCCTAGCTGTGATTAATTCTGAATTAAAAACACGAAGACTCTCTTTATAAAGGTTGTAGTTGATGACAAGTTTGGATTTTCTCCACCTTCTTTCAGCCTTCCTGCAAAGTGTTTTCATACTGTGAATATTTGTTGAATTTCTCCAGGGTGTTTTTAGTCTCCCTGGTTTCTTCTTGACAGTTACAGGTTGCAATGTCGTCTATAATGGGCTAGAGCTGAACTCTATCCCAAGTTTGCTCCTGCCTGGACAAAGAGGACAGGGAGGAGTCCAAGCTTTGGGTCCCATTGGGTGTTTCGACGTTCATCCCCATCCAATTTTCCTAGGATTGGTGACTTGGCCCCTTCAACCACTATAGAAGCAGAAGGTCTTGAAGTTATTTTTTTCCATTACGTGATTGTTGTGACGTGATGTGTGATTTATTTATTCTATTTATTGATTGTTGCGCTCTGGAGTGTTCATTCTATTTATCGATTGCTAGGAACTTGTGCATGAAATGATTATTCTATGTACTGATTGATGTGAGAAATTGTAAAGGTGTTTAATGTGTGTTTAATGACTGGAGGGCAATACCAGTGTCTGTAACCAGCTACTCATGAGCGAAACTGCTCTCCTGCAGCCTAAGTAAACGATTAAGAAAATAAAAGTAATTGTATGTCCTACATTTGGCTTGGAGTGTGTGTGTGTGCGTGTGTGTGTGTGTATGCGTGTGTGCGTGGATGTTTTGAAGATGAGCTGAATATCATTGGAGACGCACTAAGCCGGCTAAACAAACATGGGAGTCTAAAAATGTTAAATGCTAGTTACATGTGCATGACGTTAAGTCACTTGGTGTACAGTAAATAAATTTCCATTTGATGTAATCAGTTGATATACGGCATATATTTCTGAAAGAAGTTCATTTCAATCTTGTGTAAAAATTGTGTCAAATTAATAATTGGAGAATTATAGCATTTCCAATACCATTTAATTACTTTCACAGCCCCAGAACGGACTTTCTTTACATAAGACTACAATGGTTTGGTTGCACATACATTTCAAGTGACTAAAATGGTGACTATTTAAAATCCTGTAATTAAATGTAACCCCGTTGTATGCTTATATTGTGGCACATTGACATCTGTTCACATTCATTAATTTGAGGTAAATTGACATCTTGTGCCTACTAGTAAGTGTGGTGTTAGTCATTTATGTTGAAATTGTCTCCTAATGTTTGTTAAGTCAAAGAGAAATGATACTGTGTGTAGACTAATAAGAAAACTTCTTAGAGACATATGTTTTGTTATTGAATGTCGTATAAAACCAAACAAAATTCGCGTTCTAATGAGTTTCAGTAAATATTAATATTACACAATGAAGATAAATCGTTTTTTTCAACTGAACTAAATGTTACATTTTCATTTTAATCAATGAGTGTTTTAATGTTTTATGTATTCCTCCAGCCTAACCTCAAGTTTAAAATATGAAGTAATTCACTGGCAATTCTGAAAGGAAGGACACTTGGGCCAAATGTGACTCACTGCTGCCCCCTATGCCTGCGTTGTGGCATGGCCTAACAGACTTGAGCCAGATTCTCTCAATAAACATTTTCAGATCATAAAAAACACATATGGGCCAAGAAAGTTTTAGATTCGGCTGATATCGAAATGAGATTTGACTAACATCTACCAGCCGTATACTTGCCTGGTCTTTTCTGCAGGCAATTATATGTTTCTCAAGTCAAATAGAAGACAAAAACTAACAATGATTTATAAGTAAATGAACAAAGTGAGACGTATATTTGTTTCCGTATTTATTAATTTTAATGTCTTTACTTTAGCTATTTTATGTGTCATGTATATTTTTGCATTTTACCGTGTCATATTCAAAAGCTTATCCTTAAAAAGCAGATGTAATTTCACCGAAGAATACCTGCGCTTTATACCATGTTATTTTTTGTAACTTATTATTTTATTGATAAAGTAAAAAAACAATCCTCCTTTGTTACTTAAACACTTGTTTTTCTTCCTACAAAATTACATTCACATAGGCCCATTTTCCTTGAAATACTTCCCAAATACAAATTCATTCATTCATCTTCATGTCGGCTTTCTTCCCTTTCGGGGTCGCCACAGCGGAATGAACCGCCACTCTCTGGCATATGTTTTACGCAGCGGATGCCCTTCCAGCCGCAACCCATCGCTGGGAAACCAAATACAAATTTATAGAAGAAAATCTGCATCAGGTCGTTTTAAATATACACCACTTCAGGATACAATGATTTACTCTTAAAATGTTGCTACGTTAATCTTTTATTCTGAATTTCCAATCATGCCAAAAGACAACACTTCAGGATCATTGACTGAATGACCAGGATACACCATTTTACTCTTAAAACATTGACAATTTAAGTTTATATTCTGAACTTTTAAGTGTCTAAAGACTACACTCCAGGATACAACAATTTACTATTAAAAGGTAGCAAATTAAGGCTTTTATTTTCCTAAAAGTTTGACCCAGAATTACATTTTCGATAAATAAATTAACAAATAAAATATAGGGCCCAGTGCATCTGTTTGCCTTGGGCCGCAAAAAGACTAAATCAGAGGGCCACACACAAGCAAAACCAACACATATTGACAAGTTTTCCTTTTATTTTATTTCATTAACATGAGGTAACAATGATATAATAATTAGGTATCAATGATGTAGCAATGATCTGGTTTCATTTGGAGAGATCTTTGTTTTGAGTTAGTTGGAGCTCTCCAACATTGTTTAAGGCAGGAAGTTCTTCATCTGTTAAAAGACAAAGAGCAAACATGCTGTAAGATGTTTGAGCTGCTGGTTCACCAAAACAACACAACACTGCAGAGAAACATCGTGAAAATTCCAAACTCAATTAAAAATATTTTCCTGGAGCTGATGTCCTTCTTGGATCCTCAGCTGAGCAAGCCGAAGGCGACAGCGACAAGGAAAAATAACTCCACGTGGGAGAAAAAAACCTTGGGAGAACCCAGGCTCAGCCAGGGAACCAGTTCTCCTCTGGTCTTAATCTGAAGAGAAGAGAAATGTGTATGTCCATGTGAGGAACCCACTCTAGGGGGGGAGGCTTTGTTGGGAGTTTCATGACTGCATGACTATTGATGTGGGTCTACTATTCGGAAAGTAGAAGAGGAAGGCGCCGAGTCTCACCAACTTGCCTCAGAACCTCTGCTGACCAGCTGGCACCCATCTATACAAACTTCTTCAACAGTTCTTAGGAGCTATGTGAAGTTCTTTTGGGCTTCAAGCACCCCACCATCATCCCCAAGAAGCCAAAAAAAATCACAGGATTAATGACTACAGACCAGTAGCCCCTGACATCTGTGGTCATGGACTGGTGTTGGCTTACCTGAGGAACATCAATGAAGCCTTACTGCAGTCTGCCTACCGATCCAATTGGTCTGTGGATGATAGAGACAACATGGGACTGCACTACATCCTGCAACATCTAGACAAACCAGGAACTTATGTGAGGATCTTGTTTGTGGACTTCAGCTCAGTGTTCAACATTTCGTGTCTACACTTCAGACTCTGCCAATGAGAGCGCCATTGTTCCCTAATGTAGTGGAGTGGTATTGCACTTTATTCTAAAACAGTAAAAAAAAAAATAGATAAATAAAAAGCATGTTCCCCGAGGTCAAACGCGCCCCCCTTGATGGAGCCTCGCGCCCCCCTGACCACTTTTAAAGAACCACTGCCCTACACCACCAACTGCACTTCAGAGCCCCAAACACCAGGACAGCCCGGGACAAAACACAGTTTCTTCCCTCAGGCCATTCAGCTCCTGAACCCAAAATGTTCCCCAACAACACTCCCATACACTGCACTAAGCAAGAGGACTCTGATGTGGACTCTTGGCACATTTGCAGTCGCTCCACATGCTGTTTCTGTACTTTATTTTTACTTTACGTTTTGGTCGCCACGTTACCTAAAAAGCATCTCTTAAGCACCTAGGACTTCTATAGTTATATTGCTTTATATTTGTGCTACTTCTATTTCTAGAATATTACTATATTCTATTTACTTTTAACTTGAGCAATTTACTTATATGTAACAAACGGGTTATCACATATATAATAATTAATAATAATACGATAAGAGCCAATAAACCGTATTATCTTGGAATCAGAGCCCCAGGGAACGGTATAACTGAAATAAACCACAAATAAGGTAAATATGTTGATAATGTTTATTAATCTATTCTAAACACAAAAGATAAATGATTTCTAGCTAAAACTGACCTACACACAGTCGCTCACGCACGCATGCACACACACAACGAGAGGGAGGTGGTGAGGAATAGAGAGAGAGAGGGAAATGCAAAGTATTTGACGTAACAGCTCAAGAATTACTCTTAATTATGAATCTAGGCACATAATTAACTTCAGCACTTCAGGAGTCCATTCTATTATAGTTACCCGCGCCAGAAATTAATTAATTATCGCTTGCTACCTTTTGAGATCCGTTAAGTCGATAAGGGTTCCCAAGTTGTTTGCGGGGTAGAACGAGAGGCTTCCTGTGTAGCGGCTGTGAAGGTGTGCCCGGGGAGTCGACTCGGCTGAGAGTCGAGCTGGGTTATTTGAATTGGCTCTGTTTGAGGTGTCCGTGAAGTCCAAAAGACGTTCGCGTTGGTTCGACAGTCTTATATTTAAGATCACGACTCTGGGTTGATGAGAGCCGGGTTTTCCTTTGTTGAAACGGCGCCAAAAGATAAGAGAGTTCTGGAAAGGGTACTGAGAGAAAACTGGCTAACAGCCAGAGGAGAGAGAAGACTTTGGGTCAGAAGACTGAAAAGAAGAGGGGCCTGCAAGACCGGAAAAGAAGTGAGCTGCGCCAGGGAAGAGGGCCTCTGTCTTGAATCGTGAGGCGGGTCTCTCCTGCAGCTTAGCCAATGGGAGCACTTCTGGAATTGGAGCTGTGGGTAATGTCACAATTCATCCCGCAGAAGCTTCCGGCGGGAAAGAAGTTCGCTCTTAATTTGCATTCATTAATAGACAAAGTCATATCTAATCGGGAAAGTCCCGGATCACTTCCTACCCGAATTAAATCCTTTCGGGAACATGACAAGCGTTCTAACGAGATCAAACACTAGGGGTCAGTTACGGAAAAACTCACTCATCTCGCACATTCATTCGTTTTAAACTAACTGGCTAAATGATACAGGTCTTCCATGTATACAAAGCAGATTAAGACTTGCTATGACCATTAATCCAGTGTACACGTAAACAGATTTGTCCCTTTCCTCTGTATGTTAAGAAAAGCAGTTTTGTGTTGAATATCCGCAAATCGCGAGGGTTCAGTCACAGGGTCCATGAATTCCTGTGCGCGGCGTGAGTCCTGGAGAGCATCAGGTGTCCAACAGTCTCTTTTGAAGCTCTTGACTGATAGTTCCCAGCCTAACCCTTGTGGCGTCGGTCACCATTTAGGGCTTGGAGTCAGACTGAACCAAGTGTTTTATTTCCTGCATCTGGTACTGAAGGATAAGTTAGGAATGTGCAGCTCCAGGTTCCCATGCTGTAAGTGTGCTTTGCTGAGGAGCCGAACCTAATTCCCTACATATATAACCTGTGTTTCCCTATCAGTCGGTCACTACGACTTATGTCGGTGACGACTAGGGAAAGCTCCACTAGGAGTGCCCCACTCTCTCCACACTATCTCAAAAATGCCAATCAGGGAACGCGCTGATGGTCACGTGATCACGCCATTCCGCATAAACCAAACACAAGCGTGACGCTCTTCCTGTTTGTTTACAGGAGCCTACTCTTAACAACGCGAGTGACTTGGGTGAAGACAATCACAGAGAATGAGCAGATTATTACCTATTTGGAGATCTGGTGAGTCGACAGCAACTACCGAGGTTTTCAGCCGGATCCAGAGGCTGGAACCGCTGCACCCCAAGCCTTCCACCAACAAGTAAGACTCCTTTTTTCTTAGCAGAGAGCTTGTTTTGCTGGTCGACTGTTTGTAGCATGTTCCAAACATGTCGCCACTCTGCAAGTCTGTTGGATGCGATGGATCGATTGTATCGACAGATAGCCACGTTATTTACCATCGGTTTTCTTGGGCGTAGACATGCTGAGGCAGCAAATGAGGTATCAAACTGTGTGGATTGCACACTTCTGTCGCGGCAGCGCACTTAAAGTGAGGTTGGAGTACTTTCAGTCCACCACTTGAGGTTTGTAGCTCCCGCCCATAAGGGTCAACGAGTGCATGTCTCCAGCGTGCAGAGGAGTCGAGCGTGCTGGCTCCAGCCGCTTCCCGCTCCACGATCATTACCTCGATTGTCTTGGGCGTAGACATGCTGAGGCAGCGATTGAGGTATCAAACTGTTGTGGATTGCACACTTCTGTCCAGCAGCGCACTAAGGTGAGGTTGGAGTACTTTCATTCCACCACTTGGAGGCTTTGTAGCTCCCACCCATAAGGGTCAATGAGTGCATGTCTCCGGCGCGCAGAGCGGTCGAGCGTGCTGGCTCCAGCCGCTTCCCGCTCCCCCGGTGCGTCCGCTATCTGCCACAAAGAGTTAACGGATGATGCGCTGCTTGCATCTTCTGACTACTCCTGTGCGCCTGATGATGCGATCTCTGCTGCTGCATCAGAGAGTGACGCCGCATCTCCCAACGGAGACGGTACATCGTTTTCCCCTCTGCGTTGACGTCAGAATGTGCTGCGGAAGAGATGGCCGAGTTGCTTACCCCGGGTTGCCAGAGAGATTGGGTTGCAGGTTGCATGCCATGGCAGCCTATCAGGTGTTCCAAGCCAAGGTCCTGAAAGATATCAGGAGCAGAGTTGTGCACATTCAAGAGTGTGGTGCCTGATGCAGTGCAGTCCGGATGGCGCTCAGCTTCCGTGTCGGAGTCAGCCTCGAGTGGGACCTCCTCGGCTGGAACCGGATGCTGCTCTGAGGGCGAGCCTCAACTACCCGGTAGGTCTCTACCTAGGCTAGGACCCGCTATAAAAGACTATCGGCGAAGTGCATATGATGCCATTAGTGGAGTTTTCAGGAAGCCTGGTGGGAGCTTTCAGTATTTCCCCTTGGCTCGTATGCACTATCCGGTATGGCTATCGACTGCAATTTGCTGCCAAGCCGCCCAGGTTCAATGGGGTTCTAATGACCTCTGTCTCATCCACAGAGGCCCCGGTCCTGCGCGAGGAGATCTATTCTTTTCTACGCAAAGGTGCGATCGAGCTGGTCTCTCCTGCCAACAGGGAAAGAGGGTTTACAGCCCATACGTTCTAGTTTCCAAATGCACAGGCGGGTTGCATCCAATCCTGCATCATCTGAACGCTAATCTTCTGAGACTTCCGTTCAGTATGATATCCCTCAAACGCACGGCCCACTCAGTCCGTCCAGTTCGCCACAATAGATCTGAAGGATGCGTATTATCACGTGAGTATACTCCCCCGGCACAGACCTCTTCTTCGGTTTGGCCTCGAAGGTCGAGTGTATCAGTACTGTGTCCTCCCCCTTCGGCTTGTCTCTGTCCCGCTCGCACCTTCACAAAGGTGATCGAGGCAGCTTTAGTACCATTAACACGGGAAAAGGTTCGAATCCTGGCTTACTTGGACGACTGGCTGATACTGGTCCAGACGCGATGCCAGTTGATTCGTCACAGAGACAGGGTCTTATGCCACCTCAGCCATCTGGGGCTTTGGAACAACTCAAAAGAGCCATCTAACCCCTGGCCAGAGCATATCTTTTCTGGGTATGGAGCTAAACTCGTTGAAAATCCAAGCATGCCTCTCTCTAGAGCGTGCCCTGAGCCTGCTGAAGGCAAACATGCAAAGTCTGAACAAGAGTAGTGGTCCCCCTGACGAACTTCCAGAGGCTCCTGGGGCATCTGGCTTCCACAGTTATTCTGCTCAGCTTATTACATATGAGACCACTCCAGCTTTGGCTCAAGTTCCGTTGAAAGCATGGCGTCCAAGGTGACTGAAGGTGAACGTGACACCTCATTGCCTCCACCTGCATCTTTGGAAAGATGTTCGTTTCCTCCGTGCCGGTGTCCCTCTGGGAGGACCTCTCAGGCTCATAGTAGTAACTATCAACGCTTCAAAGACTTGGTTGGGTGCTGTGACACAAGTTAACGGTGTAGGACTTTAAGGCGTCCAATGCATGTTCAAAATGACCAAGAGACAGATTGCCAACTGATCAAGTTTTAATTGACTTTCAGCAGAGAGAATATCAACAGCAGTTTCAGCGTGCTGGAGAAGTTCTAAACAGCTTCTGAGTCCGTTTTCCAAAGCCCTAGCTCTTTATCTCCTCTCAAGCCGTTTCTGGGGAAACGAAACCAGGTGTTATTTTTCATCTTCGCAACTGGTACAAGGCGGCTCCTCTGAAGTAGGATGGTCAGCTTCCTGCCTGGTACAGGATGCCTCCTGTGCTCCTCTTCTTATCTGCTCAAAAACAGGATGTGCCATGGCCTTCAGACACACAAAAGGCTCACAAACCTTCATGAATCTCTTCTTATTTAACTCTTCAGTTTTTCTTAATCAGAATTTAGAAGGTAAAAGTTAGTGAATAAAATAAGTACTTGTAAATATATAAAAGGTAAAATATAAATCCCACAACGGTCAGATTCCTCAGAGGGGCCAGAAGGGTTAGACCCTCTAGGCCGTCCTTATTTCTCTCTTGGGACCTTTCCTTTGTCCTTAGAGGACTTCAAGGTCCTCCATTTGAGCCGCTTGAATCAGTAGAGCTTAAATTTCTTTCAATAAAGAGAGCGTTCCTGGTCGCGTTAGCGTCGATTAAGTCGATGAGACCTGCTTAAAGTTCGGACCTGGTGATACTCATGTTATTCTTAAGGCCAGGCCTGGATGTGTGCCCAAGGTTCCTACCATCGCCTTCAAAACTCAGGTAGTGAACCACCAATCTCTGCCCGGAGAGGAGGCAGCACCAGCCCCTGGTCCCAATTGCCCAGTTCGACCACTGAGGATCTATGTAGAAAGGACTGACGTCTGATGTCCCTTGCCCCCTGTAGTTTAGAGCCCACTCTATCAGGGTGTCGTGGCCTCTTGGGCGTTGGCAAGAGGTACTCCGCTGGCAGAGATCTGCAAGGCTGCGTGTTGGGTTGACACCTAACATATTCGCCAGGTACCTGAGCGTTTAATCCATCTCTTCAGTCGTGCTCGGTGGTGGTAGCATTGTCTGAGATGTATTAAGGGGTATCCAGCTTGGATTGTGCCTTCCTAGTGATATGTGCGCTTTTTTTGCCTCTGAGATAACCTCCAGCTTTTGGCTCCTCTCGCCCCAACAGGCGATGAAACCTTGCGTGTATTAAACTGCCGGAAGTTCTTAGTCCAGCCTTCGAAGTGGCTCCCTTCTGCTCTGGGAATGATGCACCCTCCTCTGGTATGAGTCGATATGATAGAGAATTGCCGATTGCCCATTAAAAAAGTCTATACTTAAGGGCAGGGCGGAGGTAGATCCGTTCGGTGCCAGACTACTGATGCGCCCTAGGTTGTGGTGTTTTGCAGGGTGTTCCCATATTCGCCACCGACATAAATCAAAGTTACCGACTAATGGGGAACGTAATGGTTACTTTCGCAACACCCGTTTCCCCAATTGGGAACGGAGGACTTATGTCCCCCAGCCACAACCATAAGGTCGTGAGTAAGTTTGTTTGCTTGCTGGGTGATTACAGCTCCAGCTTCACAACAGGAAGAGCTTCACACTTGTGTCCGAGTTATGTGGGACGGCGTGATCACGTGATTATCAGCGCATTTGCTGATTTTTGAGATGTGTGGAGAGAGTGGGGCTCTCCTAGCAGAGCTTCCCAAAGTCGTCACCGACATAAATCTCTGTTCCCTATTCGGGGAATGGGAGTTACGAAAGTAACCATTACATTACTGTTGCAACGTTATTGTCGTTTTTTTGTTCCAACACTGGAGAGTACCCCTGAACCACAACAAATTCCTTCTGTGTGTGCACATGCACACTTGGCAATAAAGATCTTTCGGATTTTGATTATCAAGAGACCAGTTGGCCAGATATGGAGGGACCCATACCTGGGAATTTTTGCTCTGTGTTTAACCCAAATTAGTGTACACGTACAGCAGTGAACAAACACACCGTGAACACACACTCGGAGCAATGGCCTGAGAGCCTTTAGGAAACTGGTGCCCTGCTCAAGGGCACAACAGCTGTGGTTGTTGATGATGGGAGAGCAAGTGTTTCATCACATACACCACCTTCAGCTTAGTGGATCTGGGGATCGAAACAGCGACTTTCCAATCGCAAGTTAATCTTCTACATAGGAAGCAGATGAGGAATCAATCAGTTGTTTTTATTAGAATTATTCTGACCAACAACATGCTCAGAAGAGGCCGGCTTACTTTAGGCCGCCACCGGGAATGTCATGACACAACCTCGAAAGAGTCGGCGAGAGTGAGTTTGTGACAATCAAAGAAGTTGAGCCACAAGTCGAGGTACAGGGATCGCCCCTCAGTTTCCCGTGGTGCAACAGTCTACTACACCTTTCTGATATTTTAAATTTAAGATCACCAGAGCTACCAAATTGAAAAATTAATTTGAAGCCCTGCAAGGACTTTCAAGTTTATTGATTTTTAAATTCATACTGAGATCACAGTTACCAAAATGTGTAAAACTGAGTAAACCCAAACCCTCTCAATGTAAGCATCGCAGACAAAGAACAAGCATTTACAACAAATCCATTAATCTTGAACAGTCTTTTATCATTTTTATCTCCTCAAACACAATCTGAGATTAAAGCTCTCGCTGCTGTGTGTGAGAGTTGATGAGAGTGTGCTACGGTAAGTCACCGCTATTGCTGCAGCTGATGTCAAACTTGAACCTAAAGTGATTTTCTTCACTTCAGGACAAGCTATTCCTCTTATTGATGTTCGAGGAAAATGAGGTTTTCATCTTCACACTTCACAGTAGGAACATCCACAGTACGCTACACCTGCAGAGAACACGAAAACAAATGTTGTATAAACTACATTAATGGAGAAGCACAATTTAACTTCATCCTCAAAGCATCTTCTACTAAAAAAAAAAATAACGCACAAAAGTATGAATGCAAATCTTCATGAAAGCTAACCTCAAGTTACTCTAGCTCTCCTGAGGACTCTCCAGGAAAAAGTTAATTTTTAGGTTTAGAAAGTTACTGAACCTCAAAAGTCTTCCTTGACTTCCTTCTAAGCTATAAACTTACCAAGCGGGTTGCTGTGTAGACAATTCCAAAGCTACCTTCATCCACACCGAGATTGTGTTTTGTGGAGTTGATTACTTTTGAAAGAAAAAATTTACCATTAGTAATGCATTTTTTCCTTCATCAAGTGTCTTTAACTCAAATGAACTTGAGTTAAATCTAGATCATACTCACTCATAATATTTGAATCCTGGCTTGATTTGGTCTCTCTGGGGGTTTCTTCATCGTCTTTAGACACTGCATCAAAGATTTCTGCAGATGATTCCTCTGATGAAGAACCCGAAGGAGCAATGATGGGTGCTGAAGGAACACCAACGATTTGGCTCTGCTCAGGCACTTCAGAAGGTGAAGAAGCAAGATCTTACTGGTGAACAGGATAACTTAAGCTGTTAAACTGCGATCTGAACCGATCTCATTTGATTCCGACTCTCACGAGTCGACTCTTCTTCCATTCCCCCAAGCAGACCATTGCAACGCTGAGGTAATTAATCCAACTTTTACTGCATGCTTAAAAGTGTACTGTTGCTACATTAGTCCCTCCTGTGACCTCCGTCAATCTGAAAGGACTACAAGGTTGTCCTTTGAGTCGCTTGACTCAGTAGAGCTTAAGTTCTTGTCAATTATGACAGCGTTCCTGGTCATTTAGCCTCGATCTAAAGAGTGGGGAATCTGTAGGAACTGTCTGTTGGTCTTATTGTCCAGTGTAAGCACTGAGGAGCTATAAGAAAATCTGGAACTGTGGAGTATTTATTTACTTTATAGACTAAAGGGAAAGCTGTCTCCAACAGAGCTTGGCCCACTGACTAGTGGAGGCAATCATCTTTTTGACTCCTCTCCCCTCAACAGACATTGTAGATTAAGCTGAATTCTGAATGGTCTTACGCAATGTCCACGTATGTGCCATATATTAAAAACTACAATTTGCATCTCTTAACAACACTGGGCACAAAAGGGCTACGTAGTTTCCTGAAAGGTTAACTGTCGTAAACTGTTGCTCTGGCATGTTCCATCTATGATATCTTACCTATGATATGTCCTTGCCTCGTTAGGCTCAAGGCAATCTATCCATCAGTCCCTCACAGAAACCGTACCTCTATTAAATTGCCGGTATTTCTAAACCCAGCGTTCATGGTGGTAAGCATGGCCTCCACGCACCTCCTTTCAAAATCAGGAATCGATGCACTCCCTCCTCTGGTATGAGTCAGTAAGGGAGGTATATTTAATGACCGAGAGGCCATTAAAAATGTATTTCCGCTCTGTGCCAGAGCTTGCATGGCTGTCCGCCGATGCGAAGGGACTTAGATTGTGGTGTTTTGTAAGGGTGTTCCCATAGTCGTCACCGACATACACCGCAGTGAACGACTGAAGGGAAACATTATGGTTTCTTTCGTAACCCCATTCCCTGAATAATCACCTGTTTGTCATCTGTGTTATACTGTTTCTAACCAATGTTTGTATGTTTTTGTTTTGATTTTGTTCATTGTTTTTTCAGGTGCTGTCCGGCAAGCTGTTTGTCGATCGATTTTAAGTCCCAATAGTTTTTTATGCTGCGGAAGTGACTAACACATGTCTAGCACATGAGCCTCCCTGGGACCTCACATAGGCAATGCCTATTTACCTTACCTGATCAACACTAGGACTTTGTGAAGCTGCTTTGAAAGCAACTGCTATAACGCGCTAAATAAAAACATATTGAATGATCAACGAACCGAGACATATGTCCCCTGTCAACAACAAAGTTGTGAGTAAATCTGGTTGCCTAGGGGGTGAATATGGCACCATATTCACAGAACTTTACAGAATGTATGACACATTCAAAAGTAACCATAACGTTTCATGTAGTTGCTATGATTGAAAAAATAAAAAAAATTACTGTTCCACTACAACGGACACACCATTAATAAAATTTTTTTAAAAATCCTTTGATTTGATTTCAGTGCAGAGAGGTTAAATCTAGATTACACTCACTCATGCTTGAATCCTCTGAAGACTCAAATGATTAAAACTTTCCATCACTTGACTTGGAGAAGATCTCTCCCTGATACTGGAGGGTTCTCATCTTCGCACCTCACAGGAGGAACCTCCACGGTATGCTCCATCTGAGAAAAACATGAAAGCAAATCAAAGTGAAAGTGACCAATAGGCCAGATATGGAGTTTCATCCCAAAATAATGCACAAAACTATGAATGCAAATCTTCATGAACGCTAACCTTAAGCCACTCCAGCTCATGGGCATGCTCCAGCTGAATCCTCTTCTTCGGATTAACTTGAAGGCATGAGTGGAGAAATAGGCAGAAATCTGCGTAGAAGAGAAAAGTTAGCTTTACTCTGCTCTCTTCTGAGGACTTTCACAGAAATCAGAGCTACTGAAATATCTCACCCTTAGACATGCCATCTTTAGTCCAGCTGTTCTTCTCGATGTTGCGCACATCGTTCCAATATGGGTAACTTTTGGTGGAAATGAAGAATGACAAAATCCCAAGGGACCAGACAGTGGCTGGTCCGGCTTTGTAATACTCTGGTGGACAGTACTCTTGTGTTCCTGCAGCAGGAAAACATTAGTTTGAATCAGGGTTGCACTAATAACAATTTTTAAAGGCAAAATAAGGAGTAAAGATACTTTTTCCATGTAGTCGCATATACGGATACTAATAAGAATGTCTGTTTTTAGGAGAAGTAGCATTTAAACAAAAAAACAAGACTAATGATTTTAGCTCAGTGTCTCTGTCTTTTTTGAAAACCTAGTATTAATAACTATACTAATAGTGGAAAAATCTGTTCTACCATTTGTGTATTATCTTTAGTGCTGTTGATCGATTAAAAAATCAAATGAATTAAACACATAGTCTTTAAACATCAGTCACGATGAATAGCCTTAAATATGTTGTACATGGA
Organism: Danionella dracula; assembly: GCA_900490495.1. Taxonomy (NCBI): domain Eukaryota; kingdom Metazoa; phylum Chordata; class Actinopteri; order Cypriniformes; family Danionidae; genus Danionella; species Danionella dracula. The sequence goes on from UELW01000114.1 coordinate 66,848, forward strand.
TTTGTGCAAAACATTATTATCTTGTAAGAAATATCTGAAGGCTCAGAACAGCATTTCATCCTTTCTTTTCTGGCTCTCCATAAGTAGCATGAAGTCCTCACAAACATATATATATGAGATGCACAACTTTATAAACTTCCTTGTTTGGTCACAAGTAATTCAAGTTTTACTGTTTTGAGTTCAATGCAGTCTAAAAACTCTGCAAGTTTTTGTCAAACAATTTGACTAAATTACCAAATCTCCCACTTGAGTACTCAAGCTTGGTATAAGGCCCGATATCGCTACCAGTATCACTCATTCGGATGAATCTGACATAGTATATGCTTGAGAATTACTAAAAATCTGGAGACGTACCAGAATACATCCTGCATCCATTTTCACAGAGAAAGTCACCACACCCAAAGTCAATGAGCTTGACTTTAAGTGTTGATGGGACGATGAGGATGTTTGCCGGCTTGATGTCGCGGTGGAAAACTCCTCGCTCATAGCAGGCCTGGGCTGCTGTGACAACTTGTCGCATGATGATCTGAGCTGTCTTCTCTGGAATGCAGCCTCTGTGGTTTTTTACAAACTGGAGAATATCTGTTGATAAAAGGGGTCGTTCGAGGACCATGATGCATCTCCTGGGTTCATCCACCCAATCGAGGAGCTCAATTATTTCAGGAACCTTTGGCTTCCGGTTTGCCTGAAGATGCAGAGCTACCTCCAAGGGAAGAGAACTGAGAAAACCCTTAAAGAAGAACACCATAACGATCAAACATGTGTTTATTATTTCAATTCATCAGCAAAATTTAAGGTTGAAACAGAGCTTACGGTGTTGATTCGTTTGCATCCCTTCGTGCAGGCCACTTTAATAGCCACCTAAACAAGGAAAAAAAAGTTAATTTTTAGGTTTAGAAAGTTACTCAACCTCAACAGTCTTCCTTGACTTCCTTCTAAGCTATAGGACTTACTGGGAGCTCATCGTCCACTCGGGTCGCTGTGTAGATTTTCCCAAAACCACCTTCACCCAGCTTAAGACCGAGTTTGTATTTCTTCGAGTTGATTACTGTTGAAAGACATTATTCATTATTAATACAATCTTCCTTTTATCAAGTGTCTTGTTTTAAAGTATCAAATAAGGTTAAATCTAAGTTACACTCACTCATAATGTTTGAATCCTCTGAGGAATCGGATGATTCGATCTCCCCCTGGCTTGATTTGGAGAGGGTCTCTCTGGGGGTTTCTTCATCGTCTTTAGACACTGCATCAAAGATTTCTGCAGATGATTCCTCTGATGAAGAACCCGAAGGAGTAATGATGGGTGCTGAAGGAACACCAACGATTTGGTTCTGCTCAGGCACTTCAGAAGGTGAAGAAGCGAGATCTTCATAACGACCATCAGTGGGCTGAACTGCTAAAAAGCATTGATATAAAGAAGAGTAAATACACAAAGAATCCTGTAAGTAACTCCAAAGACGTTGCTTACAGAGTTACTGACTCAAGGTCTGAATGGGGTTAATCACACTCATTTTGACAAAATGATTTGCAGAAATCTTGGTGATTGTGTGTGTGTGTGTGTGTGTGTGTGTGTGTTTTTGGGCAGAAACGATTGATAGCCATAAAAGCTAAACCTAAATTTGAATAATCTCATTTAAATGCAGGGAATTATATTCAAATCCAGCCAAACCCCAATTTATAAAAAGATACATTCTTGTTATAGCCTAAAAGTATACACCAATTTTAAGTGCTGTTTTATTTATTATATTTTTGGTTCATGTAGTTGCTCTGTTTGAGAAGACTCCTACTGTTCCACTACAATGAACATAACATTAATTAGAAAATACATATTTTACTATGATCCGATTTTAAAAGAAGAATAACACATTTTTACTAAAAATATTTACAAAACGTTCCGTTTCAATGGGTTAAATCGATACTTACTTTTGCTGCTCTCTGGTGGTTGATTTGGCTCGACTTCTTCCTGCTGTACCCAAGTCCCTTTGCGGATTTTCCACTCACGAATACCGAGAGAAATGATTCCTAGTAATGCAAACATTGTTGCTTTGAAAGGTCCTCAATAACTGTTAAAAGTGAATCAGTAATCGGTGAATCCGTTTGCAAGTGCTGCAGGCTGCTAGGATAATGTCGAGAGTTATGTGGCGACGTTTTAGTTTTGACCAGAAGCCAGTGACGTAGTGCGTTTTTTAAATTTAAAAAGCTGCGCGCTGCGATTCAAATCTGCAGCGCTCTCAAATGAAGTTTTTTTTGTCTCGTGGAAGTACTTTTGAACCAAATAAATAAACAAATTTGCATCTCACTAACTATTATAGGAACCTGTTTTGATGCTAATACTATAATTTGCTTAGCATGTATTTCATTAAAGTTATTAAGATACGAAAGCGACTTTATAGCACGTTTAAACATGTACAAACATTTCCTAAAGGCGTTTAAGCTCAATAGCGAGGCAGAAAATGTAATATTGTCCTTTTCATGTTTACCTCAGGTTTCCCGTCGTCGCGTTGTGGGGCTGTTGAGTCTTATTTACCACATTTCCCGCCAAACACTCAATAAAATTAACTTCTAATGTTTTATTGTGGGATATATATTTTGATGTGGGATATGCTTCACGTTTTATAATATTTCGATTATTTTAAAATAACTGTTAAAATCTAAACTAGTTTTTTTATTTTAAGATGTAAAATAAGTCATTTTGCTTATATCACGATTAGTCTGATTATTGAGTGTTTGTCTGCACAGGGTACTTTTAATTCAAATATTACTTTTTTAAAGAACATGAAAGTTGTATTTTTTATTACTATATGTCTGATTTAAAAACAATTACAATTGTGTTTGTTAACCCAGGGAACATTTATCTTAAAACAAAACAAATTTCTTTGCATGGACAAAATACTAATCTGAAGGCAAATCAAAGGCAAAAACTGACAATAATTTATAAATAACTGGACACAATGAAACACACATTTCCTTCAGTTTTTTGTTCACTTTTTTGTGCACTAGTTAGTTTTCAGTCTAACCATTTTATGTCACCTGTATATGCTTGTAATTTGAGTCATATTTTTAAAAAGCAAAGATTAATTTGAGTGTTTCTTTGATGCTATAGTGAGGTGCTTTCGTTGGTGCTCATAGCTCAAGCAAATGATAAAAAATAGATAAACTAGGTTGCAAATAGGTACTCAAAATATTATATTTAATTCATATGATTTAATATTTTCATGTGAACATCATATAATATTTCATATCATGATATTTTAGTAACTTGTTTATTAGTTTTATTAGTTATTAAAAACAATAATAAAAGAACATGTCAAATAAAATGTTGTGTATTGTTCAAGTCTGGGAGATCAATAAAGAAGCAGAAAGATGGCAAGATTCTTCACCTCCTCCAACTCACTCACATTAACTCAAGTAGTCTCAAGTAATATTCATAAAACTGCAAAACACAAGGCAGAAACACAGTTCAAGATGAAAAGGCAGAACATCACAACTACATAAATCCATATAAACCATAGTAGAGCCATTCGCCAAATTCTTAAAAAACCGACAGACAGGACTCAAGCTTGGAGAAAAACACTTCCCTTTTATTTTGTACTTCACATCTTGCAATTCCCCCAAAACAGGCATAATCATCATTACATTATTTGCTTTTTGCTCAAATATTCCATCAAAAATGAGAAGGTACTTGCTGCAGCGCTAAATAAAGAAGCCTTTAGCTCTAAAGTTTGCATAATGGATGCATTATAGGAAGTGACTACAATGCAAGACACAAGAATAGTCTCACTTTGCTGCTGCTACCGATGTGTGTGTGTGGATGTTGGTCCCATCGCCCTCGCTTTGACACGCTTTTCATGTCTCTCATGGCCTTGATGGAAGATTAATAAAAAAAAATCTAATATTTAAATTCATTTTGATATTTTTCTAAACATATAACACGCTCTTTTGCTGGTATTTTTTTACGTTATTTTAATTGTTAGCTATTCATTACATTTTCTTTAATTATGTCCCTTAATAACCCAATTACACAAATGTTTCCACGCCCTATATACAGTCTATAATAAAAAAGGAGTACAATGAAAATATAATTTTTTTTATCAAACTAAATGGCTCAACCCAGGAATATTGAAAGAGAGTTAAGACCTCTATGTGGCTCTGGATCAAGAGAGCAGGTCTATAGATGAGCTGCCAGTAGGGGTGGGCAAATCTATCCTACTGTTATATTTTTTCCTTTACCCACTAGGGGTCAGTGATATTCCAATTCATCAGCTTATTCCAATCTTAGAAACATTGCAAAATTCAGATGCTTTGTTTCCTAACAAGATTTAGAGAAACTGATTGATGCTTTCATCTCCAGCAGGCTGGACTACTGTAACGCTCTTCTCACCGGTCTTCTTAAAAGAACATTAAACAGTTACAGCTGGTTCAGAATGCAGCCGCTCGAAATCTAACCAAAACTAGAAAGTCAGAACACATTTCTCCAGTTCACTGGCTGTCGGTCTCACCTGTTCTGCTGCTCGTATATAAGTCCAAGCATAACTAAATACCTAACAGACATGATCAGTGACTAAAAAGGGAACTTAGATCATTCAGATCAAATAAATTAGATCTACCCCAGGTCAATTCCAAACAGGGTAAATACTCCTTTAGTTACCATGCAGCCCACAGATGGAACCAGCTTCCAGAAAAGATCAAGGGTGCTAACACTTTAGTCAAGTTTAAATCCAGGCTAAAGACACACCTGTTCAGCTGCACTTTTGTCGACTGAGAAACTGTTAGGGGTTGTCTGAGAACGTTGCTAATTTTCGAGTCTCTTTTCCCTCCCCATCTTCCCTCATGCAGAACACCTGCTAGGCTCGTTAATCCGGTGCGCACTGATTAGCCTTCCTTCTTAGTCTCCCTCTTCTGTCTCATCTGTGTCAGACGATTGTTGCGTATCCACGCTCTTACCTTGAGTCTTGCCTCCTAGTTTGCCGAACCTGTCAGTCGGGGTGAATCTGCCTGGCCGGTCCTCGACGTCTTTTGTTTGTTTTCTTTTTTTTGTGGTGGTTGCTCGGATCCAGAGACTCGCCGCGGCTACCCTACGGACTAGCGTGAGCCTTCCCTTCTCCCGCTGTTTCTTTGTCCTGTGGACAGGAGCCTGGCTCCATCCTGAGTTGAACTGTTACGTGGCACTCGGGCCAACGCTTGTGTTGGAGATTTTTGGACTCCGTTAATAAAAACTCTCAGTTGCTTGCATTTGGATCCGTTTGTGCCTTCCACTGCACCTAACAGAATCGTCTGACCATGAACATGGACCCAGCAAGAGAGAGTCAACTCCAGACCGCCGTGGAGAGACAAGGCACTGGTCATGGATCTGTCGCCACAGTTATCCCAGTTCAAGCAGGGGGAGCGAGCCCCTCACAGCCACGCGGAACCGCGTAAACAATCCGCCGTGTTATGGAGGCGAACCGGATCAGTGCCGGGCATTTTTGGCCCAGTGCCAAGTTAGTTTTTCCTTGCAACCCCTGACATATGCTGGTGAGAGGGTCCGGGTGGCTTTCGTGTTGTCCCTCCTCACCGCTAGAGCCCAAGCCTGGGCCACAGCATTGTGGGAGTCGGAGGCGCCGTGTTGTCGATCCTTCTCTTCCTTCCGCGCCGAGATGAGCAAGGTGTTTGATCGGTCTCTACACGGGAGGGAGGCATCTAGAGCTTTGGTGTCACTCCGCCAGGGTTCCGAGTCGGTGGTGGATTTCGCCGTGGAGTTCCGCACCCTCGCGGCATCGTCGGGCTGGAACGACGAGGCTCTTTGCGCCCACTTTCTGGAGGGGCTCCGGCAGGAGATTAAGGAGGACATGTACTCCCAGGAGTTACCGTTTTCGTTCGATGACCTGGTGGAGCTGGCGCTGCGCCTGGAGAGACGCCACACTGTGTTCCCGCGTGGCATCAGAGGAGTCTCCGAGCCAACGATCGGCATTGTGCGGTTACGCTCCACTCACCGAGACCATTTCCACTCTGTACGAGCCAATGCAGCTGGGCGGAATCTGGCTGTCTGCGGAGGAGAGACAGCGCCGAATCAGTCAGCGGCTGTGCCTCTACTGCGGTGGTGCCGGGGAGTGACCAGTAAAAGCCAAGGCGGTGTTTTGTAAGGAGAGTGCTACATCCTTGCCCCCGCACCGGCCGTATGACTGTCGGATAGACCTTCTTCCGGGCTGCTCCCCCCCCAAGGGACGGTTGTACTCTCTCTCCCAGCCCGAGATGAAAGCGTTGGAGGAGTATCTTTCGGTCGGGCTCGAGGCTGAAACTATCGTGCCATCTTCGTCCCCGCCGGGAGCCAGCATCTTCTTCGTTAAGAAGATGGATGGCTCTCTCCGTCCGTGTATAGATTATCGTGGCCTAAATGAGGTAACTGTTAAGAACCGCTACCCGCTTCCGCTCATGAACTCGGCTTTCGATATCCTTCACGGGGCTAAGATTTTCTCGAAGCTGGACTTGCGTAACGCCTATCACTTAATTTGTATTCGGGAGGGGGACGAGTGGAAGACCGCTTTTAATACCCCCCTCGGACACTTTGAGTACCGGGTTTTGCCTTTTGGATTATGCAACGCCCCGGCCACGTTCCAAGCGTTAATCAACGCCGTGCTCCGGGATATGCTAAGCATGTTCGTATTCGTCTATCTGGATGATATCTTAATATTTTCGCCAGATTTGGAGACACACGTGCAACACTTTCGCTCCGTTCTACTGCGTTTTCTCGGGAATCGGCTTTTCGTCAAAGCAGAGAAATGTGTGTTCAATGCTGTCTCGGTTCCGTTCCTGGGACACATTATCGGTTCTGGAGGGGTGGCTGTCGATCCCGAGAAGGTCCTGGCGGTCCCGGGATGGCCCATCCCCGAGAATCGCGCTGCGCTCCAGCGTTTTTTGGGCTTTGCCAATTTTTACCGCCGCTTTATCAAGAATTTTGGGCGCATCGCGCTTCCTCTAACCGCGTTGACCTCCACTAAATGCCTTATATGTGGTCTGAAGAGGCCCAAAGTGCATTCGACCAGCTCAAGCATCGTTTCTCTACTACCCCTAGTCTGGTTACTCCCGATCCGTCCGTTCAGTTTATTGTGGAGGTCGATGCCTCCGCCACTGGCGTAGGAGCCGTACTCTCGCAGCGGGCTAAGGAGGGAGGGTTCATCCGTGCGCCTTTTACTCTCGCCGCCTCTCGTCTCCAGAACGCAATTATGATGTGGGTGATCGAGAGTTACTCGCGATTCGGTTGGCGTTGGAGGAGTGGCGCACTGGCTTGAGGGATCTAGCGTTCCTTTCCTAGTCTGGACAGACCACCAGAATGTAAGCCACATTCGCTCAACGCGCACCATGAGTGCGCGCCAGGCTCGTTGGTACTTATTTAATCGGTTTCATTTTGCTGTGTCATACCGGCCGGGGTCCAAGAACGTTAAACCTGATGCACTCTCTCGCCAATTCGAGGCCCAATCGGTATCTCCTCAGGCTGAGTTCATACTTACCCTCGATTGAGTAATCGGTCGGATCACCTGGGGAGTCGAACGAGAGGTCTTAGATTTATTACGTTCAGTGGAGAGTCCACCAGAGTGTCCCCAGGGCAGATTATTTGTGGTAATGGAATTACGGGAGAGGGTTTTGCGTTGGTGTCACGCGTCCAAATTATTTGCTCATCCCGGGGCGCGTGCCACGGAGGCTGTTGTACGCCAACGCTTCTGGTGGCCCTCGATCCGCATGGACGTTCGTGCTTTTGTTCGCTCCTGCCTTGTACGCGCGCGTAACAAGACCGAGACTGCTCCTCCTTGGGAGCTTCCGCCTCTCTTTCGTCAGGCTTTCACCCGCAGAGTAACGGACAATCAGACAGGACGAACCAGGACCTCGCTCGGATTTTGCGTTGCTTAACATCTAAGTTTCCATCCTCTTGGGCAGAGTATTTGTCATGGGCTGAGTACTCTCATAACTCTCTTCCCTCCTCTTCCATGGGCGTTTCTCCATTTGCTGCCTCCTTGGGGTACCAGGGTACGTCTGGCGTACGAAGTTTTATGAACCACGCCCATCGTTCCTGGAGAATCACGAAGGCGGTCCTTCTTGACTCTCAGGAACGCATGCGTATTTCTGGCAACCGTAACCATCGCCAGGCCCCCAGGTACATTTGCTGTCAGAGGGTCTGGCTAGCGACCCGCAATCTTCCTGCCCAGCATCCGTGCCGTAAACTGACACCTAGGTTTGTCGGTCCATTTACTATTACCAAGGTAGTTAGTCCCATCGCGGTGCGCCTCCGCCTTCCTATTTGCATGGCTCGTGTTCATCCAGTATTCCATATGTCGTGTATTAAACCACTCATTCCCTCAACCTCTAGATCCCCTCGTCCTTCCCGGACCCCCTTGATCGTGGAGGGGGAGCCTGCTTACCGAGTGAAAGGGTTGCTGGATGTGCGTCGCAGGGGGCGGGGCCATCAATTTCTGGTTGATTGGGAGGGGTATGGTCCAGAGGAGCGCTCTTGGGTACCTGCACATGACATACTTGACAAATCTCTCATTGATCAGTTCTACCACTCGCGCACTTTCGTCGTACCTGGAGGTACGTCCTGTGGGGGGGGGGGGGGCAGGGGGGTGTTATGGGGTTGTCTGAGAACGTTGCTAATTTTCGAGTCTCTTTTCCCTCCCCATCTTCCCTCATGCAGAACATCTGCTAGGCTCGTTAATCCGGTGCGCACTGATTAGCCTTCCTTCTTAGTCTTCCTCTTCTGTCTCATCTGTGTCAGACGATTGTTGCGTATCCACGCTCTTACCTTGAGTCTTGCCTCCTAGTTTGCCGAACCTGTCAGTCGGGGTGAATCTGCCTGGCCGGTCCTTGACGTCTTTTGTTTGTTTTCTTTTTTTTGTGGTGGTTGCTTGGATCCAGAGACTCGCCGCGGCTACCCTACGGACTAACGTGAGCCTTCCCTTCTCCCGCTGTTTCTTTGTCCTGTGGACAGGAGCCTGGCTCCATCCTGAGTTGAACTGTTATGTGGCTCTCGGGCCAACTCTTGTGTTGGAGATTTTTGGACTCTGTTAATAAAGACTCTCAGTTGCTTGCATTTGGGTCCGTCTGTGCCTTCCACTGCACCTAACAGAAACAATGTCCAAAAACTATTTTATCTGTACATTTCACTATCTTAATAAGTTTTTATGCTTGCTTTTATTAAATGTACTTTATTTTTATTCCTTGTATCCAATGTAAAGCACCCTGTGTACAAAATGTGCTACACAAATAAACTTGCCTTAACTATTCTTGTAACTTTGCTTAGTTTGTTTTCTTTTGTTACTTTTTTCAATGGCTAACTTGTGGCATGTCGGTCAGTAGATGTGGTGAAATTTTCATGTTCTGAAAAATGCGCTATGAGAAACAAAATTGGATTGGTTGCTGTTGATTGGTTGGTGACTGTAAGATTGAATAGACCATAGTAGATCCGCCAGGATCAGGTCCATCAATCTTTGGAAAGTGTACAAATGTGTTAATGGTTGCAGTTAAGATTTCCCACGCGCTCCTGACCGCGTGACTAACTGGCGAACCTGCAGCTGCTGTGCGTACTGTGGGATTTATATTTTACCTGTTATATATTTAAAAGTACTTATTTTGTTAACCAACTTTTTACCTTCTAAATTCTGATTAAGAAAAACTGAAAGAGATTCATGAAGGTTTGTGTGCCTTTTGTGTGTCTGAAGGCCATAAGCATATCCTGTTATTGAGCAAGAGAAAACATCTGGACTTAGCAGATAAGCGAAAATTCTTTGTTGCAACAGAATGAAAGAACCATCTCAGCAAAAGGAGGCATCCTGTACCAGGCAGGGAGCTGACCATCCTACGTCAGAGGAGCCGCCTTGTAGCAGTCGCGGAGACGAAAAATAACACCTGGTTTCGTTTCTCCAGGAACGGCTTGAGAGGAGATAAAGAGCTAGGGCTTTGGAAAACGGACTCAGAAGCTGTTTAGAGCTCCTCCAGCGCGCTGAAAACTGCTGTTGATTTTCCTCTGCTGAAGTCAATTAAATTCGATCAGTTGGCAATTGTTGGACTTTAGGAGGCGTCCATTGCATGTTCAAATTGACCAAGAGACAGATTGCCAACTGATCGAATTTAATTGACTTCAGCAGGGAGAAATCAACAGCAGTTTACAGTGCACTGGAGAAACTCTAAACAGGTTCTGAGTCCGTTTTCCAAAACCCTAGCTCTTTATTTCCTCTCAAGCCGTTTCTGGGGAAACGAAACCAGGTGTTATTTCTCGTCCCCGCGACTGGTACAAGACTCCTCTGACGTAGGATGGTCAGCTCCCTGCCTGGTACAGGATGCCTCCTGTGCTTCTCCTTATCTGCTCAAAACAGGATGTGCTATGGCCTTCAGACACACAAAAAGGCTCACAAACCTTCATGAATCTCTTCTTATTTAACTCTTCAGTTTTTCTTAATCAGAATTTAAAAGGTAAAAAGTTGGTTAGCAAAATAAGTACTTTTTAATATATAAAAGGTAAAATATAAATCCCACAAATCCCTCTCTTGGCCTCTGAAAGAGGCCACAATTCAAAACATAGACAGAGTAAAATGCATCCTAAACTATCTTCATACTATCTTAAGCCTGACACATTTGCTGGTGCGTCCGAGAGTGCTCGGGTCGAAAAACCTCCGTGAGGGAAAAAGACACCCGAGCGACCCCCTAGTTGGCTTGTGGGCGATCACTCTTAGGCCCTCCCGTCCACACCAGATCTATACACAAACATAGAACCAAAAGACTGCGCTAAAACCTATCTGCTAAAACATCCTTACTACCAGAGTGCCCAGAGAGGGTTGGAAAACCCTTGTGTGCCCAATTGACCCCCAAGTTCAGCTAATCTAAACATCACACATGATTTCACCTTAGATTTTAACATTACTACCAAATTAATAACACAATCGTTTTGATCCAGGATCTGAAATAAAGCAGAATTAATGGAAAGCATAGCAGAAAGAAAGAAACAAACAAACAAACACAAAATACAGTTTTTTCTTGTCTTGAGTAAATAAATGACATTTACTTATACAGCAACCAAAGTAATAAGTAAAAGTATTCTAAACACCATAAAAATTAATAAATGAGTCATAAGAAAATTAATCAAAAAGAATTCATAAATGAATCATAAGAAAATGAATCAACTTAATAAAAAATAAGAAAATTAATCATAACATTAAAGTCAAAATTTTAAGAGAAAAAACTTAAATCAACAAAAAACTTAAGAAGAGAAATAAAAAATCAAATTGGATTTTACTCCAAACTATAAATTGAGATGTTTTCCTTTTTACATCTCCTCCTCCTCCATTTGCTCAATCCTTTAGACACATTTGGTTTCTTCACTTCTCGTTTGGGTCTGATTAGATCTGTGCACCACACCTGTGTTGTTTCTGTTAGTTTCTGGATCATGACTTTTTCCTACAGTGTTAACCCCCTACTCTTAGCACTGCAATTATTCCAATGAGAATCATTCATTTCCAATTTTCCCACAATTTTCTCCTCTCGACCCTCATCTTTGCTGTCGTTCTTCTACTACTGCTATTATTACTTCTTTTTTAAGTTGGTCAAATTCTTTTGAAGCTTCTTCAGTCCCTTTTAAAGGTGCATTTACTTGTTTGATCATTAGTTAACATTTTTCTGCATACTCTGTGATGTATTCACTGCAGTAGGCTGTTGTTCCTAAAACTCTAACATTTTCCATTTAATTTTATCATTTAGAAATGTGTTAATTATTTTACAGTCCACATTTATTTTATCTATAATTAATCAGTATAATTATCAGTTCTGAACATTTTTACTTTATGTTTACCATCTGTTCATTTAACAAATTTAAAGAATTCTACCAATTTAACAAAACTCATTCTAGAGTTTCCAAAACCACACACTACAATTGTTTATTCAGTTACAATTTGGATTGTAATTTCAGGTTTAACTTTTAAGTAATTTAACTTAAATTATCATCATTAAAGTTTATTTTTCAGATTCTATATTTAGAAATATTATCTCAATAATCAATTTTCACTTTGAAGTGCTTAATTTTTCATCTAAGTTCTAAAGTCTATCTTTGCTTTACTTTGTGTGTTTGAGTTTCTCTTCCACGAGAGCGTATAAAGGCGGGGTGAATTTATCAGTCTCTGCGTTATTTTGTCTAGGCTTTCTCTCACATTCAAACATTCTAGTTACTCATCTCACATCACAAGTTCCTTGCTTACACACACATACAATTTGCCATCTTCATCATTTTTTTTTCTCAAATATTTTCTATCAATTCAGCCAAAGGCACAGTCTGCGCTTACACAGTGTGCCACTGGTTCTCCACTAGGAGCAGTAAAGAGATCTCCCACTCTGTGAACAATCTGTAAAGCCTGTTGAGGGAAATTTTTAGCCAAAATTTTCTTCACTCACGTGTCCTGTTGTTTCCTGGTCCTCTTCGGGTATTTTCTTCTTCTTGTGTATGTGTATGTGTTTGTGTATTACCTGTTGAATTCTAAGATGATCCTCTATTCTCCCTCTCTTGGACCTTAGAAGTAAGGTCCACACTTGTGTCTTCCAATGATCGTGATGGCTTAGGTGATACCAGGTATCACCCTTTCCTTCAATCCTACTTCCCATAGCCTCCTCAAAATTCTTTCTGTCGCTTCCATACCAGTTTCTGGGGTCGGTGCTGCTAGAAGTAGATCATCTACATACATAATATCATAATAGTGATTTAAACTTAATACGATCTCACTCCTGGATCTTCCGTTTTCTCCTCCAATCTGAAAAATCCTCATCAAACAATCACAACAAAAATTAGGCAATGATTCAACACACACCGCTCCCACCATCTGCAACAAAAACAAAACTTAATTGTCAGTGAAATGTTTATTAGCGTCATTTTGCCAGTAAAACACCACCTTTTCCCATGTCTCCAGCATCTGTAACAAAGTGATCACAGATTTCAGTCCTTGAAACATTTCCTTCTTCTCACTCCATAATCTTTGTTCATTATGGAATGTAATAGTTGATTGATAAGTTACCATTTACAGCTCATCCAAGAACTTCATAAGACATCATAGACCCCTGTTTTCTCTTCTCAAAGTGAACCTGAATTTTTTCATCTTGTCAAGATTCATGACACCTCATTTACATTTTTCTCTCTTCAATTATCAGGTTTGTTCTGCAACAAAACACAACCAACTTCTAACTAAACTATTCTAAACTATCGCTAACCTCATCAGTCCTAAAAGAAAATTCACAACAACCTCGACACCTGATGTGTAAAAGCATAGGATTCATCTCAGAGTAACAAAGAATAAAAAAAAATAATAAAAGAAAATAATAAAACACACACAGTATGCCCCGTCGACACACTTTCAAAAAAATTGGGGGAAAAAATGAAAAAGTCAATGGCCAGATTTTCCACAAAAATGCTAAAAAATATATATATATATTTTTTTTTTAATTCCCTGCAGAAGCAATGTACATTGGTTAGGTTAGACACACTTCATTCAATCTCATTCATCACAAACAATCATCTCCCCAGATTTGGCTAAATGTTACACTTTATTTTTCTATTAAGTGTTTTAAAGGCCTCTGTTTTTAGATATTGCCATTGTTTACCCTTTTATTCTCTTATAATTATCAATTTGTCACTGCAAGTTGAATAATAATTTCTCTATATTGTTTTAGGAAATGTCTTCACTGTATAGTCATTTTTCAAGTCCACATTAGTCTCTATTCTCAATTAGCATCTTCACAAGACCGTCCAGTTTCAGTCCGTCCACAAGCAACACTCGTTCTTCATTGTTTATTATTCAGTCTTAAGTCAGGTATCCATTCAAGATCTCGCATTGAATAAACATTCACATAAAATGGCACACTACGGGCTCCTCTGTTACCGTTAACACTGTGACCAATCAGAAATACCAGTAAATATCATGAATGTTTAAATGTTTAGTCAATGAAAATCACAAAATAGATTCCTCTAACATGAAAGGTTGGAGTTGGGTTTCAAAATTCTAATAATTTCCCCTTTTCATTATATATATAAAAAACTCATAGTTGATCATTCTCATTCATAAAACCCCCAAGTCACTTTAATTATTTGTCTCTGAATGAGTTGTATTCGTTTAAATCAATTCCCTGTTTTCATTTCCCCCAAAAAATCATCACCATAAATATAGGGATGTCATAAGCAACAGAAGTCTTCGGACTTCACATTAGTCATTTTAGTGTATTAGTAGTTCAATTCTTCATAAACAAGAGTGGTTTGGTTACTGTCAGTCCATCTTAATATCAATCTGTCACACATAGACGCATTATAATGAGTCAGAGTATTATAAAAAACCTCTGCAATTCTGGTAGAACTCATTACATTAGTCTAGATGACATCAATCTACACCCAATATAATTAGATGACAACTCTTTTTAGTTAGGAATTAAATTTTTCAACACGTTTATGTTATATTCTCTTCCAAAATCAATATCAGTTGGTTTAATTCTCCTTTCAATGGATCAGATTATTTTCAGTCTAAAAGTTTTGTTTTAAAGTCAATACAATTTAGAATTTATTTCTTTTAAATTCCCACAATCCCTTTGGACGTCAGAAACCAGTCACTCAACTTCTCACTGAAGTTCATAAAATAAATCCTATTCTATCTGTTTGCACCCAAATCAACCTAAATTTTACTTTGAACTTCACTCTTGGTTTAAGTTTGATAAATGCGTATGCTCAGCAGAGTTTTACAGGTTTCAGTAATCCTAATGATTACAAACCCATTTCAACTATGTTAGTTTGTTAGTATAAAAGTACCTAATGTTGTAGCCATTTTCCGCTTCTCAGCTCCGAAGCCTTCATGATTCTGAATCATTCTGAGAGAGATCAGGAGATGATTGATGAAGGTCTTTGATGATGTCTTTGTCAGACGAGTGATTTGCACAGTTCGATTGTCTCTTCCTCAGATCTGACCCCTCTCCTCTCCGTTTCTCCTTCTCTCTTCCACACCTCCACGTGGGACGCATCCTTCCTCCTTTTCCCTCAAGCTGCTCACTCCAGGCCATAGACTCCTAATGGACTTACAGGATAGTGCGTGAAAAACAGTCTCTGTAACAAGAACAAGCTACGCCATCCCAATTTCACAGTCTGCTCCACCCCTCCTTGGGTGCACCACCATGTTTGTGTGGGTGGGGGGAAAAATAGAATGGTACTTGTATCAGAAGATCCGTTCGCATGCAGATGATGTTTGCATTCGCAGATAAGGCCAGAAGCCTGTGCAGTCTATGGGGCAGATCTGAACACGGCCATGATGATTCTAGGTGCTTGAAGAACTCCATCATCTCCACTCTCAGAAGGCCATCCGCATGCTTTGAACTCAGAATTGATCAAGATCTCATTCAAAATAAACAAAACAAACAAGTTAGTTCTTATTCAGATTTTATCTTGGGTTGGAACATCAAACTCTGCTTTGATTAAGTTGCACACAAAATAATTCCCCAATCAACTTAATGTTTCAATTTCCTTTCAATTAGGGTGCAATTATTTATTTATATATATATATATATTAGTATTATTTATTTTATTTATTTATTTATTTATTTTTAAACAGAAGTCCCTCTATCTAAAATAATTCTCTTAGGGAAGAACCACAACCTTTCAATTAAACACACTAAGTCAATTGAATTTATGCAAAAAGGAAAAGTCACTTCAAAGAGTCAAATTATATGTCTTTAACATAACTATTATGAATTTTCATGTCTACATTAGCAAGATTGTGTCTTCTATAGCATGTTTGATTTGTCTTTTACTAAATTTAATTCAGCATCAAAGCAGTTAGTTTAATTTATTTTCCTTTTACTTTTTTACTTTTTAAGTCTTAACCTCTAGTTTATTTTCCCCAATTTGTAGATGTATAATTAATTATGTAGCAATAATTTACTTCCACAAATTTAATCAAAGTTGTTTGATAGATTTATTTTATGCTTGTTCTAATTTATAATTTTTATAATTTAGTAACTAAATATTAATGTTTAAGCTTAATGCTTCTGAAATTTAATCATTTTCCCCAGTGTTATTAGGAAAGTACATCCCCCTGCATTCAACCACTAGATGTCACTCTCACACATTCACAGATTTCATCACACATTTGTGTCATATGCAATGAAAAGCTGGGCTTTTAACTTATTCGCATGCGCTATAACACATAAAAATATGTGCAGTTGCAACCAAGCTTCTCTTTTTTTATTGGCTCAAAAATTTTCTATTATCTCTTTTTTGGCAAGTCTCTAATTCTTGCTGGCGCGCTTTGATTTCCCTGGGTTCAACTTGGGTTATGATTTCACTCATATTTTCCATTGTTTCCCCAGAGTCACCTCAAAATCTTGTTCCTTCTCAAAATCCATGATTGTTTCTCAAATACAGTAGGTTTTATAATTTTAGAAACCCTATCTTTCCCTATTTAATGATTTTAATCCTTTCCCTATTCTTACCTACTGTTTAATTTAGTGTCTAATTAAATTTTTTATAGTGGGCACTCCCCACTACCCCGCAGACCAGAGGATTTCCACAATTTTCAACTTCCACCAATCCTCGTCAGAACTGGGGCTTTTGAAAACGGGTCTGCCCAATTTTCTTTCAATTGCCAAACACAGTTTACTACTCGTGAGATGTCCTCACAAAATACTTTTCACGAAGTATTTTCTTGACTCACTTTTCACGAAGTAGTCCCTTTATACTTATCACGAAGTATGTATACTTATCACGAAGTATTCTCTTTATACTTTTCACGAAGTATTTTCTTGACTCACTTTTCACGAAGTAGTCCCTTTATACTTATCACGAAGTATGTATACTTATCACGAAGTATTCTCTTTATACTTTTCACGAAGTATTTTCTTTATACCTTTTACTTATCACGAAGTTTGCGCTAGGTATTTTGCTTATCACGAAGCTTAAATATCACAAAGTATTTTCCTACCTCCACTGCTGATTTCTCCCTGCAGTCAAAAATTTGGAAACACGGAAAAGATCGCTTTTTCTCTTTAAACTTCAAAATCTGTATAAAATAATCGACGGTTCTATAGAGAAACCCCAATTCAACACTTGATTTAATGTAACCAATAGCAGAATTTAATTAAAAGGTTTCTGCTTACCTTTTGAAAGGGCGGCGCCGCCTCTGTGTGTTGAATTTGGGAATCTCCTCACATCCAGGAGTCTCTTAGAGTCATCACGTCGGAGGTCACCAATTTGTTGGACTTTAGGAGGCGTCCATTGCATGTTCAAAATGACCAAGAGACAGATTGCCAACTGATCGAATTTAATTGACTTCAGCAGGGAGAAATCAACAGCAGTTTACAGTGCACTGGAGAAACTCTAAACAGCTTCTGAGTCCGTTTTCCAAAACCCTAGCTCTTTATTTCCTCTCAAGCCGTTTCTGGGGAAACGAAACCAGGTGTTATTTCTCGTCCCCGCGACTGGTACAAGACTCCTCTGACGTAGGATGGTCAGCTCCCTGCCTGGTACAGGATGCCTCCTGTGCTTCTCCTTATCTGCTCAAAACAGGATGTGCTATGGCCTTCAGACACACAAAAAGGCTCACAAACCTTCATGAATCTCTTCTTATTTAACTCTTCAGTTTTTCTTAATCAGAATTTAAAAGGTAAAAAGTTGGTTAGCAAAATAAGTACTTTTTAATATATAAAAGGTAAAATATAAATCCCACACAATCTGTCTCTTGGTCATTTTGAACATGCATTGGACGCCTCAAAAGTCCAACAGTACCTGCAACTGCTGCGCAGACAAGACGAGAGCTTATCAGTTGGGTTACGTGTGCGTAACTAAGATGTAAGTGTATTTTGATTATTTACCACGAGTTTAAATGTCTGTTTTACCGCGAGTTTAAATGCCTGTTTTACCGCGAGTATGCGCAAAATAGCTGCTAGTTAGCGTGGCGGCGCTAAAGCTAACGTTTCAAACTGAAAGAGTTGTTATTGGTGCATCAGACGTTTAAATACAGGATGTGATGCTTTTATAAATAGCTTTATACACAACATTAGTTCTTTAACTGTTGATTTATGTATATCTGATCATTCTGGGGCTATGTGAGAGTTATGTTAGATTTAATAAGTGTTATATACACCTGGTATTTCTTTCTGTTGATGTCAGTTATTCTTATCAGTTTGCATTATTGTGTTTCTGTTCATAGAAACCACACACAACCACAAATAAATCCAATCCCTTCAAAGGAAAGTGAGAAAGTCAATCTCTGGACTCTGTCACTTTAATTCTTCCTCACATGAACATTATATGTGTCCTGACCCGACCTACTGGAGTGATTGCTACCAACTAAGATTCCGAACAATCTTCTACACAGAAAGTACTTGGCCTATTTGAAAGCCCACATAGAACGACAATGAATTCAAGTAGCCCCTGTCTGATTTTAAAGGGTCTTTTTGACCGGTCCTCTGGGTTCACTTCAAACTGCCAGTATCCGCTTGTTAAATCCCGTGTCGAGAACCACTGTGCATGAGTTAGACCATTAAAGCATCATCAATTCTAGGGAGGGTGTAAGCATCCTTCCTAGTAACCTCATTTAGTTTTCTATAGTCGACGCAGAACCTCGATGTCCCTTCTTTCTTCCTTACTGGCACCACCGGACCTGCCCATGGACTGCAAGATGGTTGTATGATGCCACTCTCTTGCATCTGCTTCATATGGCCAGCAAACTCCTGTTGCAGATGAATGGGTACGCGCTGGGGGGGATTTGCACCCCCTGTATCAATTTGGTGTAAGGTCCTATGCGTCCGCCCTTTATCTGTGTCACTTCTATTGAAGACAGACAGATAATTGGCTTATAAGCTTTGAATGGCCTGAAATTGGGCAGGTCCCAGCCCTCTATGCCACAGACCCAGCTCACTTTGCTGCTGCTACCGATGTGTGTGTGTGGATGTTGGTCCCATCGCCCTCGCTTTGACACCTTTTTCATGTCTCTCATGGCCTTGATGGAAGATTAAAAAAAAAATCAATATTAAATTCATTTTGATATTTTTCTAAACATTATACCACGCTCTTTTGCTGGTATTTTCGATTATGAGTATCATTAATTTTCTTTAATTATGTCCCTTACTAACCCAATTACCCAAATGTTTCCACGCCCTAATACAGTCTATAATAAAAAGAGTACAATGAAAATATAATAATATTTTTTCTATCAAACTAAATGGCTCAACCCAGGATATTGAAAAGAGATTAGGTCTAAAGACACTCTATGTGGCTCTGGATCAAGAGAGCAGGTCATAGATGAGCTGCCAGTAGGGGGGGGCAAATCTATCCACTGTTTATTTTTCCCTTTACCCACTAGGGGTCAGTGATATCCCAATTCATCAGCTTATACAATCTAGAAACATTGCAAAATTCATGCTTTTGTTTCCTAACAAGATTTAGAGAAACTGATTCATGCTTTCATCTCCAGCAGGCTGGACTACTGTAACGCTCTTCCACCGGTCTTCTTAAAGAACATTAAACAGTTACAGCTGGTTCAGAATGCAGCCGCTCAAAATCTAACCAAAACAGAAGTCAGACAACATTTCTCCATTCCACTGGCTGTCGGTCTCACCTGTTCTGCTGCTCGTATATAAGTCCAAGCATAACTAAATACCTAACAGACATGATCAGTGACTAAAAGGGAACTTAGATCATTCAGATCAAATAATTAGATCTACCCCAGTCAATTCCAACAGGGAAATACTCCTTTGTTACCATGCGGCCCACAGATGGATCCAGCTCCAGAAAGATCAAGGGTGCTAACACTTTAGTCAATTTTAAATCCGGCTAAGAACAGCACCTGTTCAGCTGCACTTTTGTCGACTGAGAAATTGTTAGGGTTGTCTGAGAACGTTGCTAATTTCGAGTCTCTTTTCCCTCCTCCCCATCTTCCCTCATGCAGAACACCTGCTAGGCTCGTTAATCCGGTGGCGCACTGATTAGCCTTCCTTCTTAGTCTCCCTCTTCTGTCTCATCTGTGTCAGACGATTGTTGCGTATCCACGCTCTTACCTTGAGTCTGCCTCCTAGTTTGCCGAACCTGTCAGTCGGGGTGAATCTGCCTGGCCGGTCCTCGACGTCTTTTGTTTGTTTTCTTTTTTTTGTGGTGGTTGCTCGGATCAGCCCTCGCCGCGGCTACCACTACGGACTACGTGAGCCTTCCCTTCTCCCGCTGTTTCTTTGTCCTGTGGCCAGGAGCCTGGCTCATCCTGAGTTGAACTGTTACGTGGCTCTCGGGCCAACCTTGTGTTGTTGAGATTTTTGGACTCGTTAATAAAACTCTCAGTTGCTTGCATTTGGATCCGCCTGTGCCTTCCCACTGCACCTAACAAACGTCTGACCATGACTGGACCCAGCAAGAGAAGTCACCTCCAGACCGCCGTGGAGAGACAAGGCACTGGCGGATCTGTCGCCAAGTTATCCCAGTTCAGCAGGGGGAGCGAGCCCCTCACAGCCACGCGGAACCGCGTAAACAATCCGCCGTGTTATGGAGGAACCGGATCAGCCGGGCATTTTTGGCCCAGTGCCAAGTTTTTTCCTTGCAACCCCTGACTAGCTGGTGAGAGGGTCCTGGGTGGTTTCGTGTTGTCCCTCCTCACCGCTAGAGCCCAACGCCGGGCCACAGCATTGTGGGAGTCGGAGGCGCCGTGTTGTCGATCCTTCTCTTTCCTTCCGCCCGAGATGACAAGGTGTTTGATCGGTCTCTACACACGGGCGGGAGGCATCTAAGCTTGGTTTTGCTCCGCCAGGGTTCCGAGTCGGTGGTGGATTTCGCCGTGGAGTTCCGCACCCTCGCGGCAATCGATCGTCGGGCTGGAACGAGGAGGCTCTTTTGCGCCCACTTCTGGAGGGGCTCCGGCGGAGATTAAGGAGACATGTACTCCCGGAGTTACCGTTTTTCGTTCGATAAACCGGTGAGCTGGCGCTGGCCGGGAGAGACGCCACACTGTGTTTCCCCCCCGCGTGGCACATAGGAGTCTCCGCGAGCCAACGACGGCATTGTGCGTTACGCCCAGCTCACGAGACCTTTCCACTCTGTACAGCCAATGCAGCTGGCGGAATCTGGCTGTCTGCGGGAGAGACAGCGCCGAACATCCGCGGCTGTGGCCTCTACTGCGTGGTGCCGGGGAGTGCCCAGTACAAGCCAAGGCGGTTTTTGTAAGGAGAGGGCTACATCCTTGCCCCCGCACCGGCCGTATACGTCGGATAGATACCTTCTTTCCGGCTGCTCCCCCTCCCCCAAGGGTCGGTTTTACTCCGGTCCGGGTCGGTGGCGGGTGGGCCATCCTGAGATGAAAGCGTTGGAGGAGTATCTTTCGGTCGGGCTCGAGGCTGAGAACTACTCGTGTGCCATCTTCGTCCCCCGCCGGAAGCCAGCATCTCTTTCGTTAAAGAAGATGGATGGCTTCCTCGTCCGCGTCTGTATAGATTACGTGGCCTAATGAGGGTAACTGTTAAGAACCGCTACACCCCCCCCTCCGCTCATGAACTCGTCTTTCGATATCCTTTCACGGCTAAGATTTTCTCCGAAGCCTGTGACTTGCGTAACGCCTATCACTTAATTTGTATTCGGGAGGGGACGATGAAGCATCCGCTTTTAATACCCCCCTCGTGACCCTTGAGTACCGGGTTTTTGCCTTTGGATTAATGCAACGCCCCTGCCACGTTTCCAACGTGTAATCAAAGCGTGCTCCGGGAATTGCTAACATGTTCGTATTCGTCTAATCTCGGATGATATCTTATAGTTTAGCCAGATTTTGGAGACACAACTCCAAACACGTGCTCCGCTCTCTTTACTGCTTGTCTCTCGGAGATCGGCTTTTTCGTCCAAAGAAGAGAATGGTGTGTTCACTGTTCTCGGTTCCCCTTCCTGGGACACATTATCAGGGTTCTGGAGGGGTGGCTGTCGATCCCGGAGCAGGTCCTGGCGGGTCCCCGGGATGGCCCATCCCCAGAATCGCGCTGCGACTCCAGCGTTTTTTTTTGGGCTTGCCAATTTTACTAACCGCCGCTTTATTCAAGAATTTTGGGCGCATCGCGCTTCCCCTCTACCCCGCGTTGACCTCCACTAATTCCTTAATGTGCTGAAGATGCCACCGAGTGCATTCGCTCGGAAACCACTCAAGCATCGTTTTCTCTACTCCCCTAGTCTGGTTACTACTCCCGATCCGTCCGTTCAGTTTATTGTGGATGGTCCGTGCCTCCCTCCGCCACTGGCGAGGAGCCGTCTCTCGCAGCGGGCTAAGGAAGGGAGGGTTTCATCTCGTCGCTTTTCTCCCTCGCCCGCCCCTCTCTCTTCTCGGGCCCTCGCCAGAACGCAATGATGATGTGGGTGATCGGAGTTCTCTCGCGATTCGGTTGGCCGTTGGAGGAGTGGCGTCAATCGCGCTTTAGGGATTTAATGCGTTCCTTTCCTATCGGACAGACCACCAGAAATTGCCACATCGCTCAAACGCGACACCATAGTCGCGCCAAGGCTCGTTGGTAATTATTTAATCGGTTTCATTTTGCTGTGTCATACCGGCCGGGTCCAGAACTTAAACCTGATGCACTCTCCCTCGCCAATCGAGATGATCCCCCAATCGGTATCCCTCACCTCAGGCTGAGTTCATACTTACCCCCTCGAATTGAGTAATCGGTCGGATCACCTGGGGAGTCGAACGAGAGGTCTTAGATTTATTACGTTCAGTGTGGAGAGTCCACCAGAGTGTCCCCATGGCATATTATTTGTGGTAATGGAATCGGGAGAGGGTTTTGCGTTGTTGTCACGCGTCCAATTATTTGCTCATCCCGGGGCTCGTTTCCAACGGAGGCTGTTTGTACGCCAACGCTTCTGGTGCCCTCGATCCCATGGACGTTCGTGCTTTTTGTTCGCTCCTGCCTTGTACGCGCGCGTAACAAGACCGAGACTGCTCTCCTCCTTGGGAGCTTCCGCCTCTCTTTCATCAGGCTTTCACCCGCAGTGTAACGGACAACTAGACAGGACGAACCAGGCCCGCCTCGCTCGGATTTTGCGTTGCTTAAATCTAGTTTTCATCCTCTTGGGCAGAGTATTTGTCATGGGCTGAGTACTCTCATACCTCTCTTCCCTCCTCTTCCATGGGGCGTTTCTCCCATTTGCTGCCTCCTTGGGGTACCAGGGTACGTCTGGCGTACGAAGTTTTATGATGAACCACGCCCATCGTTCCTGAGAATCACAAGGCGGTCCTTCTTGACTCTCAGGACGCATGCGTATTTCTGCAACCGTAAGCGTCGCCAGGCCCCCAGGTACATTTGCTGTGAGGGTCTGGCTAGCGACCCGCAATCTTCCTGCCCAGCCTCCGGCCGTAAACTGACACCTAGGTTTTTCGGTCCATTTACATTACCAAGGTAGTTAGTCCCATCGCGGTGCGCCTCCGCCTTCCTATTTGCATGGCTCGTGTTCACTCCGTTTCCCTAGTCGTGTATTAAACCACTCATTCCCTCAACCTCTAGATCCCCTCGTCCTTTCCCGGACCCCCTTGATCGTGGAGGGGGAGCCTGCTTACCGAGTGAAGGGTTGCTGGATTGTGCGTCGCAGGGGGCGGGGCCATCAATTTCTGTTGATTGGGAGGGTATGGTCCGAGGAGCGGCTCTTTGGGTACCTGCACATGACATACTTGACAAATCCTCTCATTGTCAGTTCTACCACTCGCGCACTTTCGTCGTCCTGGGTACGTACGTGGGGGGGGGGGGGGCAGGGGGGTGGTTATGGGGTTGTCTGAGAATTTGCTAATTTTTCGAGTCTCTTTTCCCGCCCCATCTTCCCTCATGCAGAACACCTGCTAGGCTCGTTAATTTCCGTTGCGCACTGATTAGCCTTCCTTCTTAGTCTTCCTCTTCTTTCTCATCTGTGTCAGACGATTGTTGGCGTATCCACGCTCTTACCTTGAGTCTTGCCTCCTAGTTTGCCAACTGTCAGTCGGGGTGAATCTGCCTGGCCGGTCCCTTGATGCGTCTTTTGTTTGTTTTCTTTTTTTTGTGGTGTGGTGGATCCAGAGACTCGCCACGGTACCCTACGGACTAACGTGAGCCTTCCTTCTCCCGCTGTTTCTTGTCCTGTGGACAGGAGCCTGCTCCATCCGTGTTGAACTGTTATGGTGGCTCTCGGCAACTCTTGTGTTGGAGATTTTGGACTCTGTTAATAAAGACTCTCGTTGCTTGCATTTGGGTCCCGTCTGTGCTCTTCCACTGCACCTAACAGAAACCAATGTCCAAAACTAGTTTTAAATGCTGTACATTTCACTATCTTAATAAGTTTTTATGCTCTCTTTATTAAATGTACTTTTATTTTTTTTCCTTGTATCCATGTAAAGCACCCTGTGTACAAATGTGCTACACAAATAAACTTGCTTAACTATTCTTGTAACTTTCTTAGTTTGTTTTTCTTTTGTTACTTTTTTCAATGGCTACTTGTGGCATGTCGGTCAGTAGATGTGGTGAAATTTTCATGTTCCTGAAAAATGCGCTATGATGAAACAAAATTGGATTGGTTGCTGTTGATTGGTTGGTGACTGTAAGATTGATAGACCATAGTAGATCCGCCAGGATCAGGTCCATCAATCTTTGGAAAGTGTACAAATGTGTTAATGGTTGCAGTTAAGATTTCCCCACGCGCTCCTGACCGCGTGACTAACTGGCGAACCTGCAGCTGCTGTGCGTACTGTGGATTTATAATTTTCCTGTTATATATTTAAAAGTACTTATTTTGTTAACCAACTTTTTACCTTCTAAATTCGGATTAAGAAAACTGAAAGAGATTCATGAAGTTTGTGTGCCTTTTGTGTGTCTGAAGGCCATAAGCCATATCCTGTTATGAGCAAGAGAAAACAATCTGGACTTAGCAGATAAGCGAAAATTCTTTGTTGCAACAAATGAAAGTAACCATCTCACAAAAGAGCATCCTGTACCAGGCAGGGAGCTGACATCCTACGTCAAGGAGCCGCCTGTAGCCGTCGCGGAGACGAAAAATAACACCCTGGTTTCGTTTCTCCGGACCGGCTTGAGAGGAATAAAGAGCTGGGTTTGGAAAACGGACTCAGAAGCGTTTAGAGCTCCTCCACGCGCTGAAAACTGCTGTTGATTTTTCCCCTCTGCGAGTCATTAAATTCGATCATTTGGCAATTGTTTGACTTTTGGAGGCGTCCCTGCATGTTCAAAAATGACCAAGAGACAGATTGCCAACTGATCGAATTTAATATGATTCAGCAGGGAGAAATCACACGCATTTACAGCTGGCACTGGAGAACTCAAACAGCTTTGAGTCCGTTTTCCAAACCCTAGCTCTTTATTCCTCTCAAGCCGTCTGGAGAAACGAAACCAGGTGTTATTATTCTCGTCTCCGCGACTGTACAAGCTCCCTGACGTAGGATGTCAGCTCCCTGCCTGGATACAGGATGCTCTCCAAATTGTCGCTTATCGCTATCAATGCTCAATAAAGGATGTGCATGGCCTTCAGACACACAAAAGGTCACAAACCTTCATGAATCTCTTTTCACCAGTTTTTCTTAATCAGAATTTAAAAGGTAAAAAGTTGGTTAGCAAAATAAGTACTTTTTAATATATAAAGGTAAAATATAAATCCCACAAATCCCTCTCTTGGCCTCCTGAAAGAGCCACAATTCAAAACATAGACAGAGTAAATGCATCCTAACTACTTCATACTATCTTAAGCCTGACACATTTGCTGGTGCGTCCGAGAGTGCTCGGGCGAAAAACCTCTGTGAGGGAAAAAAAGACACCGAGCGACCCCCCTAGTTGGCTTGTGGGCGATCACTCTAGGCCTCTCCGTCCACACCAGATCTATACAAAATAGAAACAAAGACCGCTACACCTATCTGCTAAAGCACCTTACTACCAGAGTGCCCAGAGAGTTGGAAAACCTCTGTGTGCCCAATTGACCCAAAGTTCAGCTAATCTAAACATCACACATGATTTCACCTTAGATTTTAACATTACTATCAAATTAATAACACAATCGTTTTGATCCAGGATCTGAAATAAAGCAATTAATGGAAAGATAGCAGAAGAAGAACCAAAACAAACACAAATACAGTTTTTTCTTGTCTTGAGAAATAAATGACATTTACTATACAGCAACCAAAGAATAAGTAAAGAGTATTCTAAACACCATAATAATAATAATTGAGTCATAAGAAAATTATCAAAAGAATTCATAAATGAATCATAAGAAAATATCAACTTACACTAAAAAATAAAAAGAAATTAATCATAACATTAAAGTCAAATTTAAGAGAAAAACTTAATCAACAAAAACTAAGAAGAGAAATAAAAATCAAATTGGATTTTACTCCAAACTATAAATTGAGATGTTTTCCTTTTACATCTCCTCCTCCTCCATTTGCTCAATCCTTTAGACACATTTGGTTTCTTCACTTCTCGTTTGGGTCTATTAGATCTGTGCACCACACCTGTGTTGTTTCTGTTAGTTTTCTGATCATGACTTTTTCCTACAGTGTTACCCCCCTACTCTTAGCACTGCAATTATTCCATGAGAATCATCATTTCCAATTTTCCCACAATTTCTCTCCTCTCGACCCTCATCTTTTGCTGTCGTTCTTCTACTACTGCTATATTACTTCTTTTAGTGGTCAAATTCTTTTGAAGCTCTTCAGTCCCTTTTAAAGGTGCATTTAGTTGTTTGATCATTAGTTTAACTTTTTCTGCATACTCTGTGATGTAATACTGCAGTAGCTGTTGTTCCTAAAACTCTAACATTTTCCATTAATTTTATCATTTAGAAATGTGTTAATTATTTTACAGTCCACATTCATTTTATCTATAATTAATCAGTATATTATCAGTTCTGAACATTTTTACTTTATGTTTACCATCTGTTATTTAACAAATTTAAGAATTCTACCAATTTAACAAAACTCATTCTAGAGTTTCCAAAACCACACACTACAATTGTTTATTCAGTTACAATTTGGGATTGTAATTTCAGGTTTAACCTTTTAAGTAATTTAACTTAAATTATCATCATTAAGTTTATTTTTTCAGATTCTAAATTGAATATTATCTCAATAATCAATTTTCACTTTGAAGTGCTAATTTTTCATCTAGTTCTAAAGTCTTATCTTTGCTTTACTTTGTGTGTTTGAGTTTCTCTCCAGGAGCGTATAAGGCGGGGTGAATTATCAGTCTCTGCGTTATTTTGTCGACAGGCTTTCTCACACATTCAAACATTCTAGTTACTCATCTCACATCACAATTCCTTGGCTTACACACACATACATGTGCCATCTTCACCATTTTTTTTTCTCAAATATTTTCCTATCAATTCAGCCAAAGGCACAGTCCTGCGCTTACACAGTGTGCCACTGTTTCTCCACGGGAGCAGTAAAGAATCTCCCACTGTGAACAATCTGTAAAGCCTGTGAGGGAAATTTTAGTGCCAAAATTTTCTTCACTCACGTGTCCTTTGTTTCCTGGTCCTCTTCGGGTATTTTCTTCTTCTTGTGTATGTGTAGTGTTTGTGTATTACCTGTTGAATTCTAAGATGATCCTCTATTCTCCCTCCTTGGACCTTAGAAGTAAGGTCCACACTTGTGTCTTCCAATGATCGTGATGGCTTAGGTGTACCAGGTTTCACCCTTTCCTTCAATCCTACTTCCCATAGCCTCCTCAAATTCTTTCTGTCGCTCCATACCAGTTTCTGGGGTCGGTGCTGCTAGAAGTAGATCATCTACATACATAATATCATAATAGTGATTTAAACTTAATACGATCTCACTCCTGGATCTTCCGTTTTCTCCTCCAATCTGAAAAATATCCATCAAACAATCACACAACAAATCAGGCATGATTCAACACACACCGCTCCCACCATCTGCAACAAAAACAAAACTTAATTGTCAGTGAAATGTTTATTAGCGTCTTTTTGCCAGTAAAACACCACCTTTCCCATGTCTCCAGCACTCTGTAAAAGTGATCACAGATTTCAGTCCTTGAAACATTTCCTTCTTCTCACCTCCATACTTTGTTCATTATGGAATCTAATTTGATTGATAAGTTTACCATTTACAGCTCATCCAGAACTTCATAAGACTCATAGACCCCTGTTTTCTCTTCTCAAAGTGAACCTGAATTTTTTCATCTTGTCAAGATTCATACACCTCATTTCATTTTTCTCTCTTCAATTATCAGGTTTGTTCTGCAACAAAACACAACCAACTTCTAACTAACCTATTCTAAACTATCGCTAACCTCATCAGTCCTAAAAGAAAATTCACAACAACCTCGACACCTGATGTGTAAAAGCTAGGATTCATCTCAGAGTAACAAAGAATAAAAAAATAATAAAAGAAAATAATAAAACACACACTATGCCCCGTCGACACACTTTCAAAAAATTGGGGGAAAAAATGAAAAAGTCAATGGCCAGATTTTCCACAAAAATGCTAAAAATTATATATAATTTTTTTTTTAATTCCCTGCAGAAGCAATGTACATTGGTTAGGTTGACACACTTCATTCAATCTCATTCATCACAA
The DNA here is from genome assembly GCA_900490495.1 of Danionella dracula. Classification (NCBI taxonomy): domain Eukaryota; kingdom Metazoa; phylum Chordata; class Actinopteri; order Cypriniformes; family Danionidae; genus Danionella; species Danionella dracula. The sequence goes on from UELW01000114.1 coordinate 95,404, forward strand.
ACAATCATCTCCCCAGATTTGGCTAAATGTTACACTTTATTTTCTATTAAGTGTTTTAAAAGGCCTCTGTTTTTAGATATTGCCATTTTGTTACCCTTTTATTCTCTTATAATTATCAATTTGTCACTGCAAGTTGAATAATAATTTCTCTATATTGTTTTAGGAAATGTCTTCACTGTATAGTCATTTTTCAAGTCCACATTAGTCTCTATTCTCAATAGCATCTTCACAAGACCGTCAGTTTCAGTCCGTCCACAAGCAACACTCGTTCTTCATTGTTATTATTCAGTCTTAAGTCAGGTATCCATTCAAGATCTCGCATTGAATAAACATTCACATAAATGGCACACTACGGGCTCCTCTGTTACCGTTAACACTGTGACCAATCAGAATACCAGTAAATATCATGAATGTTTAAATGTTTAGTCATGAAAATCACAAAATAGATTCCTCTAACATGAAAGGTTGGAGTTGGGTTTCAAAATTCTAATAATTTCCCCTTTTCATTATATATATAAAAAAACTCATAGTTGATCATTCTCATTCATAAAACCCCCCAAGTCACTTTAATTATTTGTCTCTGAATGAGTTGTGTATTCGTTTAAAATCAATTCCCTGTTTTCATTTCCCCCAAAAATCATCACCATAAATTAGGGATGTCATAAGCAAACAGAAGTCTTCGGACTTCACATTAGTCATTTTAGTGTTTATAGTTTCAATTCTTCATAAACAGAGTGGTGTGTTACGTCATCCACTCTTATATCAATCTGTCCACATAGACGCATTATAATGAGTCAGAGTATTATAAAAACACCTCTGCAATTCTGGTAGAACTCATTACATTAGTCTAGATGACATCAATCTACACCCAATATAATTAGATGACAACTCTTTTTAGTTAGGAATTAAATTTTTCAACACGTTTATGTTTATTCTCTTCCAAAATCAATATCAGTTTGGTTTAATTCTCCTTTCAATGGATCAGATTATTTTCAGTCTAAAGTTTGTTTTTAAAGTCAATACAATTTAGAATTTATTCTTTTAAATTCCCCAATCCCTTTGGACGTCGAAAACCAGTCACTCAACTTCCGCCTGAAGTTCATAAAATAAATCCTATCTATCTGTTTGCACCCAAATCAACCTAAATTTTACTTTGAACTTCACTCTTGGTTTAAGTTTGATAAATCCGTATGCTCAGCAGAGTTTTACAGGTTTCAGTAATCCTAATGATTACAAACCCATTTCAACTATGTTAGTTTGTTAGTATAAAGTACCTAATGTTGTAGCCATTTTCCTCCGCTTCTCAGCTCCGAAGCCTTCATGATTCTGAATCATTCTGAGAGAGATCAGGAGATGATTGATGAAGGTCTTTGATGATGTCTTTGTCAACAGTGATTTGCACATTCGATTGTCTCTCTCCTCAATCTGACCCCTCTCCTCTCCGTTTCTCCTTCTCTCTTCCACACCTCCACGTGGGACCATCCTTCCTCCTTTTCCCTCAAGCTGCTCACTCCGGCCATAGACTCCAATGGACTTACAGGATAGGGCGTGAAAAAACAGTCTCTGTAACAAGAACAAGCTACTCGCCATCCCAATTTCACAGTCTGCTCCACCCCTCCTTGGGTGCACCACCCATGTTTGTGTGGGTGGGGGAAAAATAGAATGGTACTTGTATCAGAAGATCCGTTCGCATGACAGATGATGTTTGCATTCGCAATAAGGCCAGAAGCCTGTGCAGTCTATGGGGCAGATCTGAACACGGCCATGATGATTCTAGGTGCTTGAAGAACTCCATCATCTCACTCTCAGAAGCCATCCGCATGCTTTGAACTCAGAATTGATCAAGATCTCATTCAAATAAACAAAACAAACAAGTTAGTTCTTATTCAGATTTTATCTTGGTTGGAACATCAAACTCTGCTTTGGATTAAGTTGCACACAAAATAATTCCCCAATCAACTTAATGTTTCAATTTCCTTTCAATTAGGGGCAATTATTTATTTATATATATATATATTAGTATTATTTATTATTTATTTATTTATTTATTTTTAAACAGAAGTCCCTCTATCTAAAATAATTCTCTTAGGGAAGAACCCAACCTTTCAATTAAACACACTAAGTCAATTGAATTTATGCAAAAAGGAAAAGTCACCTCAAAGATGTCAAATTATATGTCTTTAACATAACTATTATGAATTTTCATGTCTACATTAGCAAGATTGTGTCTTCTATAGCATGTTTGATTTGTCTTTTACAAATTTAATTCAGCATCAAAGCAGTTAGTTTAATTTATTTTCCTTTTACTTTTTTACTTTTTAAAGTCTTAACCTCTAGTTTATTTTCCCCCCAATTTGTAGATGTATAATTAATTATGGTAGCATAATTTACTTGCACAAATTTAATCAAGTTGTTTGATAGATTTATTTTATGCTTGTTCTAATTTATAATTTGTATAATTTAGTAACTAAATATTAATGTTTACAGCTAATGCTTCTGAAATTTAATTATTTCCCCGTGTTTATTGGAAAGTACATCCCCCTGCATTCAACCACTAGATGTCACTCTCACACATTCACAGATTTCATCACACATTTGTGTCATATGCAATGAAAAGCTGGCTTTTAACTAATTTCTTTGCATGCACTATAACACATAAAATATGTGGCAGTTGCAACCAAGCTTCTCTTTTTTATTGGCCCAAAATTTTCTATTCTCTTTTTTGGCAAGTCTCTATTCTTTGCTGCGCGCTTTTGATTTCCCTGGGTTCAACTTGGGTTATGATTTCACTCATATTTCCATTGTTTCCCCAGAGTCACCTCACAAATCTTGTTCCTTTCTCAAATCCATGATTGTTTCTCAAATACATTGATATAAAGAAGAGTAAATACACAAAGAATCCTGTAAGTAACTCCAAAGAAGTTGCTTACAGAGTTACTGACTCAAGGTCTGAATGGGGTTAATCACACTCATTTTGACAAAATGATTTGCAGAAATCTTGGCGATTGTGTGTGTGTTTTTTTTTTCCCAAAAAGTTTTGAGCAGAAATGATTGACAGCCATAAAAGCTAAACCTAAACTTGAATAATCTCATTTAAATGCAGGGAATTATATTTTAAATCCAGCCAAACCCCAATTTATAAAAAGATACATTCTTGTTATAGCCTAAAAGTATACACCAATTTTAAGTGCTGTTTTATTTATTATATTTTTGTTTCATGTAGTTGCTCTGTTTGAGAAGACTCCTACTGTTCCACTACAATGAACATAACATTAATTAGAAAATACATATTTTACTATGATCTGATTTTAAAAGAAGAATAACACATTTTTACTGAAAATATTTACAAAACGTTCCGTTTCAATGGGTTAAATCGATACTTACTTTTGCTGCTCTCTGGTGGTTGATTTGGCTCGACTTCTTCCTGCTGTACCCAAGTCCCTTTGCGGATTTTCCACTCACGAATACCGAGAGAAATGATTCCTAGTAATGCAAACATTGTTGCTTTGAAAGGTCCTCAATAACTGTTAAAAGTGAATCAGTAATCGGTGAATCCGTTTGCAAGTGCTGCAGGCTGCTAGGATAATGTCGAGAGTTATGTGGCGACGTTTTAGTTTTTGACCAGAAGCCAGTGACGTAGTGCGTTTTTTAAATTTAAAAAGCTGCGCGCTGCGATTCAAATCTGCAGCGCTCTCAAATGAAGTTTTTTTTTGTCTCGTGGAAGTACTTTTGAACCAAATAAATAAACAAATTTGCATCTCACTAACTATTATAGGAACCTGTTTTGATGCTAATACTATAATTTGCTTAGCATGTATTGCATTAAAGTTATTAAGATACGAAAGCGACTTTATAGCACGTTTAAACATGTACAAACATTTCCTAAAGGCGTTTAAGCTCAATAGCAAGGCAGAAAATGTAATATTGTCCTTTTCATGTTTACCTCAGGTTTCCCGTCGTCGCGTTGTGGAGCTGTTGAGTCTTATTTACCACATTTCCCGCCAAACACTCAATAAAATTAACTTCTTAAGTTTTATTAACGTTCATATTTTGATGTGGGATATGCTTTTGTGGGATAATATTTTGATTATTTTAAAATAACTGTTAAAATCTCAACTAGTTTTTTTATTTTAAAATGTAAAATAAAAGTCATTTTGCTTATATTACGATTAGTCTGATTATGGAGTGTTTGTCTGCACAGGGTACTTTTAATTCAAATATTACTTTTTTATAGAACATGAAAGTTGTTTTTTATTACTATATGTCTGATTTAAAAACAATTACAATTGTGTTTGTTAACCCAGGGTACATTTATCTTAAAACAAAACAAATTTCTTTGCATGGACAAAATACTAATCTGAAGGCAAATCAAAGGCAAAAACTGACAATAATTTATAAATAACTGGACACAATGAAACACACATTTCCTTCAGTTTTTTGTTCACTTTTTTGTGCACTAGTTAGTTTTCAGTCTAACCATTTTATGTCACCTGTATATGCTTGTAATTTGAGTCCTATTTTTAAAAAGCAAAGATTAATTTGAGTGTTTCTTTGATGCTATAGTGAGGTGCTTTCGTTGGTGCTCATAGCTCAAGCAAATGATAAATAGATAAACTAGGTTGCAAATAGGTACTCAAAATATTATATTTAATTCATATGATTTAATATTTTCATGTGAACATCATATAATATTTCATATCATGTTATTTTAGTAACTTGTTTATTAGTTTTATTAGTTATTAAAAATAAAAATAAAAAAACATGTCAAATAAAATGTTGTGTATTGTTCAAGTCTGGGAGATCAATAAAGAAGCAGAAAGATGGCAAGATTCTTCACCTCCTCCAACTCACTCACATTAACTCAAGTAGTCTCAAATAATATTCATAAAACTGCAAAACACAAGGCAGAAACACAGTTCAAGATGAAAAAGGCAGAACATCAACTACATAAATCCATATAAACCATAGTAGAGCCATACGCCAAATTCTTAAAAAACCGACAGACAGGACTCAAGCTTGGAGAAAAACACTTCCCTTTTATTTTCTACTTCACATCTTGCAATTCCCCAAAACAGGCATAATCATCATTACGTTATTTGCTTTTTGCTCAAATATTCCATCAAAAATGAGAAGGTACTTGCTGCAGCGCTAAATAAAGAAGCCTTTAGCTCTAAAGTTTGCATAATGGATGCATTATAGGAAGTGACTACGATGCAAGACACAAGAATAGTCATTATAAGACTGGCAAGTTCAATCCATGGTGCTTGAAGAATGATGGTTTAAAGGGTTTGGGGAATATTGATTGGGAAGGGCATCAGACAGTGAGTTTATTGGCTTGTGAGGAGGTTCTTGAGGACGGGCATGAAGGCTAAAGTCTCACTTTGCTGCTGCTACCGATGTGTGTGTGGATGTTGGTCCCATCGCCCTCGCTTTGACACCCTTTTCATGTCTCTCATGGCCTTGATGGAAGATTAAAAAAAAATCAAATATTTAAATTCATTTTGATAATTTTCTAAACATATAACACGCTCTTTTGCTGGTATTTTCATTATGGTATATCATTAAAGTTTCTTTAATTATGTCCCTTAATAACCCAATTACACAAATGTTTCCACGCCCTATATACAGTCTATAATAAAAAAGTATTTTTGACAAAAGGAGTACAATGAAAATATATATTTTTCTATCAAACTAAATGGCTCAACCCAGGAATATTGAAAGAGATAATCCCCTTGTGCTAGAATCAGCCCCTTATGCCAAAGAGGCAGGAGTTAAGACCTCTATGTGGCTCTGGATCAAGAGAGCAGGTCCATAGATGAGCTGCCAGTAGGGGTGGGCAAATCTATCCTACTGTTATATTTTTTCCTTTACCCACTAGGGGTCAGTGATATTCCAATTCATCAGCTTATTCCAATCTTAGAAACATTGCAAAATTCAAATGCTTTGTTTCCTAACAAGATTTAGAGAAACTGATTCATGCTTTCATCTCCAGCAGGCTGGACTACTGTAACGCTCTTCTCACCGGTCTTCTTAAAAGAACATTAAACAGTTACAGCTGGTTCAGAATGCAGCCGCTCAAAATCTAACCAAAACTAGAAAGTCAGAACACATTTCTCCAGTTCACTGGCTGTCGGTCTCACCTGTTCTGCTGCTCGTATATAAGTCCAAGCATAACTAAATACCTAACAGACATGATCAGTGACTAAAAAGGGAACTTAGATCATTCAGATCAAATAAATTAGATCTACCCCAGGTCAATTCCAAACAGGGGAAATACTCCTTTAGTTACCATGCGGCCCACAGATGGATCCAGCTTCCAGAAAAGATCAAGGGTGCTAACACTTTAGTCAAGTTTAAATCCAGGCTAAAGACACACCTGTTCAGCTGCACTTTTGTCGACTGAGAAATTGTTAGGGGTTGTCTGAGAACGTTGCTAATTTTCGAGTCTCTTTTCCCTCCCCATCTTCCCTCATGCAGAACACCTGCTAGGCTCGTTAATCCGGTGCGCACTGATTAGCCTTCCTTCTTAGTCTCCCTCTTCTGTCTCATCTGTGTCAGACGATTGTTGCGTATCCACGCTCTTACCTTGAGTCTTGCCTCCTAGTTTGCCGAACCTGTCAGTCGGGGTGAATCTGCCTGGCCGGTCCTCGACGTCTTTTGTTTGTTTTCTTTTTTTTGTGGTGGTTGCTCGGATCCAGAGACTCGCCGCGGCTACCCTACGGACTAACGTGAGCCTTCCCTTCTCCCGCTGTTTCTTTGTCCTGTGGACAGGAGCCTGGCTCCATCCTGAGTTGAACTGTTACGTGGCTCTCGGGCCAACCCTTGTGTTGGAGATTTTTGGACTCTGTTAATAAAGACTCTCAGTTGCTTGCATTTGGATCCGCCTGTGCCTTCCACTGCACCTAACAGAATCGTCTGACCATGAACATGGACCCAGCAAGAGAAAGTCAACTCCAGACCGCCGTGGAGAGACAAGGCACTGGTCACGGATCTGTCGCCAAAGTTATCCCAGTTCCAGCAGGGGGAGCGAGCCCCTCACAGCCACGCGGAACCGCGTAAACAATCCGCCGTGTTATGGAGGTGAACCGGATCAGTGCCGGGCTTTTTTGGCACAGTGCCAAGTTTTTTTTTCCTTGCAACCCCTGACATATGCTGGTGAGAGGGTCTGGGTGGCTTTCGTGTTGTCCCTCCTCACCGCTAGAGCCCAAGCCTGGGCCACAGCATTGTGGGAGTCGGAGGCGCCGTGTTGTCGATCCTTCTCTTCCTTCCGCACCGAGATGAGCAAGGTGTTTGATCGGTCTCTACACGGGCGGGAGGCATCTAGAGCTTTGGTTTTGCTCCGCCAGGGTTCCGAGTCGGTGGTGGATTTCGCCGTGGAGTTCCGCACCCTCGCGGCATCGTCGGGCTGGAACGAGGAGGCTCTTTGCGCCCACTTTCTGGAGGGGCTCCGGCGGGAGATTAAGGAGGACATGTACTCCCAGGAGTTGCTTGATGTTAGGAGACAGGGTCATGGTCAACAGTTTTTGGTAAACTGGGAGGGGTACGGTCTGGAGGAGAGAAGCTGGGTCCCCTCACGAAATATCTTAGCCCACTCCCTTATTAAGGATTCTAGTCTCACCTAGCCTGCTCTCCTTCAACAGATAGCTGCTTCCTGCTGGTGAAGGGAGTTAGAGCCTGTCACTGCTCTCCCTTCATCTTCTGTTGCTCTTTTTCCCCTAGGGGGTTGTCTAAGTTGGACCGTTTTGCTCTGCCTCAATTGGATTAAGAAAGTAAAGACTGAGAAGGTACTCGCAATTGGATCTTCATCATTATACCTAACAAAAACGCAGTACGTATGACAAACTAAAGGAAGCTTTGAGCGTGTGCTTTGATCCTTGCGAGAGTGAGGATTGGAATCGGGCAATCTTGTCTGCCCAGAAATGAATAACTGGGGAGAGTGCCTGTGAAAATGGCGATGCTCTGAGACGGCGTGTAGCCAAATCTTAGCCAGTAGCTAACAGTGACACACAAGATTTACTAGCTCGTGAACATTTTATTTTCCATGTCGGGACAGGTGAACTTCGAATACAGCTACATAGTGCTCGACCCACAACTTTAGACCCAACCATAACTTGGCTACGGAACTGGAACCGATTAGTGCGAAATCAGACCACGGCAGAACTAAGGGTGCAGGTGAGTGTCTAACAAAGACCCTAACGATCCTCAAATGGCCATACTCTTGGCAACCTTAGAAAGCCTATGCCAAGAAGTTAGAACCTTACAATCAAAAGTTCAAAGCCTTACTAGAGCACCAATTAAAAAATCCCTCTTAGTTTAGGATAGTTTAATTAACAACCCCCCCCCACCAGACTTCATGCCCGCCCCCCCTACCAGACTTCATGACGGGCCTGCATTTTCGTGTCTCTTGTAGTGCACAGGGGATTGGAGTCTTTCTATCCGCAATGGTGGAGGGTGAAGCATGCGATCTATTAGTCGAAACAGGAGCTCAGGTGTCAGTGCTGTCTAGGGATTTTTGGGAAAAAGAAGATTGAAGTTATGCTGATACCCTCCCCCTACTTAGCTCATAATGTCTTGGTTGCAAGGGTATTAGGCAAGGTAGATAAAAGAATTCTGCCGATAAGAGTCATTAATGTAACTAGGGATGGACTCATACTTAGAAAAGGTATAACTATCGGGTCCTTGTGTACAGATTTCCAGATAGGTAACTGTGCAGTTAATAGGTTAGGACCCACTGAGGAAGCAACAGGGCAGTCATGGACCACCGAAATGTGGATCGAGAAGTTGGGTCTGTGGCATAGAGGGCTGGGACCTGCCCAATTTCAGGCCATTCAAAGCTTATAAGCCAATTATCTGTCTGTCTTCAATAGAAGTGACACAGATAAAGGGCGGACGCATAGGACCTTACACCAAATTGATACAGGGGGTGCAAATCCCCCCCAGCGCGTACCCATTCATCTGCAACAGGAGTTTGCTGGCCATATGAAGCAGATGCAAGAGAGTGGCATCATACAACCATCTTGCAGTCCATGAGCAGGTCCGGTGGTGCCAGTAAGGAAGAAAGAAGGGACATCGAGGTTCTGCGTCGACTATAGAAAACTAAATGAGGTTACTAGGAAGGATGCTTACACCCTCCCTAGAATTGATGATGCTTTAATGGTCTAACTCATGCACAGTGGTTCTCGACACGGGATTTAACAAGCGGATACTGGCAGTTTGAAGTGATGCCAGAGGACCGGCCAAAAAGACCCTTTAAAATCAGACAGGGGCTACTTGAATTCATTGTCGTTCTATGTGGGCTTTCAAATAGGCCAAGTACTTTCTGTGTAGAAGATTGTTCGGAATCTTAGTTGGTAGCAATCACTCCAGTAGGTCGGGTCAGGACACATATAATGTTCATGTGAGGAAGAATTAAAGTGACAGAGTCCAGAGATTGACTTTCTCACTTTCCTTTGAAGGGATTGGATTTATTTGTGGTTGTGTGTGGTTTCTATGAACAGAAACACAATAATCCAAACTGATAAGAATAACTGACATCAACAGAAAGAAATACCAGGTGTATATAACACTTATTAAATCTAACATAACTCTCACATAGCCCCAGAATGATCAGATATACATAAATCAACACAGTTAAAGAACTAATGTTGTGTATAAAGCTATTTATAAAAGCATCACATCCTGTATTTAAACGTCTGATGCACCAATAACAACTCTTTCAGTTTGAAACGTTAGCTTTAGCGCCGCCACGCTAACTAGCAGCTATTTTGCGCATACTCGCGGTAAAACAGGCATTTAAACTCGCGGTAAAACAGACATTTAAACTCGTGGTAAATAATCAAAATACACTTACATCTTAGTTACGCACACGTAACCCAACTGATAAGCTCTCGTCTTGTCTGCGCAGCAGTTGCAGGTACTGTTGGACTTTTGAGGCGTCCAATGCATGTTCAAAATGACCAAGAGACAGATTGCCAACTGATCGAATTTAATTGACTTCAGCAGAGGAAAATCAACAGCAGTTTTCAGCGCGCTGGAGGAGCTCTAAACAGCTTCTGAGTCCGTTTTCCAAAGCCCTAGCTCTTTATCTCCTCTCAAGCCGATCCTGGAGAAACGAAACCAGGTGTTATTTTTCGTCTCCGCGACTGCTACAAGGCGGCTCCTCTGACGTAGGATGGTCAGCTCCCTGCCTGGTACAGGATGCCTCCTTTTGCTGAGATGGTTCTTTCATTCTGTTGCAACAAAGAATTTTCGCTTATCTGCTAAGTCAAGATGTTTTCTCTTGCTCAATAACAGGATATGCTTATGGCCTTCAGACACACAAAAGGCACACAAACCTTCATGAATCTCTTTCAGTTTTTCTTAATCAGAATTTAGAAGGTAAAAAGTTGGTTAACAAAATAAGTACTTTTAAATATATAAAAGGTAAAATATAAATCCCACAAATCCCTCTCTTGGCCTCTGAAAGAGGCCACAATTCAAAACATAGACAGAGTAAAATGCATCCTAAACTATCTTCATACTATCTTAAGCCTGACACATTTGCTGGTGCGTCCGAGAGTGCTCGGGCCGAAAAACCTCTGTGAGGAAAAAAGACACCCGAGCGACCCCCAAGTTGGCTTGTGGGCGATCACTCTTAGGCTCTCTCGTCCACACCAGATCTATACACAGAAATAGAAACAAAAGCCTATCTGCTAAAGCATCCTTACTACCAGAATGCCCAGAAAGGGTTGGAAAACCCTCGTGTGCCCAATTGACCCCCAAGTTCAGCTAATCTAAACATCACACATGATTTCACCTTAGATTTTAACATTACTATCAAATCAATAACACAATTGTTTTGATCCAGGATCTGAAATAAAGCAGAATTAATGGAAAAGATAGCAGAAAGAAGCAAACACAAAATACAGTTTTTTCTTGTCTTGAGAAAATAAATGACATTTACTCATACAGTAACCAAAGCAATAAGTAAAGAGTATTCTAAACACCATAAAAATTAATAAATGAGTCATAAGAAAATGAAATGATTCATAAGAAAATTAATCAAAAATAATTCATAAATGAATCATAAGAAAATGAATCATAAAAAATTGAATCAACTTAATAAAAAAAATTTAAAAAAAATAAAATTAATCATAACATTAAAGTCAAATTTTTAAGAGAAAAACTTAAATCAACAAAAAACTTAAGAAGAGAAATAAAAAATCAAATTGGATTTTACTCCAAACTATAAATTGAGATGTTTTCCTTTTTACATCTCCTCCTCTTCCATTTGCTCAATCCTTTAGTCACAATTGGTTTCTTCACTTCTCGTTTGGGTCCTATTAGATCTGTGCACCACAACTGTGATGTTTCTGTTGGTTTCTAGATCATGACTTTTTCCTACAGTGTTTTTCCCCCCTACTGTTAGCACTGCAATTATTCCAATGAGAATCATTCATTTCCAATTTTCCCACAATTTCTCCTCTCGACCCTCATCTTTGCTGTCGTTCTTCTACTACTGCTATTATTACTTCTTGGTCAAATTCTTTTGAAGCTTCTTCAGTCCATTTTAAAGGTGCATTTAGTTTTTTGATTCCTGCATCTCTCATTAGTTGTCTCATTAGTTAACATTTTTCTGCATACTCTGTGATGTATTCACTGCAGTAGCCTGTTGTTCCTAAAAACTCTAACATTTTCCATTTAATTTTATCATTTAGAAATGTGTTAATTATTTTACAGTCCGCATTCATTTTATCTATACTTAATCTTGTTATTTTTATCAGTTCTGAACATTTTTACTTTTATGTTTACCATCTGTTGATTTAACACATTTAATGAATTCTACCAATTTAACAAAACTCATTCTAGAGTTTCCAAAACCACAAACTACAATTGTTTATTCAGTTACAATTTGGATTGTAATTTCAGGTTTAACTTTTAAGTAATTTAACTTAAATTATCATCATTAAAATTTATTTTTCAGATTCTACATTTAGTAATATTATCTCAATAATCAATTTTCACTTTGAAGTGCTTAATTTTTCATCTAAGTTCTATAGTCTATCTTTGCTTTACTTTGTGTGTTTGAGTTTCTCTTCCAAGAGAGCGTTTAAAGGCTGGGTGAACTTATCAGTCTCTGCGTTATTTTGTCTAGGCTTTCTCACACATTCAAACATTTTAGTTACTCATCTTCATCATTCATTTTTTTATTCACAAACATGTTCTATCAATTCAGCCTCTGTTTCCTCTATCTGCACGAACACAGCACACATGTCCAACACAACAACTTTCTCCTGCTTTCTGTCTTTGGCTTTTTCAGCATGCAGTTTAGACTGCTTTCAAAATCCTGATATGTTGGGAGATCTCGTCCAGATGTTTTAGTTACTATGTGAAAGACAAGCCTGTCTACTTCATGTGTTACAGCACATTCACCTTTTCTTTTCTTTTGGACTTCTACTTTCTCAACTCCGTATTTTTCTCTAAATCTTTTTGCAATTCCTGCTCCGAAGGCACAGTCTGCGCTTACACAGTGTGCTACTGGTTCTCCACTAGGAGCAGTAGAGAGATCTCCCACTCTGTGAACAATCTGTAAAGCCTGTTGAGGGAAATTTTTAGTCAAAAGTTTCGTCACTCACGTGTCCTTTTGTTTCCTGGTCCTCTTCGGGTATTTTCTTCTTCTTCTGTATGTATATGGGTTTGTGTATTACCTGTTGAATTCTAAGATGATCCTCTATTCTCCCTCTCTTGGACCTTAGAAGTAAGGTCCACACTTGTGTCTTCCAATGATCGTGATGTGGGGAGCACTGGCTGAGGTGATACCAGGTGTCACCCTTTCCTTCAATCTTACTTCCCATAGCCTCCTCAAAATGCTTTCTGTCGCTTCCATACAGGTTTCTGGGGTCGGTGCTGCTAGAAGTAGATCATCTACATACATAATATCATAATAGTGATTTAAACTTAATACGATCTCACTCCTGGATCTTCCGTTTTCTCCTCCAATCTGAAAAATCCTCATCAAACAATCACAACACAATCAGGTAACGATTCAACACACACTGCTTCCACCATCTGCAACAAAAACAAAACTTAATTGTCAGTGAAATGTTTATTAGCGTCATTTTGCCAGTAAAACACCACCTTTTCCCATGTCTCCAGCATCTGTAACAAAGTTATCACAGATTTCAGTCCTTGAAACATTTCCTTCTTCTCACTCCATAATCTTTGTTCATTATGGAATGTAATAGTTGATTGATAAGTTACCATTTACAGCTCATCCAAGAACTTCATAAGACGTCATAGACTCATGTTTTCTCTTCTCAAAGTGAACCTGAATTTTTTCATCTTGTCAAGATTCATGACACCTCATTTACATTTTTCTCTCTTCAATTATCAGGTTTGTTCTGCAACAAAACACAACCAACTTCTAACTAAACTATTCTAAACTATCGCTAACCTCATCAGTCCTAAAGAAATTCACAACAACCTCGACACCTGATGTGTAAAAGCAGTAGGATTCATCTCAGAGTAACAAAGAATAAAAAAAATAATAAAAGAAAATAATAAAAACACACACAGTATGCCCCGTCGACACACTTTCAAAAAAAATTGGGGAAAAAATGAAAAAGTCAATGGCCAGATTTTCCACAAAAATGCTAAAAAATATATCTATATATTTTTTTTTAATTCCCTGCAGAAGCAATGTACATTGGTTAGGTTAGACACACTTCATTCAATCTCATTCATCAAAACAATCATCTCCCCAGATTTGGCTAAATGTTACACTTTATTTTTCTATTAAGTGTTTTAAAGGCCTCTGTTTTTAGATATTGCCATTGTTTACCCTTTTATTCTCTTATAATTATCAATTTGTCACTGCAAGTTGAATAATAATTTCTCTATATTGTTTTAGGAAATGTCTTCACTGTATAGTCATTTTTCAAGTCCACATTAGTCTCTATTCTCAATTAGCATCTTCACAAGACCGTCCAGTTTCAGTCCGTCCACAAGCAACACTCGTTCTTCATTGTTTATTATTCAGTCTTAAGTCAGGTATCCATTCAAGATCTCGCATTGAATAAACATTCACATAAAATGGCACACTACGGGCTCCTCTGTTACCGTTAACACTGTGACCAATCAGAAATACCAGTAAATATCATGAATGTTTAAATGTTTAGTCAATGAAAATCACAAAATAGATTCCTCTAACATGAAAGGTTGGAGTTGGGTTTCAAAATTCTAATAATTTCCCCTTTTCATTATATATATAAAAAACTCATAGTTGATCATTCTCATTCATAAAACCCCCAAGTCACTTTAATTATGTGTCTCTGAATGAGTTGTATTTGTTAAAACCAATTCCCTGTTTTCCTTTCCCCCCAAAAATCATCACCATAAATATAGGGATGTCATAAGCAACAGAAGTCTTCGGACTTCACATTAGTCATTTTAGTTTATTAGTATTTCAATTCTTCATAAACAAGAGTGGTTTGGTTACTGTCAGCCCATCTTAATATCAATCTGTCACACAGACGCATTATAATGAGTCAGAGTATTATAAAATACTCTGCAATTCTGGTAGAACTCATTTCATTAGTCTAGATGACATCAATCTACACCCAATATAATTAGATGACAACTCTTTTAGTTAGGAATTAAATTTTTCAACACGTTTATGTTATATTCTCTTCCAAAATCAATATCAGTTGGTTTAATTCTCCTTTCAATGGATCAGATTATTTTCAGTCTAAAAGTTTTGTTTTAAAGTCAATACAATTTAGAATTTATTTCTTTTAAATTCCCACAATCTCTTTGGACGTCAGAAACCAGTCACTCAACTTCTCGCTGAAGTTCATAAAATAAATCCTATTCTATCTGTTTGCACCCAAATTAGCCTAAATATCACTTTTAACTTCACTCTTGGTTTAAGTTTGATAAATGCGTATGCTCAGCAGAGTTTACAGGTTTCAGTAATCCTAATGATTCCAACCCATTTCAAACATGTTAGTTTGTGTAAGAATAATAAGGAATTCTCATTTTTATACTCTGTATTCTTGTGAAACTCTGTGTGCTGAGTGTGCCTGTATTATCCTGTGTTTCATTTATGTGACTGATTTACTAGGTTCTTGAGTGAGACTAGATTATCCTGTGATTTATTTCTGTGACTGATTTACTTGGTTCGTTATGCAAAAATGCCACATTCCACGTTCTCCTGGATATCTCACGCACACCATATGCTCTGGGCAGGTGGTTTAAACTCTAACTATGCTTGTGTGACCAGTTACCTCTCCCTTAGGAGGGTATATAAAGAGACTGCACTTGTGTGTTTCCAGAAGTCTTTGTCTGAATAAAAATCACACTCACAAACTGCTGATTTGTTCATTCAAAAGCTTCTCCGAAGGCTAGGGGATCCGCTGGTGATGTTGCTCAAATAAAAGAAATCCTACAACTTGGTGACCCTCGACGTGATCCGCCTGTGCAGGTAAGCGAATTCTATTTTTTCCTTGCCTGTCCAGGTGGGTCTTGTTTGTAGGAAAATTGTAGAGATAATTAAAATAAATTAAAATGGGTTATCCTGTAATGGTGTCTCGTACCTGATTAAATTTAGGTTAGCCATTTAACAGAAGATCACATGGTTGTGATATAAAATAGGAGTCAGATTAGTTATCCTGTAATGGTGTTGTTCGTTCTTGATTAAATTTGAGTTAGCCATTTAACAGAAGATAAGTTTGAGAAAACTGGTTATCCTGTAAAGAGTGACGTTTCGTACTTGATTAAATTTGAGTAGCGTACTCTGCAGAAGATTGCGCGTATAAATAAGGGATTTATTTTACGGCAATAACATACGTATAAAAAACTTTTTTTAACTTGTTGAGCATTGGGAGCAGCATCACTAGTGGATCCCCTGAAAAAAAAGCCTTTGAAATATGGGTCAAACTCATCCGAAGCCTGCGCACGGCGAAACTGCCCTTAGTTGGATGGAACGTTGTGGCTGGGGTTATTTTACACAACCCTATATTTACAGCCTCGCGGGATGGACGGAAGAACAGCCACAATGGCGTAACTTCCCTCGCGAAGGCTCATTTGAACCGAGCGATCTAAAAACAGCACATGATTTGACTTATGGTGGAATGGGAGATCCAGATTAGAATTTAGATTATATGAAGGCTGCTTATGGCATGTGGTATGACATGAGTTCAACCTGGAGAAAAAAGAAAAACATTTTTGTGCCAAAATCTGTGTTAAAAAACTGTACCAAAGCCTGACAAACGAAAGAAAGCGGATAATGTTTGCGCTGTGAGCAGAGCTTCTCTTCCTCCACCCCCATATGCAGCCCCGCGCGCGCACTCACACAGCCCTGCCCGCACCCGCTCTCACACAAGAGATGAAAACAGATGTTTCTTTCTCACACACCGCTTCAGCGCTCAGCGCTCTGAAAGAAAGTGAATCCCGATCTGAAGCCCGCGCTCCCGCTTCTAAAATTTATCCGTCTATCTCCAAAATTAATAACGAAACACGACAACGAATGGACGCCGCCAATAAAGATGGCCCGTCTATGGGGGAAAACATAGCAGCAGTTTGGATTGGGAGAGCAAAGGGGATTGATATTATTCCTCCCTCCCCTACGGCACTGAAAGATTTGATCTCACTCCTTCCCAGCCCAGAAGACCCAACCACTTTTGTCAGAATGCTGATTCAGAGCTCTAGACACTGTCAACTGACTGGTGCTGATTACCTATTTATTTTGCAAAGCAAATTGGGCGCCAGCTATGATGAAGTAGAAATAATTGAAAAGGTGCAGCTTTAGACCCAAAACATGACGAATTAAAGCAGGAACAGGAAGATGAGGAGGAGGATGTGAAGGATGGTGCAAGCTCAAAGAGAGGGGCCAAACCAAAATTGACTCTGGCCTGGCGTGAGCATCATGGTGAATTGCTCGAGCTCCTCGCCAGGGATCTTACCAAATATTTGGTTCGAAAAAAAACAGTCAACAGAGACCTCTCTCATGTGACATCCTGTAAACAGGAAAAGAATGAGAGCGTGTCAGCTTTCTACAAGCGCTTTGCAGATACGTGGATGCATGTAGGTGGTTTTGAACTGGACATATCCAGAGCTGACCCCCATGTTCCTGTCAACCTTCCTGAATAATTGTCTTCCCGCATGTAGAGACATTCTAAAATATCACCTGTGTGATAGAAATCGTTTGACTTTGAAGGAAGCAGGTGAAAAATGAGAATGCTAGAAGGTGATGGATTTTTCCAGAATGATAAAAAGAACACAGCATGTGTAATGATGCAAGGGTCCTCCTAAAGGGGAAACTGTAACTACTGTGGAAAGCCAGGCCATTGGGCCAGAGAATGTAGGCAAAAAAAACAGAGGGGACAGCGGGAGAGGAAGGAAGTGGGAGCCAAAAGCCCACCCACAGCAAAAACAAATGCATCCACAGCAGTATCAGCAACAATATAGAGCTCCGCCCCCTGGACAGTACCAACCTTACCAGCAGAATCACTATGAACCTCCTCCTCCCCAAATGCTGGGGCCATATCCACAGTCCGGATTTTCCGGCCCCCGCCCTCAGCAGCAGCCTCCTGCGGGTCCACGCCCTTACCAGGGCCCGTACCAGTCCAGCCCCTACACACACAGAGACTAGGGGTGCCCTCAGAGCCAGACCCCCACCACCACAATGTTTAGCATGTCCTTCTCCTCTCCCTTGCAGGCAGACCTTCCCATGATAAACCTTAAGTTGAATGGGAGTGTCTACCCTTTTCTGTTGGACACTGGAGCAACCATGTCCTCGTTGGGGGAGGGGTATGAAGGGGTATAATTTCTAATGGCAGTGTAAGCTCTGTGGGAATAGATGGGGTGCCCTTTCGCAGCCCTATGACGCCGCCTCTTAATACAACAATAGAAGGGGACCCTTCTATATGTCTTTCTCATCGATTTGTAAGCATGCCAAATTCACCATTTAATTTACTCGGTAGAGATCTGATGTCTAAATTAGGCATGTCTCTCTCCTTCCATGGTTCCAAATTAATAATTAACACCGCTACCTGTGCTTCAGAAGAGATGCGCTCACTTGATGGGAGTTCAGTACACAGTAATGTGTCTATGGTGCATGACCCTGACTACAGACTCGCACCCTTTGTTAGCATCCCTTCCATACTCTTTGTGGGCCGCTCACAAAAATGATGTTGGCCTTGTAGCATGTACTCCCTATGAGGCTCAGCTAAGACACGCCGACCCCCGTTTACAGGAAACAATACCCACTGTCTGAAGAAAAGGCTCTGGGCATTGATGGCATCATAGCTGCCTTACTAGAGCAGCAGGTTGTGGTTCCGTGCCACAGCCCATATAACACTCCTGTAAACCCTGTAAAAAAGCCAGATGGGTCCTGGAGATTCACTCAGGATCTGAGGGCTATCAATGATGTGGTACGCCCCGTTTCCCCTATTGTAACCTGATGTCCCAACCATCATGGCCTCTATACCTGCAAAACATGCATACTTTTCAGTGGTTGACCTGTGTTCTGCTTTCTTTAGCATTCCCGTGTCTCCACAAACACAGCCCTTGTTTGCCTTCACACATCGAGGGTACCAATATACCTGGACGAGGTTACCTCAGGGGTACATTGATTCCCCTGCAGTATTCACTCAGGCGGTTAAAACAAAGCCTTGAGGCTTGTGACATACCCCCCCAATTCATGTTTTACTGATAGCCGCTATGCTTTTGGAGTAGCTCATGACTTTGGACAGGTATGGGCTACGAGAGGTTTTGTTGCCACTGATGGGAACCCATTTCCCATAGCTCATTGGTTCTGGATTTAATCCAAGCCTGCCGCCTGCCCCGTACACTGGCTATCATAAAAACAAAGGACACTCTTCTGCTGATACTATAGAGGCTAAGGGTAATAATCTTGCAGATAATGCCGCTAAAGAGGCTGCGCAAAATGGGCAGATGCCTACGTGGTTAAACCTTGCACAAATTTCGACGGCTCCGAATACTCTAATCAGCGCCATATTGCCCCCTATCGATTTTAATTGCTGTTCAAGCAGCTGCTTCTGATCAAGATTTCTATTTTTGGCATACACATGGCGCCAAACCGGACAAGAATGGCGTTTACCTTGACGAAATAAGTAGGATTTGCGTTCCTTCTGCATGTGCGCCTTTTCTCGCCCGCGAGTTCCACGGTGTTACACATCGCGGTCGAAGAGGGGTAATAGACACAATGAATTCTTCTTTTGTATTTTTAATTTGACAACACACATAAATCAAACACTTGATAGATGTTTAATTTGTGCACAAAATAATGTTACAAAACCGCAGGCAAAACACCAATAGTTGTTAAAACCAGAAAGCCCCTTTCAGCAATGGCAGGTTGATTTCACACATCTCCCTCAGAGGGATCAAATAAATATTGATGTTCATGTAAGAGAATATATGAATCAATTAATTGAGGTTCTGAACCATTATTGGCAAAAGATACATTCAGAGGTGGCACCATTGTCTGAAGACAGTACACATCCATTTAAAGTTGGAGATAAAGTTTTGATAAAGCAATTTCACAAATTAGGAGAAAATCTCTCTGAACCCAAATATAGTACTCCTACTGAGATTGTTGCCGTCACTAGAACAGCTGTATTAACTTCCTCCTTTTCACAATGGATTCATGCTTCTAAAGTAAAACAAGCTCCTGAAACAATGTGATATATTTGGGTTATTATGAATATGCGCAATGAAAAGAGTTCCCATAATCTGTCTTGAGGTTTTCTCTGTTCCTAGGGAACCCCCATCAGAGAACTCTGGTGGCCAAGCCAACAACCGCTTAACCTCCAATCTGAGCATTATTAAAAGAACTTGGCAACCTCACAATGATCTGGAAACTCTTCCTCTGCGGACTGGTTCTGAGACATTTCCTGATGGACTTCAACTACCAAGTAGTCTGTGGAAAATCCACCACCTAAAGAAACTTTTGACCAGATATCGATGCTGGAGTGAACATGGACATTTCGACTGGACCAAAGAGCAAAGCACAAACCCTATAGAAGAAAATTTATGGTATAAATATGCAAAAGTTTTGGCTAAATCATATAATGTTTCTAATTGCTATGTCTGTTCTGTTATGCCCCACTCAGCCCAACAGGTCACCTTATATGGAAAACATATGAGTGGGCCTAACGCCGCTTGTTTTGCTAGCATAGCCTCCTTAGGGTATGCCGATCAGTTTCTCCCACTTCTTCTCACAGGAACATTTGAGCAAACGATTGAAGATAGGGAGTTGAACAGAACAATGGATAATGTTTAATGTGATTCTAAATTTTGGGTTAAAATAGACAGTAAAGCCCCAAAGGGAAAATTAGTAGGACACAAAATATTTATAAACCATAGTAAAGTACACCGTGTTTGCTATAACAAGTAAAGGGAAATATTTTCATGGGAGAAATTGATTAGAAAAATTGTGGTGTTACCAGTGTGGAGAGCCTTTCTGACCTACATCATCTGACCTCTCCAACGGCACATATATAGTGGAGGGTGGCTGGTGGCTGTGTGGATACATGGCTTACCTTGCTCTGCCTGATAACTGGACAGGTAGATATGCCCCCATCCATGTAACAGATCATACTTTTATTGTCACAGCTAAGGCTGGGGACGAAGGCAAACCCAACCTCGAAGTTGGTCACCCTAAACAGGTGCGAAGCAGAAGGAGTGTGCTCTCTTTTGAGCCACACGACCCAATCTGGGGGTCGAATGTTCCTGAAGAATTTAAAATCTGGACTACGGGAGGCAAGGTCACGCTGGCATTGGTACCACACATAGGAGTAGGGAAAATTATGCTCCAATTAGAGACCCTGGTTTACAGATTTGGTTTGTTTTTAAATGCTACAATTGATATTGATCAGAACCAGAATAAGGAAATTGATAACCTCAGAACTATGGTAATGCAAAATAGAATGATTCTTGACTTACTGACTGCTTCCTCGGGAGGAGTCTGTGTACTGCTAAATACAACATGTGGTACATTTATCCCAGATGACGTACATAGTGACAAAATGAAAGAAGCCCTTGATACATTGGTAGCCCTGAGGCAAGCTATGACTAAGGATTAAAAGAGTGACCAGGGCTGGGGATGGGAATGGTTGTTTCCTAATTTGTCAGTGTGGCTCTCACCCTTGTTATCAACATTTGTTCCCATAGCAATCATTCTCTTACTGCTTTGCTGCTGTGGTCCTACTCTTATGCAATGCTTGATGAACCGTGTGTACGCGACTATCGAAAGTATGACGGAGAGAATAAATGTAAGAATTCCTTTAAAGTGAAGTGTTTCTTAGGCTTTTCAAGCCCAAAAGAGGGGACTGTAAGAATAATAAGGAATTCTCATTTTTATACTCTGTATTCTTGTGAAACTCTG
Organism: Danionella dracula; assembly: GCA_900490495.1. Lineage (NCBI taxonomy): Eukaryota > Metazoa > Chordata > Actinopteri > Cypriniformes > Danionidae > Danionella > Danionella dracula. The sequence continues at coordinate 116,789 of UELW01000114.1, forward strand.
TGTGCTGAGTGTGCCTGTATTATCCTGTGTTTCATTTATGTGACTGATTTACTAGGTTCTTGAGTGAGACTAGATTATCCTGTGATTTATTTCTGTGACTGATTTACTTGGTTCGTAATGCAAAAATGCCACATTCCACGTTCTCCTGGATATCTCACGCACACCATATGCTCTGGGCAGGTGGTTTAAACTCTAACTATGCTTGTGTGACCAGTTACCCTCTCCCTTAGGAGGGTATATAAAGAGACTGCACTTGTGTGTTTCCAGAAGTCTTTGTCTGAATAAAAATCACACTCACAAACTGCTGATTTGTTCATTCAAAAGCTTCTCCGAAGGCTAGGGGATCCGCTGGTGATGTTGCTCAAATAAAAGAAATCCTACAGTTTGTTAGAATAAAAATACCTAATGTTGTAGCCCTTTTCCGCTTCTCAGCTCCGAAGCCTTCGTGACTCTGAACCATTCTGAGAGAGATCAGGAGATGATTGATGAAGGTCTTTGATGATGTCTTTGTCAGACGAGTGATTTGCACAGTTCGATTGTCTTTTCCTCAGATCTGACCCCTCTCCTCTCCGTTTCCCCTTCTCTCTTCCACACCTCCTCGTGAGATGCATCCTTCCTCCTTTTCCCTCAAGTTGCTCACTCCAGGCCATAGACTCTTAATGGACTTACAGGAATGTGTGTGAAAAACAGTCTTTGTATCAGATGATCCGTTCCCATGCAGATGATGTTTGCATACGCAGCAAGGCCAGAAGCTGTCTGTGCAGTCCATGGGGCAGATCTGAACACGGCCATGATGATTCCAGGTGCTTGAAGAACTCCATCCTCTCCACTCTCAGAAGGCCATCCGCATGCTTCGAGCTCAGAATTGATCAAGATCTCATTCAAAATAAACAAAACAAACAAGTTAGTTCTTATTCAGATTTATCTTGGATTGGTACATCAAAACTCTGCTTTGATTTAGTTACACACAAAATAATTCCCCAATCAACTTCATGTTTTTATTTATTTATTTATTATTATTTTATTTGTTTATTATTATTATTATTTATTTATTTATTATTATTTTTTTTAAACAAAAGTCCCTCTATCTAAAATAAGTCTCTTAGGGAAGAACCACAACCTTTCAATTAAACACACCAACTAAGTCAATTGAATTTATGAAAAAAGGAAAAGTCACCTTAGTCAAATTACATGTCTTTAATGTAACTATTATGAATTTTCATGTCTACATTAGCAAGATTTTGTCTTCTATAGCATATATAGTCTTTTGCTAAATTTAATTCAGCACCAAAGCAGTTAGTTTAATTTTTTGTTTTTACTTTTTAAGTCTCAACCTCTAGTTTATTTTCCCCCAATTTGTAGATGTATAATTAATTATGTAGCAATAATTTACTTCCACAAATTTAATCAAAGTTGTTTGATAGATTTATTTTATGCTTGTTCTAATTTATACTCTTTATAATTTAGTAACTAAGCGTAATGCTTCTGAAATTTTATAATTTTCCCCAGTGTTATTAGGAAAGTATTTCCCACTGCATTCAAGCACATATGTCACTCTCACACATTCACAGATTTCATCACACATTCGCATATGCAATGAAACTCTGGGCTTTTAACTTATTCGCATGCACTATAACACATAAAATATGTGTAGTTGCAACCAAGTTTCTCTTAACTCACTTTCTCTCTCTACCTTTCCTACTTCCTCCAGGTTTTCTATCTTCATTGCCCCCTTAATAGACACCTGATAATCATATCCTTTCTCTCTGTCTGGATCAAGAGTCTCTGTTTGGTGTTGCTTTCTCCATATCCCTGTATTCTCGACCTCTATTCTCTGCTCCTGCTTGTCCCCACTCTTCCTTTTCAAGCTCTCTTTCAAGTCTAGGCATCTGAAGCGCTCTGCTTGATCCTGGTCTCCCTGGTGTAGAGCTATTGATATCTTCTCTCTCTGCATTGTCATCTTCTGCTCTCTCACCTGTCTTCTCCACTTCAAACCGCTAGATGTCCTCCTCGCACTTCCAATTCTCCTGTCAGCACTTTCATCAGGGGCATCTGTGCTGCTCTCTTCATTACAAGCTGCTTCTTAGTCTTTCTGTCCGTATTTGGGGCATACGGAGGTGGCAAATCTGGATACATTTTCTGCACACAAGGAGCTGTAGGGACTTTTGGAGAGTAAAGCTTTTCTTCATTTTTTCGAATTTTGATTTGTCATTCAGTGTAAAAGTACCAATTTTCTTTTCTTTGTTTTTCCTTAATACTGCAGCTGTAACCACCAGCCTTGACCATTTTCTGTGCTCTGCTTCCAGTTTTTCCCCTTTATTTTCATGTGCTCTTTTTTGTAACCTTGTTACTTTTTCCCCATTGTGTCTATCAATCGCTTCTTTAGCTAATTTTTCTTTTAGACCCACTTTCTGAAACAGAGACTCAGTCTGAAACATAACATTAGTCCCAAAATGTTCTATCATTTCTTTTTGCAAGTCTCTAATTCTTGCTGGCGTGCTTTGATTTCTTTAGGTCCCAATTGAGTCATAATGATTTCACTCATTTTTTCCCATTGCTTCCCCAGAGTCACCTCAAACTCTTGATCAAATTCCTCATCCATGATTGCTTTCCTCTGATACAGTAGGTGTTTAGATTTCAAAAAGTCCTGTCTTTCCCTATTTAATGCTCTCCCTATTCTTTCCTACTGTTTGATTTAGAGTCAAATTGGCTGTTTTTATAGTGGTTCTCCGCTACCCCGCAGACAAAGGGATTTTACAGTTTTCAACTTCCACCAATCCTCGTCAGAACTGGGGCTTTTGAAAATGGGTCTGCTAAATTTCTCTCAATTGTCAAACACAGTTTATGGCTCGTGAGCTTGTCCTCACACAACCATTACATGCTTTTTCATGAAGTATTTTCTTCTTATCACAAAATATTTTCTTTATACCTTTTACTTATCACGAAGTTTGCTCAAGGTATTTTGCTTTTCACGAAGCTTTCAATTGATACATATCACAAAGTATTTTTCCTTTATACCTTTTACTTATTACGAAGTTTGCGCTAGGTATTTTGCTTTTCACGAAGCTTACATATCACGAAGTATTTTTCCTACCTCCACTGCTGATTTTTCTCTGCAGCCAGTAATTTGGAAACACAGACAAGATCGCTTTTTCTCTTTAAAATAATCGACGGTTCTATGGAGAAACCCCAATTCAACACTTGATTTAATGTAGTCAATAGCAGAATTTAATTAAAAGGTTTCTGCTTACCTATTAGAAAGGGCGGCCGCCTCTCGGGTGTTGAATTTGGGAATCTCCTCACATCCAGGAGTCTCTTAGAGTCATCACGTCGGAGGTCACCAATTTGTTGGACTTTTGAGGCGTCCAATGCATGTTCAAAATGACCAAGAGACAGATTGCCAACTGATCGAATTTAATTGACTTCAGCAGAGGAAAATCAACAGCAGTTTTCAGCTCGCTGGAGGAGCTCTAAACAGCTTCTGAGTCCGTTTTCCAAAACCCTAGCTCTTTATCTCCTCTCAAGCCGTTTCTGGAGAAACGAAACCAGGTGTTATTTTTCGTCTCCGCGACTGGTACAAGGTGGCTCCTCTGACGTAGGATGGTCAGCTCCCTGCCTGGTACAGGATGCCTCCTTTTGCTGAGATGGTTCTTTCATTCTGTTGCAACAAAGAATTTTCGCTTATCTGCTAAGTCCAGATGTTTTCTCTTGCTCAATAACAGGATATGCTTATGGCCTTCAGACACACAAAAGGCACACAAACCTTCATGAATCTCTTTCAGTTTTTCTTAATCAGAATTTAGAAGGTAAAAAGTTGGTTAATAAAATAAGTACTTTTAAATATATAAAAGGTAAAATATAAATCCCACAGTACGCACAGCAGCTGCAGGTTCGCCAGTTAGTCACGCGGTCAGGAGCGCGTGGGAAATCTTAACTGCAACCATTAACACATTTGTACACTTTCCAAAGATTGATGGACCTGATCCTGGCGGATCTACTATGGTCTATTCAATCTTACAGTCACCAACCAATCAACAGCAACCAATCCAATTTTGTTTCTCATAGCGCATTTTTCAGAACATGAAAATTTCACCACATCTACTGACCGACATGCCACAAGTTAGCCATTGAAAAAAGTAACAAAAGAAAACAAACTAAGCAAAGTTACAAGAATAGTTAAGGCAAGTTTATTTGTGTAGCACATTTTGTACACAGGGTGCTTTACATTGGATACAAGGAATAAAAATAAAGTACATTTAATAAAAGCAAGCATAAAAACTTATTAAGATAGTGAAATGTACAGATAAAATAGTTTTTGGACATTGTTTCTGTTAGGTGCAGTGGAAGGCACAGACGGACCCAAATGCAAGCAACTGAGAGTCTTTATTAACAGAGTCCAAAAATCTCCAACACAAGCGTTGGCCCGAGAGCCACGTAACAGTTCAACTCAGGATGGAGCCAGGCTCCTGTCCACAGGACAAAGAAACAGCGGGAGAAGGGAAGGCTCACGTTAGTCCGTAGGGTAGCCGCGGCGAGTCTCTGGATCCGAGCAACCACCACAAAAAAAAGAAAACAAACAAAAGACGTCGAGGACCGGCCAGGCAGATTCACCCCGACTGACAGGTTCGGCAAACTAGGAGGCAAGACTCAAGGTAAGAGCGTGGATACGCAACAATCGTCTGACACAGATGAGACAGAAGAGGGAGACTAAGAAGGAAGGCTAATCAGTGCGCACCGGATTAACGAGCCTAGCAGGTGTTCTGCATGAGGGAAGATGGGGAGGGAAAAGAGACTCGAAAATTAGCAACATTCTCAGACAACCCCATAACACTACCCCCCCACCCCCCCGACCGGACGTACCTCCAGGTACGACGAAAGTGCGCGAGTGGTAGAACTGATCAATGAGAGATTTGTCAAGTATGTCATGTGCAGGTACCCAAGAGCGCTCCTCTGGACCATACCCCTCCCAATCAACCAGAAATTGATGGCCCCGCCCCCTGCGACGCACATCCAGCAACCCTTTCACTCGGTAAGCAGGCTCCCCCTCCACGATCAAGGGGGTCCGGGAAGAACGAGGGGATCTAGAGGTTGAGGGAATGAGTGGTTTAATACACGACATATGGAATACTGAATGAACACGAGCCATGCAAATAGGAAGGCGGAGGCGCACCGCGATGGGACTAACTACCTTGGTAATAGTAAATGGACCGATAAACCTAGGTGTCAGTTTACGGCACGGATGCTGGGCAGGAAGATTGCGGGTCGCTAGCCAGACCCTCTGACAGCAAATGTACCTGGGGGCCTGGCGACGATTACGGTTGCCAGATATACGCATGCGTTCCTGAGAGTCAAGAAGGACCGCCTTCGTGATTCTCCAGGAACGATGGGCGTGGTTCATAAAACTTCGTACGCCAGACGTACCCTGGTACCCCAAGGAGGCAGCAAATGGAGAAACGCCCGTGGAAGAGGAGGGAAGAGAGTTATGAGAGTACTCAGCCCATGACAAATACTCTGCCCAAGAGGATGGAAACTTAGATGTTAAGCAACGCAAAATCCGAGCGAGGTCCTGGTTCGTCCTGTCTGATTGTCCGTTACTCTGCGGGTGAAAGCCCGATGAAAGAGAGGCGGAAGCTCCCAAGGAGGAGCAGTCTCGGTCTTGTTACGCGCGCGTACAAGGCAGGAGCGAACAAAAGCACGAACGTCCATGCGGATCGAGGGCCACCAGAAGCGTTGGCGTACAACAGCCTCCGTGACACGCGCCCCGGGATGAGCAAATAATTTGGACGCGTGACACCAACGCAAAACCCTCTCCCATAATTCCACTACCACAAATAATCTGCCCTGGGGACACTCTGGTGGACTCTCCACTGAACGTAATAAATCTAAGACCTCTCGTTCGACTCCCCAGGTGATCCGACCGATTACTCAATCGAGGGTAAGTATGAACTCAGCCTGAGGAGATACCGATTGGGCCTCGAATTGGCGAGAGAGTGCATCAGGTTTAACGTTCTTGGACCCCGGCCGGTATGACACAGCAAAATGAAACCGATTAAATAAGTACCAACGAGCCTGGCGCGCACTCATGGTGTGCGTGGAGCGAATGTGGCTTACATTCTGGTGGTCTGTCCAGACTAGGAAAGGAACGCTAGATCCCTCAAGCCAGTGACGCCACTCCTCCAACGCCAACCGAATCGCGAGTAACTCTCGATCACCCACATCATAATTGCGTTCTGGAGACGAGAGGCGGCGAGAGTAAAAGGCGCACGGATGAACCCTCCCTCCTTAGCCCGCTGCGAGAGTACGGCTCCTACGCCAGTGGCGGAGGCATCGACCTCCACAATAAACTGAACGGACGGATCGGGAGTAACCAGACTAGGGGTAGTAGAGAAACGATGCTTGAGCTGGTCGAATGCACTCTGGGCCTCTTCAGACCACATATAAGGCATTTAGTGGCGGTCAACGCGGTTAGAGGAAGCGCGATGCGCCCAAAATTCTTGATAAAGCGGCGGTAAAAATTGGCAAAGCCCAAAAAACGCTGGAGCGCAGCGCGATTCTCGGGGATGGGCCATCCCGTGACCGCCAGGACCTTCTCGGGATCGACAGCCACCCCTCCAGAACCGATAATGTGTCCCAGGAACGGAACCGAGACAGCATTGAACACACATTTCTCTTCTTTGACGAAAAGCCGATTCCCGAGAAGACGCAGTAGAACGGAGCGAACGTGTTGCACGTGTGTCTCCAAATCTGGCTAAATAATTAAGATATCATCCAGATAGACGAATACGAACATGTTTAGCATATCCCGGAGCACGGCGTTGATTAACGCTTGGAACGTGGCCGGCACGTTGCATAACCCAAAAGGCAAAACCCGGTACTCAAAGTGTCCGAGGGGGGTATTAAAAGCGGTCTTCCACTCGTCCCCCTCCCGAATACAAATTAAGTGATAGGCGTTACTCAAGTCCAGCTTCGAGAAAATCTTAGCCCCGTGAAGGATATCGAAAGCCGAGTTCATGAGCGGAAGCGGGTAGCCGTTCTTAACAGTTACCTCATTTAGGCCACGATAATCTATACACGGACGGAGAGAGCCATCCTTCTTCTTCTTAACGAAGAAGATGCTGGCTCCCGGCGGGGACGAAGATGGCACGATAGTTCCAGCCTCGAGCCCGACCGAAAGATACTCCTCCAACGCTTTCATCTCAGGCTGGGAGAGAGAGTACAACCGCCCCTTGGGGGGGGGGGAGCAGCCCGGATAAAGGTCTATCCGACAGTCATACGGCCGGTGCGGGGGCAAGGATGTAGCACTCTCCTTACAAAACACCGCCTTGGCTTTTACTGGTCACTCCCCGGCACCACCGCAGTAGAGGCACAGCCGCTGACTGATTCGGCGCTGTCTCTCCTCCGCAGACAGCCAGATTCCGCCCAGCTGCATTGGCTCGTACGGAGTGGAAATGGTCTCGGTGAGCGGAGCGTAACAGCACAATGCCGATCGTTGGCTCGGAGACTCCTCTGATGCCACGCGGGAACACAGTGTGGCGTCTCTCCAGGCGCAGCGCCAGCTCCACCAGGTCATCGAACGAAAACGGTAACTCCTGGGAGTACATGTCCTCCTTAATCTCCTGCCGGAGCCCCTCCAGAAAGTGGGCGCAAAGAGCCTCCTCGTTCCAGCCCGACGATGCCGCGAGGGTATGGAACTCCACGGCGAAATCCACCACCGACTCGGAACCCTGGCGGAGCGACACCAAGGCTCTAGATGCCTCCCGCCCGTGTAGAGACCGATCAAACACCTTGCTCATCTCGGCGCGGAAGGAAGAGAAGGATCGACAACACGGCGCCTCCGACTCCCACAATGCTGTGGCCCAGGCTTGGGCTCTAGCGGTGAGGAGGGACAACACGAAAGCCACCCAGACCCTCTCACCAGCATATGTCAGGGGTTGCAAGGAAAAAATAACTTGGCACTGTGCCAAAAATGCCCGGCACTGATCCGGTTCGCCTCCATAACACGGCGGATTGTTTACGCGGTTCCGCGTGGCTGTGAGGGGCTCGCTCCCCCTGCTGGAACTGGGATAACTGTGGCGACAGATCCGTGACCAGTGCCTTGTCTCTCCACGGCGGTCTGGAGTTGACTTTCTCTTGCTGGGTCCATGTTCATGGTCAGACGATTCTGTTAGGTGCAGTGGAAGGCACAGGCGGATCCAAATGCAAGCAACTGAGAGTCTTTATTAACAGAGTCCAAAAATCTCCAACACAAGCGTTGGCCCGAGAGCCACGTAACAGTTCAACTCAGGATGGAGCCAGGCTCCTGTCCACAGGACAAAGAAACAGCGGGAGAAGGGAAGGCTCACGCTAGTCCGTAGGGTAGCCGCGGCGAGTCTCTGGATCCGAGCAACCACCACAAAAAAAAGAAAACAAACAAAAGACGTCGAGGACCGGCCAGGCAGATTCACCCCGACTGACAGGTTCGGCAAACTAGGAGGCAAGACTCAAGGTAAGAGCGTGGATACGCAACAATCGTCTGACACAGATGAGACAGAAGAGGGAGACTAAGAAGGAAGGCTAATCAGTGCGCACCGGATTAACGAGCCTAGCAGGTGTTCTGCATGAGGGAAGATGGGGAGGGAAAAGAGACTCGAAAATTAGCAACGTTCTCAGACAACCCCTAACAGTTTCTCAGTCGACAAAAGTGCAGCTGAACAGGTGTGTCTTTAGCCTGGATTTAAACTTGACTAAAGTGTTAGCACCCTTGATCTTTTCTGGAAGCTGGTTCCATCTGTGGGCCGCATGGTAACTAAAGGAGTATTTACCCTGTTTGGAATTGACCTAATTGGAATAGATCTAATTTATTTGATCTGAATGATCTAAGTTCCCTTTTTAGTCACTGATCATGTCTGTTAGGTATTTAGTTATGCTTGGACTTATATACGAGCAGCAGAACAGGTGAGACCGACAGCCAGTGAACTGGAGAAATGTGTTCTGACTTTCTAGTTTTGGTTAGATTTTGAGCGGCTACATTCTGAATGAGCTGTTTAACTGTTTAATGTTCTTTTAAGAAGACCGGTGAGAAGAGCGTTACAGTAGTCCAGCCTGCTGGAGATGAAAGCATGAATCAGTTTCTCTAAATCTTGTTAGGAAACAAATCATCTGAATTTTGCAACTTTTCTAAGATTGTAATAAGCTGATGAATTGACATATCACTGACCCCTAGTGGGTAAAGGAAAAAATATAACAGTAGGATAGATTTGCCCACCCCTACTGGCAGCTCATCTATGGACCTGCTCTCTTGATCCAGAGCCACATAGAGATCTTAACTCCTGCCTCTTTGGCATAAGGGGCTGATTCTAGCACAAGGGGATTATCTCTTTCAATATTCCTGGGTTGAGCCATTTAGTTTGATAAAAAAATATATATTTTCATTGTACTCCTTTTGTCAAAAATACTTTTTTATTATAGACTGTATATAGGGCATGGAAACATTTGTGTAATTGGGTTATTAAGGGACATAATTAAAGAAACTTTAATGATATACCATAATGAAAAAACCAGCAAAAGAGCGTGTTATATGTTTAGAAAATTATCAAAATGAATTTAAATATTTGATTTTTTTTAATTAATCTTCCATCAAGGCCATGAGAGACATGAAAAGGGTGTCAAAGTGAGGGCGATGGGACCAACATCCACACACACATCGGTAGCAGCAGCAAAGTGAGACTTCAGCCTTCATGCCCGTCCTCAAGAACCTCCTCACAAGCCAATAAACTCACTGTCTAATGCCCTCCCCAATCAATATTCCCCAAACCCTTTAAACCATCATTCTTCAAGCACCATGGATTGAACTTGCCAGTCTTATAATGACTATTCTTGTGTCTTGCATTGTAGTCACTTCCTATAATGCATCCATTATGCAAACTTTAGAGCTAATGGCTTCTTTATTTAGCGCTGCAGCAAGTACCTTCTCATTTTTGATGGAATATTTGAGCAAAAAGCAAATAATGTAATGATGATTATGCCGGTTTTGGGGAATTGCAAGATGTGAAGTAGAAAATAAAAGGGAAGTGTTTTTCTCCCAGCTTGAGTCCTGTCTGTCGGTTTTTTAAGAATTTGGCGAATGGCTCTACTATGGTTTATATGGATTTATGTAGTAGTGATGTTCTGCCTTTTCATCTTGAACTGTGTTTCTGCCTTGTGTTTTGCAGTTTTATGAATATTATTTGAGACTACTTGAGTTAATGTGAGTGAGTTGGAGGAGGTGAAGAATCTTGCCATCTTTCTGCTTCTTTATTGATCTCCCAGACTTGAACAATACACAACATTTTATTTGACATGTTTTTTTATTATTGTTTTTAATAACTAATACAACTAATAAACAAGTTACTAAAATAACATGATATGAAATATTATATGATGTTCACATGAAAATATTAAATCATATGAATTAAATATAATATTTTGAGTACCTATTTGCAACCTAGTTTATCTATTTTTTATCATTTGCTTGAGCTATGAGCACCAACGAAAGCACCTCACTATAGCATCAAAGAAACACTCAAATTAATCTTTGCTTTTAAAAAAAATGACTCAAATTACAAGCATATACAGGTGACATAAAATGGTTAGACTGAAAACTAACTAGTGCACAAAAAAGTGAACAAAAAACTGAAGGAAATGTGTGTTTCATTGTGTCCAGTTATTTATAAATTATTGTCAGTTTTTGCCTTTGATTTGCCTTCAGATTAGTATTTTGTCCATGCAAAGAAATTTGTTTTGTTTTAAGATAAATGTACCCTGGATTAACAAACACAATTGTAATTGTTTTTAAATCAGACATATAGTAATAAAAAACAACTTTCATGTTCTTTAAAAAAGTAATAATTGAATTAAAAGTACCCTGTGCAGACAAACACTCAATAATCAGACTAATCGTAATATAAGCAAAATGACTTTTATTTTACATCTTAAAATAAAAAAACTAGTTGAGATTTTAACAGTTTTTTAAAATAATCGAAATATTATAAAACGTGAAGCATATCCCACATCAAAATATGAACGTTAATAAAACTTAAGAAGTTAATTTTATTGAGTGTTTGGCGGGAAATGTGGTAAATAAGACTCAACAGCTCCACAACGCGACGACGGGAAACCTGAGGTAAACATGAAAAGGACAATATTACATTTCTGCCTCGCTATTGAGCTTAAACGCCTTTAGGAAATGTTTGTACATGTTTAAACGTGCTATAAAGTCGCTTTCGTATCTTAATAACTTTAATGCAATACATGCTAAGCAAATTATAGTATTAGCATCAAAACAGGTTCCTATAATAGTTAGTGAGATGCAAATTTGTTTATTTATTTGGTTCAAAAGTACTTCCACGAGACAAAAAAAACTTCATTTGAGAGCGCTGCAGATTTGAATCGCAGCGCGCAGCTTTTTAAATTTAAAAAACGCACTACGTCACTGGCTTCTGGTCAAAAACTAAAACGTCGCCACATAACTCTCGACATTATCCTAGCAGCCTGCAGCACTTGCAAACGGATTCACCGATTACTGATTCACTTTTAACAGTTATTGAGGACCTTTCAAAGCAACAATGTTTGCATTACTAGGAATCATTTCTCTCGGTATTCGTGAGTGGAAAATCCGCAAAGGGACTTGGGTACAGCAGGAAGAAGTCGAGCCAAATCAACCACCAGAGAGCAGCAAAAGTAAGTATCGATTTAACCCATTGAAACGGAACGTTTTGTAAATATTTTTAGTAAAAATGTGTTATTCTTCTTTTAAAATCGGATCATAGTAAAATATGTATTTTCTAATTAATGTTATGTTCATTGTAGTGGAACAGTAGGAGTCTTCTCAAACAGAGCATTTACTGGTTAACCCTTGTATGGTGTTCGGGTCTGTGGGACCCATTTTCATTTTTCATCAAAAGAAAAATTAAACAAGCATTTATTATCTGAAGCTGAGATTCACTGGGCTTGGTTCATTTCCAGTGAAAAATATATATCAGAACAGATTTTTTATGACCCCACATGTACACCCCCTACACATTTATATTAATCACAAGGTGTTCGGGTCTACTGGACCCGGGGCATGTTAAAGTGTGAAAATGGTAGATTCTTTACCTTAATTCTCTCTTCCCACCCAAACATAAATCACACATGAACATAACATTTTAAATTTTAGAATAAAATTGTGTGATTGTGTGAATTAAAAGCGCCAAAATGCCATGCGTCCAGCAGAGACACCAACCCTGCCAAAGTAACAATAATGAGAACACCACACATGGTTCAAATTCTAAACCTGAAGAAATCAGGTTAAAGAACAATAAATAAAGTATATTTGCTGTTTATATCACTTGTTTCTTGGCTAAAGGAAATATTGTTTAAGTTTTTAACATAAAATGTTTTGATTGGGTGAATTAAAATCTGCAAAAGACAATGGGTCACCGAGACCCGTAAACACCGCCTGAGTAACAATAATATGAACACCACACAAGTGTTACTCAAACACCGCCTGAGTAACAATAATATGAACACCACACAAGGGTTAAAAGGGGCGCTTCATTTACAGCTTTCACTCAGGGGCAATGCTTCAAACTTTCCCGAGTAACACAGGCTTTTCACAGACACTTGAATATTGAGTGAATCCTTAGATGTCCTTTGCTGATGCTGGGAAAATTCCAGTAGAAGGCTGAATTACTACAAATAATAATTTTATTTAACCATAAAAAAGTGTATTTGTGGCCAAACAAAGGAGATGCCAGAGCTACAGGGTGCTCACCTGACTACTAGTGAAGACATGGATCAAAAGTCAAGAGAACAAAGAAAGCTGAATCTGGCCTGCACATAGTGTCTGGGTCAGGGCCACCCCTCAGGCCTCAATCTTCCAATGCGGTTGGAGGTCAGCTCTAATAATATGAACAATAGTATGAACACCACACAAGGGTTAAAACGGAATGTTTTGTAAATATTTTTAGTAAAAATGTGTTTTTCTTCTTTTAAAATCAGATCATAGTAAAATATGTATTTTCTAATTAATGTTATGTTCATTGTAGTGGAACAGTAGGAGTCTTCTGAAACAGAGCAACTATACAAAACAACAATATAATAAATAAAACAGCGCTTGTAATTGGTTGGCACTTTTAGGCTATAACAAGAGTGTAAGATTTCTGCTAATCATCTTGTCAAAATTGTTGTTTTTTTCGTTGAAGTCACGTACAGGATTTTTGTATATTTTCTCCTCTTTATTTCAATGCTTTTCAACAGTTGAGCCCACTAATGATCGTTCAGAAGATCTCGCTTCTTCACCTTCTCAAGTGCCTGAGCAGAACCAAATCGTTGGTGTTCCTTCAGCACCCATCATTGCTCCTTCGGGTTCTTCATCAGAGGAAATGTCTGCAGAAATCTCTGATGCAGTGTCTAAAGACGATGAAGAAACCCCCAGAGAGACCCTCTACAAATCAAGCCAGAATTCAAACATTATGAGTGAGTGTAACTTAGATTTAACCTCACTTGATACTTTAAAAAAGACACTTGATAAATAAAAATAATGTATTAATAATGAATAACGTCTTTCAACAGTAATCAACTCCAAGAAATACAAACTTGGTATTAAGCTGGGTGAAGGTGCTTTTGGGAAAATCTACACAGCGACCCGAGTGGACGATGAGCTCCCAGTAAGTCCTATAGCTTAGAAGGAAGTCAAGGAAGACTGTTGAGGTTGAGTAACTTTCTAAACCTAAAAATTAACTTTTTTTTTCCTTGTTTAGGTGGCTATTAAAGTGGCCTGCACGAAGGGATGCCAACGAATCAAGAATGTAAGCTCTTTTTCAACCATAAATATTGCTGATGAATTGAAAAAAAAAAAAAATGTTGATCGTTGTGGTGTTCTTCTTTAAGGGTTTTCTCAGTTCTCTTCCTTTGGAGGTAGCTCTGCACCTTCGTGCAAACCAGGAGCCAAAGGTTCCTGAGATAATTGAGCTCCTCGATTGGGTGGATGAACCCAGGAGATGCATCATGGTCCTCGAACGACCCCTTTTTTCAACGGATATGCGCCAGTTTGTAAAGTACCACAGAGGCTGCATTCCAGAGAAGACAGCTCAGATCATCATGCGACAAGTTGTCACAGCAGCCCAGGCCTGCTATGAGCGAGGAGTTTTCCACCGCGACATCAAGCCGGAAAACCTCCTCATCGTCCCATCAACACTTAAAGTCAAGCTCATTGACTTTGGGTGTGGTGACTTTATCTGTGAAAATGGATACAGGTTGTATTCTGGTACGTCTCCAGATTTTTAGTAATTCTCAAGCATATACTAAGTCAGATTCATCCGAATGAGTGATACTGGTAATGGAAGACGAATTTAGTCAAAACATTTGACAAAAACTTCTAGAGTGTTTCGGGCTGCATTGAACTCCAAATAGTAAAACTTGAATTACTAGTGACTAAACAAGGAAGTTTATAAAGTTGTGCATCTCATATGAGATGCACAACTTTATAAATGTCCTTGTTCTTTGCTTGTTCTTTTGTTGTATAAGCTTTGTGAATGAATGTTTTCATTCTCCTCTTAGACAATCCAGAAAAGAAAGGAATTAAAGCTGTTCTGAGGCTTCAGACATTTCTCACCAAAAATTATCTGATTTTTAAAGACTATTTGTTTAATTTGTTTGATTTTTTAATCGATCAACAGCACTAAAGATAATACACAAATGATAGAACAGATTTTTTCACTATTAGTACAGTTAACAATACTAGGTTTTCAAAAAAAGACAGAGACACTGAGCTAAAGTCATTAGTCTTGGTTATTTAGAAATGCTACTTCTCTCAAAAACAGACATTCTTAAGTATCAGTATCTTTGACTACCTGGAAAAAAAGTATCTTTACTCTTACTCTGCCTTTAAAAATTGTTATTAGTGCAACCCTGATTCAAACTAATGTTTTCCTGCTGCAGGAACACCAGAGTACTGTCCACCAGAGCTGGGTTTATTTCGGAATTACAAAGCCGGACCAGCCACTGTCTGGTCCCTCGGCATTCTGGCATTCATCATTACCACCAGAAGATTCCCATTTTGGAAAGATTTGCATGACATTGATGAGAACAGCTGGACTAAAGATGGCATATCTAAGGGTGAGATCTAGATTTCAGTAGCTCTGATTCCTGTGAAAGTCCTCAGGAGAGAGCAGAGTAAAGCTAACTTTTCTCTTCTGCACAGATTTCTGCCTATTTCTCCACTCATGCCTTCAAGTTGATCCGAAGAAGAGGATTCAGCTGGAGCATGCCCATGAGCTGGAGTGGCTTAAGGTTAGCGTTCATGAAGATTTGCTTTCATACTTTTGTGTGTTATTTTGTTGATTAGAAGATGCTTGGTAGAAGAAGTTAAATTGTGCTTCTCCCAGAATGTAGTTTATACAACATTATGACAGTTATGGCCTGTTGGATTAGGAAATCGAATTGTGATCAGAAGGTCACTGGTTTGATCCCCAGATTCAGTGAGTTGAAGGTGGTGTGAGTGATGAAACTCTTGCTCTCCCATCTTCAACAACCACAACTGTTGTGCCCTTGAGCAAGGCAACAGTTTCCTGAATGCTCCCTGGGTTCCGCAGACATGGCTGCTCACTGCTCCGGGTGTGTGTTCACTGTGTGTTTATTCACTGCTGTGTGTGTACAATGGGTCGGGTTAAATGAAGAGTACAGATTCTGGGTATAGGTCACTCCATATCTGGCCTATTGGTCACTTTCACTTTGATTTGCTTTCATGTTTTTCTCAGATGGAGCATACCGTGGAGGTTCCTCCTGTGAGGTGCGAAGATGAGAACCCTCCAGGATCAGGAGAGATCTTCTCCAAGTCAAGTGATGGAAAGTTTGAATCATTTGATTCGTCAGAGGATTCAGGCATTATGAGTGAGTGTAATCTAGATTTTACCTCTCTGCACTGAAATCAAATGATAGTTAAATAGTTTTTTTCTAATTAATGGTGCAACGCTTATTTTTTTAGTTTTCTCAATCATAAAAACTACATGAAACGTTATGGTTACTTTTAAAATGTCATAGATATGAATGTATCGTAAAGTTCAGTATATATGGAGCTATACTCAGCCCCTAGGCAACCAGATTTACTCACAACTTTGTTGTGGACAGGGGACATATGTCTCGGTTCGTTGATCAATCAATATGTTTTTATTTAGCGCGTTATAGCAGTTGCTTTCAAAGCAGCTTCACAAAGTCCTAGTGTTGATCAGGTAAGGTAAATAGGCATTGCCTATGTGAGGTCCCAGGGAGGCTCATGTGCTAGACATGTGTTAGTCACCTCCGCAGCATAAAAAACTATTGGGACTTAAAATCGATCGACAAACAGCTTGCCGGACAGCACCTGAAAAAACAATGAACAAAATCAAAACAAAAACAAACAAACATTTGTTAGAACACTGTAACACAGATGGCAAACAGGTGATTTTTAGGGAATGGGGAAAACATAATGATTCCCTTCAGTCGTTGGGAACACCCTTCTAAAACACCACAATCTAAGTCCCTCCTCATTGGCTGACGGCACGGCAAGCTGGGCACATCAATAGTCCGGCACCGAGTGGAAATTAATTTTTAATGGGCATTTGGTCATTATGTATACCTCCCTTACTGTCTTATACCAGAGGAGGGAGTGCATCGATCCCTGATTTCGAATGGAGGTACGAGAGGCCGTACTTACCTTCACAAATGCCTAGGGTCCTTAAGAGATGCAAACAGCTGTAGGACTTTTCAGAATTCAGCTTAATCTACAATGCCTGTTGGGGTGAGAGGAGTCAAAAAGCTGATTGCCTCCACTAGTCAGTGGGCCAAGCTCTGTTGGAGACAGCTTTCCCTATAGTCTGCTAAATAAATGCACCAAGGTTCCAGATTCTCTTATAGCTCCTCTGTGCTTAAACTGGGAAAGGAACGCTGTCATAATTGACAGGAACTTAAGGTCTACTGAGTCAAACGACTCAAAGGACAACCTGGGAGACCTTTCAGAATGACGGAGGTCACAAGAGGGACTAAGGACAGCCTAAAGGGTGAGGAATCTGACCGTTAACTAGTGTCGTCCCAGCGTGTACCTTCAACCGGATAGTGATAGGCAGAGTCGCGATGAATAACCTTCAGACAGAGACAATGCTTTTCCAACTCTCTTGAGGAAGGTTAGTCCAAGTTCAACGTCGCAGCAACTCAGGACGACTTGGTGAAATTGACACCAGCCGCCGAACGGATCCGATAGTAGGATAGTAACGAACGGATAGTAGAGGAAGCACAGGCAAGCACAGAAAATTCCTGTAATTTTCAAAGTTGGAAACTTTCTATAGGAACTAATGAGAATATTTGGGAATTAATGGCAATATTCGGGAATTAATGAGAATGTATGCGATTTAATGGGAATGGACTGTGATTTGATAAACTGAAGGTTTTTCTGTAAAAGAGAAAGTAACAGTAATTTATAAAATGTCATAATACATGATCTTTGTTAAAACTATAGGTTGGTATAAAAACATTTAATTATCTTTTTTCTTTCTTTTATGAACAGTTTTTTTTCCAGAAGGGGATTTGTAAGCACAGACCACAAGGAATCTTGAAGTCATTTGTGTGGAATTATTAAAAACATTTGTGTTAGACTGGAAAATTACTGCAAAATATGGGGTTCTAATAGCAAGACTAAAGAGAGAGTTTGTTGTACACACACATTAATAAAAAATATACATTAGTGAGGTTATTGTAAGTTTTGTATAAAGTCAACTGACTATCAAACATTAAGTGGGAAAAATGAAGCTTGCGCTAAGAACCCCCCCCCCCCCCCCCATTTTAGAACTTAATTTTAAGGCTGCATAAATTCAAGTACATTTTTATATTTTTTTACATATATTTTTTGTTTATAGCATTAAAGCTCACTATAAAAAAGGAAGCTGCTTGTACAGTAGCTAGCTAGCTTGTAAATCAGAAATTATACTCATAAGTTGGAACTTTCATAGAATATTTTGTAAGGCTAGAGATGCAGCTATGGATTATTTTGATACTCGATTAATCTGTCACTGTAATCAATCAATTAATTGGATAAGCTCTTACTGTTCTTTCATCTCCTGATGTTTTACAGAATTCAATGTTTAATATCAATAAACTATTACACATTCCTGGACTATATACTCACCTTAAAGACCGGCACAAAGTTTTGAATTTGCCAGAAATTACTGAGTCTAATAATAGAAATATGCTTATTATACACATAGTAGATATTTCTCTAAATTATGCATCTCTAAAAATACGGAAATATTTTAGGAGAAAGTATTTGTTTCTCTTCCAAGGGATCCTCCAAGTAAGCTTAGATTGGCAATAATTTTTTTGTAATCAACTAAAACGATTAATTTGATTAAATATTGAAGCCATAGCTAGAGATCATGTGCCATTTATATAACATGCTTTTTTACACGATTGCTAAACTGTTTTTTTATACAGAAGTACAGGGGTGGTAAAAAGTATAAGCACATTGTTTTTGAAAAAGGGTCCTATTCTCATCAAGCCTGCATCAAGAACAGATCAAAACAAGCTTTCAGTTTTAATATACTTGTATAATACAAAGTTGTTCTATGACACACATTGTTATCTGCCCTCTAGGGCTGCAACTATATATATTTTTTTGTCCATAATAGAATTGTGTCCGCAACACATTCAGTTGTGGAGTAGTCTGCGTAAGTAGTTTAGCTTAAAGTTCTAGAATTCACGTTACCTGGAGAAGGATTGGCCCTCTGTGAGGATCTAGTAGAGTAAGTGACCGTCCCAGTCTGAAATGTGCTCTGCTAACAGAAGAAAGCCTCAGAGACTCTAAATCTCTGCTTCAAAAGATCCTCTTGCTCTGATCAAATTAAACTAAGGACTTGAGTATAATGTCTGTCAAATGTTTCCCCCTGTAGCATGTTATAAACACGGAAAGCTGCTCAGAAAGGCCTTTTGTAAACAAATGCTCTTAGAGATAGTGTCTATTTTCTGGCTTCTACTTTACTCGCCTTTGTTCAAAACAAAACATTATGTATTACTTTCTTTTAAGAATGTAAAATGCAATCCTACAACAATTAAAGGATTTTTAATTATTAAAAGAATTGAATAATTATTAAAGTTAAAGTATTAAAATGCAGTGATTTGTGTTTGGAATCAGCTGTCAGAAATGTTTCTAAATAAATTAATACTTTTACTCAGGATGTTTAATCCTCCAAACATGTAATCATAAAAAGACGTTCATATCACATATATATGACGTCTTTTGATTCATAACTAGTAAAATTGATGGCCTGTTCTTGTTGACTGCTCCGGAGGATTGATATTTGTAGAGTTGTATACATGTTCTGACTTTTTATTTAAAAACAAATATAAGTTTGCTACATGAAATCCAAATTCTTCAAGATCTAGATCACAAAACCCTCTGAACCCTGAATTGTTACCAAACATTGATCATACCTTCGTCAGGATCACCGAAAATTATTGCGTTAAATAAACTATTTGTAAATACAATACAAGACAAACATTATTTTGTTTGGGGAATTTGTTAATTTTACATAAATAATTTTATAGTACACACAACACACAATGTTATCAATAACAGATTTTTTTTTACATTTGATATTGCTTGTGTTGTTCGATAAAATAATTAAAGGGAGGAGGCCGTACTGTTAGACTGCCCCAGGGCATTGGAGGGCTACCAAGGTAGCTTTTCACCACCAAGGCATGAATGTGGAGTGAATGAATAATGCTCTGATAATTGTAAAGCATCTTTGAGTGTCTATAAAAGGGCTTCATAAATTGAAGGCATTATTATTATTATTATTAAATTGTTATTAAAGCAGTGAAGATCATATAGAAACCTGGGGTGTTCAAAGACTCTGAAATTCAGGTGCAGGGAAATCTTGCTGGTTGCCATAATCACCAGATCTTATAATGCAGTTGGAAAGGTATTATTAAAGCATAAAAACAGCTTATGTTTGATCCCTTGTGGGTCGCTTGCATCCGGGTAAGGTTTGGCTCTAAGCAAAAACAGATTGGAAAAATTTAAATGGTCATAAAATTGGAGATGTATTATTTCACATTTTTCTCTTCTAAAACTCTTTCATCTAAAAAAACATTCTCAGTGTTCATGGCGCATCAATGCATGACTTTTGAAGTTGCTTAAAGGATTCTTTGAATATTTACTCAACAGTTGAGCCCACTGATGGTCATTCAGGAGATCTTGCTTCTTCAGCTTCTGAAGTGCCTGAGCAGAACCAAATCGTTGGTGTTCCTTCAGCACCCATCATTGCTCCTTCGGGTTCTTCATCAGAGGAATCATCTGCAGAAATCTTTGATGCAGTGTCTAAAGACGATGAAGAAACCCCCAGAGAGACCAAATCAAGCCAGGATTCAAATATTATGAGTGAGTGTATTCTAGATTTACCTCAAGTTAATTCTGAGTTAAAGACACTTAATAAAGAAAAAATGCATTACTAATGATTAATATCATTTCTTTCTTTCAAAAGTAATCTACCCCACAAAAGACAAACTCAGTCTTAAGCTGGATGAAGGTAGTTTTGGGATTGTCTACACAGCAACCCGAGTGGACAATGAGCGCTCAGTAAGTTTTACAGCTTAGAAGGAAGTCAGTAGACAGTAGACAAACATTTTTGACTATTGTGTTGTTCTTTTTTAAGGGTTTTCTCAGTTCTCTTCCTTTGGAGGTGGCTCTGCATCTTCGTGCAAACCAGGAGCCAAAGGTTCCTGAGATAATTGAGCTCCTGGATTGGGTGGAGGAACCCTGGAGATGCATCATGGTGCTTGAGCGACCCCTTCTTTCAATGGATCTGTGGCAGTTTTTAAAGTACCACAGAGGCTGCATTCCAGAGAAGACAGCTCAGATCATCATGCGGCAAGTTGTCACAGCAGCCCAGGCCTGCTATGAGCGAGGAGTTTTCCACCGCGACATCAAGCCGGCAAACATCCTCATCGTCCCATCAACACTTAAAGTCAAGCTCATTGACTTTGGGTGTGGTGACTTTATCTGTGAAAATGGATGCAGGAAGTATGCTGGTACGTCTCTAGATTTGTATTAATTCTCAAGCAGACAATACATCAAAATCATTCAAATTAGTGAAACTACGTTTGACAAAAACTTGTAGAGATTTCAGATTGCATTGAACTCAAAACAGTGAATCCTGAATAACTAGCCACAGAACAAAGAAGTTTATCTCGTATATATGCTTGTGGTGACTTCATGCTACACGTGGAAAACCTTGTGAATGTAGGTTTTCATTCTGCTGTTACACGGCCCAGAAAAGATAGAATTTAAAGGCTTTACTCTTGATGCTTCAGAGACATTTCTCATAAAATAATTATGTTTTAGTTCTCTTAGTTCTGTTTATTCTGAATCCCTCTTCTGAATCAGGTACCTACCGATAATTAGTTAATATGTCACAAAATATTTTAAGACATAGTTTTAAGATTACTTCAGATTGACTGTTATATTTTGTGTCTAAAAATCCCATTGCGCAAACCCATGTACAATATAAAAAAATATAAACTATATACAATATAAAAATATAAAATATAAAATCCATACACACACGGGAGAACAAAACTTTTTCACTAGTAGTACAGTTTTTATTTGTGTTGCACATTTTCATACACATTGGCAATTCAAAGTGTTTAACAGAAGATTATTATAGATAAAAAAGATCATAGATAAAAGCAAGGGAAATTATATTAAACACATTAAAGTTCATAGAATAAATAAAAAACAGAAGTTCATAGTCCTATTAGGACAGCAGTGCTCAGTCAGTAAATGCACATTTACATAAGTGTATTTACTGACTGAGCACTGCTGATTTAAATCTAGGCTAAAATGCACATTTACATAAGTGTATTTTAGCCTAGATTTAAATGTGACTAAAGTTTTAGCTTCTCATCTCTTCTGGAAGCTGGTTCTAGCTGCGGGCAGCATAGTAGCTGATAGTAGACTCTCCCTGTTTCAAGTAAACCGTGATAGTTGTAACTGATTTGAACCTAATGATCGAAGACCTCTGTTTGGTTTGTGTACAGTAAGCATATCTGTGATGTATGTTGGTGCAGAGCTGTTTTGTGGTTTATTTATGAGCAGCAGCACTTTAAACTCTATTCTGAATGTTATTTATGGAGTGAGTTTATTACAGATAATATTACATATGTAAATTTGGTTTTGTGAATTGTAGCATAAATTTGTACTTCTCACAAACCGGCTGTTACAAACACAAAAACGAATTTACAAGTACAACTCTTATCTTACCAAAAAGGGTCCCTGCCTCTTTTTGTCAGACACTTTGGGGGTTAGTAAAACACTTGAGGAAATTTTGGTCCCCAGAGATGCTATCTTTTCTAGTTTCTCAGAGAAGCAGGGATGGGGGGTGGGGGGGGAGTTTCTGGTGTGGCAAAAGATAGTGATGATTCCTCCTCATGACCTCTCTGGTTAGTGTCTGGTCTATCGTTGCTATCTGTTGTATTGGGATCATTGTGCTCTTCCACGGTTGTTGATAGTGAAGCAAGCTGAGGCAGCTTGTGTCATCACTCTCTTTGTGGCAAGAGGTCTTATCCCATGGGCACTTGATGAATTCGGACCCCTCTGGTCAGATTGAATACTCCTCACTGAAGATGGATGAACAAGGGAGAATAAGATATTGCCCTGTAGCAATCTTGATCCAGTTCTGTTTAGGTGCAACCCATCTGAGGAAATTAGACTTTTTTGATGCCAGAAAAGATTGAAGTTATCTATGAAATTCAGTCCTTGAGAGCAGCAGGGTTTTTGAAGACATGTATTTAGCCCAAGTAGCCATGAAAAACTGTTTGTTCCTGTCACTGTTAATGGACCACTCATGAAACCTTCCACATTCAAGCTTTTCATGGTGTCAAACAGATCCAAAAAATCCTTTTTCATGAGTTATGATTGTCCTTTTAGAGCATAATTTCTCCCCACATGAATAACAATTTGTCACGTCTTGTGCTTGATCTGAGTGTTTATGATTTAGTGTTTCAGTTAACAACACTAGCTTTTCAAAAAACAGATGCTGTGCTAAAATCATTAGTCTCACTTGTTTGAAAATGCTACTTCTCCAAAAACAGGCATTCTTGTTAGTATCGGTATATGCAACTACCTGGAAAAAGCTATTGTTACTCATTCTCTGCCTTTAAAAATTGTTATTGGCACAACCTTAATTCAAATGAACATTTTTCTCCTGTAGGGACACTAGAGTACTGTCCACCAGAGATGTACTTGTTCAAGATGTACCACCCAGGACCAGCCCTTGTCTGGTCACTCGGGATTCTGGCATTCTTCCTGTCTACCAGACATTTCCCATTATGGAAAGACGTACGTGCCATCCAGGAGAACAGCTGGACTAAAGATGGCAAATCTAAGGGTGAGATATTGATTTCAGTAGCTCGGACTCATGTGAACGTCCTCAGGAGAGCACAGAGTAATCTAACGTTTCTCTTCTGCACAGATTTCTGCCTATTCCTCCACTTATGCCTTCAAGTTGATCCGAAGAAGAGGATTCAGCTGGAGCATGCCCATGAGCTGGAGTGGCTTAAGGTTAGCTTTCATGAAGGTTTACATTCATACTTGTGTGCATTTTTTTTTTGAGTTGAAGATGCTTGGATGGATGAAGTTAAACCTCAAATAGGGAATTCCTATTTACTCTACCTGAACCACACTGGGACTTTGTGAAGCTGCTTTGAAAGCAACTGCTAAAAAAGCACTATAATAAAACATGATTGATTGATTGATTTGATTGATTGATTGACTGATTCTCCCAGAATGTAGTTTATACAACATTTGTTCTCATGTTCTTCTCAGGTGGAGAATGCAGTGGAGGTACCTTCTGTGAGGTGTGAAGATAAGAACCTTCCAGTATCAAGAGAGAACATCTCCAAGTCAAGCAAATCGTTTGTTTTGTCGGATGATCCAAGCATTATGAGTGAGTTTAATCTATATTTAACTTCTCTGCACTGAAATCAAATGATAGTTAAATATGTTTTTTTTCTAATTACTTTTATTATACATTTATGCATTTAGCAGACACTTTTGTTCAAAACAACTTACAGTAGTAATCACCGTCTTTACCACCATAAAGCAAGTGGGAATGTGTTGTAACGGTCTATAAAACTGGAGCCATACTCCCATGCAACCAAACTTACTCAAAACCTTATGGTTGTGGCCAGGGGACTTACATCTCCGTTCCCTATAAAATATAAGAAAGCATAGATGGAACTTGGCAGAGTAACAGTTTAATAGAGTTAGCCTTTCAGGGAATTGCTTGGTCATCTTGTTTGACTAGTCCGCTTGATCTACTATACCTGTAATCTTTCACAGTTTCCTGGGATCAAACCCGGTATTGTGTGTGCGCGTGCGTGTGTTTTCTTTAATCTTTAGTTTGTTAATTAGCAGAATAGTAATCGGTGTGTTGTTTAACCAATAAACTTGATTGTATTTCAAATATACTTCTGTCTTCAAAACCTTGTTGTCTCGAAAATTGCAACCCTGCTATCTAGCACAATTAAATTCAGTAACTTTGGTGACATTATTTTATTTTATTCATTACCAAGGCTAATTTTATGACTTCTAGTGGACAAAAGTGATAAAGGGCTGAATAGTCACAGGTGAATCTGTGAATGAATGCCTTTAATTGCTGCTAAATTCCTTCCAAAATGAAATCTAATTCATTCATTCATTCTATAATATGTAGGATGGAGCCGTCTTCCTCAATTGGCACCTACTCCTACACCTTGGACAGACTGTATGGATCGTGCGTCAGTCCACATGTGCCCCAAGGAACCGAAAGTGCAGGTAAACCATCTTTCCGCATCAGCAGGTGGACCGGCTTGTTTGATTTGGGGGGGTTACATGAGTCCGCAGAGTGCTCATTTAAATGCTAAAATTTCATTACAAATTACAGTCAAATGTAAAATGTACACATTATCATTGAAAGATTGTTTTATTGACTTTTCACATATAGTTTTATTAACCAAGAATTAACATTTTCAACATTTTACTGTGAGTTGAAATTGCCTCATATCCAGAGACCCAGGAGGTAACACAGTAATCTGGTCACTGTTTGTCTTGGTGTTCTTTTCTTTTAATTGTTTGGTCCAAAACACAAAAAATGTGTGTTCCTCCCCTCCCCCTGTGATCTGAAGCTCAATAATTGCTTTTGTTTACCTGCCCAGAGTGCTATATAATGAATAAACTTGTGCCTGTTCCTGTTTTCTTATCTAAAAAACAGGGTCAGTGTTCACGGAGCATCAATGCATAACTTTTGAAGTTGCTTAAAGAATTCTTTGAATATTTACTCAACAGTTGAGCCCACTGATGGTTGTTCAGAAGACCTTGCTTCTTCACCTTCTGAAGTGCAGAACCAAATCGCTGGTGTTCCTTCAGCACCCATCATTACTCCTTCGGGTTCTTCATCAGAGGAGTCATCTGCAGAAATATTTGATATGGGGTCTAAGGACGATGAAGAAACCCCCAGAGTGAACATCTCCAAATCCAGCCTGGGGGAGATCAAAGCTGGACATCAAGCTGGAAAACATCCTCATCGTCCCATCAACACTTAAAGTCAAGCTCATTGACTTTGGGTGTGGTAACTTTGTCTGTGAAAATGGATACAGAAAGTTTTAGTAATTCTCAAGTCGATAATACATCTGAATCCTTCAAATTTTTGATACCGGCATTGATATCGGGCCTGATACCAAGCTTGAGTACTCGAATGGGAGACAAATTTGGTCAAAACATTTGACAAAAACTTGTAGACTTTTTCAGACTGCACTGAACTCAAAAGAGTGAAACCTGAATAACTAGCCACCGAACAAGAAGTTTAGAATCTTTCTTGTGGAACTGGTTCTAGGGTGTCGTGGTGGGACAGTGGGTATCACGGTGATGTCACAGCAAGAAGGTCGCTGGTTCGAGCCTCGGCTGGGTCAGTTGGCATTTCTGTGTGTGGTTTGCGTCCTTGATTGTGGTGTAACAGTGATTCAGAGTATTTCCGGTGGACTCAAATTCAAGGAGCACAAGTGTGCTTTATTAAACTCCCCAAGAATAATAAAAATAGAATCCGAATGCTGCTGCTCTGTGTTTGTAATCCCTTCAGCCAGCTGATGCAACGCTTCATAAGTTCATGAGTTTGATTAGAGCCCCAGCACGCTTCTCCCTTTGGTGTCTGTGCAGAAGGGCTGCCGCTCTGCCAACCAAAACAGTCGACAAAACATCAGAGAACTCAAAAATAAGCGAGAAATTGTTTTGAGAGGCCTGTCTGATGCCTAACAGTTACTTCTGAGTAAAACTGATGAAGTAGAACAGAAAACCGGAAACAGACAACAAAAATGGCTGAGAGCATCCGACCGTAGCAGCCATTCACGGCACCATGTTGGATGTTAATTTGTTGCAATGCTGCATAGTTATGAAGTCTATGAAGCAATCTTCTTGGCTGAAGTAATTATTCTATTTCCAGAGAGTAACACAGCATGATCGATACTCACATGCATTCATGAAGCTCCCAACAGAGCCCTCCCAGAGTGGGTTCCTCATATGGACATGCACCTTTCTCTTCTCTTCAGATTAAGACCAGAGGAGAACTGGTTCCCCGGCTGAGCCTGGGTTCTCCCAAGGTTTTTTCTCCCACGTGGAGTTATTTTTCCTTGTCGCTGTCGCCTTCGGCTTGCTCAGCTGGGAATCTGAGAAGGACATCAGCTCCAGGAAAATATTTTAAAGTGAGTTTGGAATTTTCACGATGTTTCTCTGCAGTCTTGTGTTGTTTTTGGTGCACCAGCAGCTCAAAAATCCTACAGCATGTTTGCTCTTCGTCTTTTAACAGATGAAGAACTTCCTGCTTTAAACAATGTTGTAGAGCTCCAACTAACTCAAAACAAAGATCTCTCCAAATGAAACCAGATCATTGCTACATCATTGATACCTAATTAATATATTATTGTTACCTTATGTTATAAATAAAATTTAAATAAAATAAAATGAAAACTTTTCAATATGTGTTGGTTTTGCTTTTGTTTCATGGGCGTGGAAATTGTTAACAAATGTGGCCCACTAATGGGCAGATTTAATCTTTTTGGGCCCCAAGGCAAACAGATGCACAGGAGCCCTGTATTTTTATTTGTTAATTTATTTATTGAAAATATAATGCTGGGTCAAACTTTTAGGAGAATAAATGCTTAAATTTGCTACTATTTAATAGTAAATTCTTGTATCCTGGAGTGTAGTTTTTAGACATTTAAAATTTCAGTAATAAAGTAGGATGTTTTTTTTACTGTATCAATTAAATATTAAGTTACCAAAAAATAACATTGTATAAAGCGCAGGTATTCATTGGTAAAATTACATCTGCTTTTTTAGGATAAGCATTTGAATATGACACTCAAAATGCAAAAATGTACATGGTACACAGAATATATAGAGTAAAGACATTAAAATGAATAAAATACTCAAACAAATGTACATCTCACTTTGTTCATTTACTTATAAATCATTGTTAGTTTTTGTCTTCTATTTGACTTGAGAAACATATAATTGCCTGCAGAAAAGCAGCCGAATCTAAAACTTTATTGGCCCATATGTGTTTTTTATGATCTGAAAATGTTTATTGAGAGTATCTGGCTCAAGTCTGTTAGGCCATGCCACAACGCAGGCATAGGGGGCAGCAGTGAGTCACATTTGGCCCAAGTGTCCTTCCTTTCAGAATTGCCAGTGAATTACTTTATATTTTA
Source organism: Danionella dracula (assembly GCA_900490495.1). Taxonomy (NCBI): domain Eukaryota; kingdom Metazoa; phylum Chordata; class Actinopteri; order Cypriniformes; family Danionidae; genus Danionella; species Danionella dracula. The sequence goes on from UELW01000114.1 coordinate 144,557, forward strand.
AACTTGAGGTTAGGCTGGAGGAATACATAAAACATTAAAACACTCATTGATTAAAATGAAAATGTAACATTTAGTTCAGTTGAAAAAAACGATTTATCTTCATTGTGTAAAGTTAATATTTACTGAAACTCATTAGAACACCAAATTTGTTTGGTTTTATATGACATTCAATAACAAAACATATGTGTCTAAGAAGTTTTCTTATTACTCTACACACTGTATCATTTCTTTTTGACTTAACAAACATTAGGAGACAATTTTAACATAAATGACTAACACCACACTTACTACTAAGCACAAGATGTCAATTTACCTCAAATTAATGAATGTGAACAGATGTCAATGTGCCACAATATAAGCATACAACGGGGTTACATTTAATTACAGGATTTTAAATAGTCACCATTTTAGTCACTTGAAATGTATGTGCAACCAAACCATTGTAGTCTTATGTAAAGAAAGTCCGTTTCTGGGGCTGTGAAAGTAATTAAATGGTATTGGAAATGCTATAATTCTCCAATTATTAATTTGACAAAATTTTTACACAAGATTGAAATGAACTTTCAGAAATATATGCCGTATATCAACTGATAACATCAAATGGAAATGTATTTACTGTACACCAAGTGACTTAACGTCATGCACATGTAACTAGCATTTAACATGCTGGGATATGTAGTTTTTTTAGACTCCCATATGTTTGTTTAGTCTGCTTAGTGCATCGCCGATGATATCCAGCTCGTGTCTTAGCTCCTCCACCACAGTGTTGATGCTGGTTGTGTCCTTCAGAACATCCACGCTCTGAGTGTATGGGTTGTAACGCACTGAAAAGGGCCTCTTGATTGTCTTCGCAAACTCCCTAAAAGATAAATCAGATAAGACTTCATGTATTATTCAGAGGGAACCTACTGTTTGCATTTTTGATCACACACACACACACACACCTCATTTTTACTTTTGCTTCCTCAAAGGAGTCTGAAATAAAGTAGACGTCTTGAAATGTGGTGATAATGCACTCCTGATTGCAAGTCACGTTGGGGTCAAATGGCAAGATGGTGGCATTGCCTGAGAGTGCATGCTAGGGGAAAAAATAGATTAGCATTTAAACCCAAGCAACAAAAAAGCTATGATTAAAATGTAATTACACAAATTGTACTTTATGTATATGTGTTAAGTATACTTGCATTTACACTTTTAACACAGTTTGAAACAATTGTACCACATTACACTTCATCTAAATATATTAGACTAAAACATATCTTAAGTTAAAGATTGTATTTCAAGTTACATTGGAGTCAAATTATGAAGTGAAGTTATTCATGCTCATTTAAAGCCATAAATCACACTTCAAGTCTTTTAAATATACTTTAAGTTGTTCCACTTTATCATGAAAAGTATACTAAATACACTTAAAATGTAGCTTTTCTACCATTTATTTAAACTTAACATAAATTTGGCACAAAATGAGTTGTTCCAAAATAACATGTTTCAAGTTACCTACTCATGAATACTCTTGATATTTAAAGATGATCAATGTAGCTTCAAGTACACAGAAATATGCTAAATGTAAGTGCACTTAGTACATTTATTTTTCACTTTAGAATATAAACAGTTTTCATTGCAGATGAAGTAATTGTGTGAAGGCAGTACCTTCAGCTCACTGATGGAGGAGAGCAAACCGGCTCCATAAGCTCTCAGCTTCCCCTCTTGCTTACAGAGGCCAAACTCCACAGTGAAAAAATAACACTGAAACATAACACAACAGTGCCTTTTACCATGTTGTAATGGTTCCGTTTATGTTAAATAACTCTATAGAAGGCAAAGATAAGTCAAACTACAATATGTTAACATTTTTCATCATGAGTTTACATTGTGTGTGAACACTTAAGGTTTAGCAAGAATAAATGAGATGACTTACTGTTGCAAGTTTCTGTACAGAGTCATCAGACGCTCCGAGTGAAGCGAGGCCGATCTCCTGACTGAACTGGGCAAAACTTGGCTCGGCCAGAAGAGGAACGTGACCTAGCAGTTCATGACACGTGTCTCTGAAGCAGACAGAATTAAATTAATTCTAGATTTGAAATACACAAAAAATTTGATTTAACGTAAAATAAATAGTGTCAATTGGTTCAACAACTGGACATAAGCTACACCCCACATGACAGAACATAGCCATTCCCAGGTAAATAAAAGTCATGATTGGGGGGACGAAGGATGTCTTCAGCATGAATCCCCCCCCCCCCCCCAAAAAAGAGAGAACCTCACTGGGTAATCTTGGAGATCCAAAGTTCTGTTAAATGTATGCTTAAGTAAAGAATGATGCGATTAGAAGCACTTGTCTGTCATTTCTATTCAAATTCGGTAAACTTAAGTCAGCATTATTTGTAAAAGAAAGGCAAATTATGCGTTCTAGCCCCTCAGAAGGTTTTTTACACTTCCCTGATGCTTTTTATACTGAATGTGTAAAGATTTACTCACGGTTCTGGGGTGTAGAGTGGGTCTGAGCTGTGTCGGATGTACTGAGTGCAGTGAAACACGCGGAAGGCCAGACCAGCCAGGAAATCACGAGGAGAGAGATACCCAGCCACCGGCCGGATGGTGAACCCAGTACGCTCTGAAACACACCAGCAGGAGAAATCTTGAAATTAATAGCTTTTTTTTTACAGCTTTTTGTTAAAGCTGACACTCTAGCTGCACTGTTCCTTGTATTTTGATTTAATGTTGAAGCAGGGTGCTGAAATTTAAAAATAGATCAGCTTTGCAAGAAGCAAATTAGAGTCCTCCAAGATGTCTGTTTCAGTAGTTCAAAACCAAAAACGTCATATAGACGTGGCATGAAGGTCTTTTTTAAAGTCAAGTCTTTACTCGGTCAGTCTAAATAGTTTCTGAATAGTGAATAATTGAAGGCATTTGTAGGAGTGCAGCTAGTGATTTCTCTGACCTTTGAGGAAACGGGACACATCTTCTAACTGAGGGATGTTGTCCTCGCGGGAATCACAGTACTTGGTGAGCAGTGGCAGGTTCTTCAGATACTCGCGGCAGGCGTGTGTGGGATAGAGTTTATTCAGCTCTCTGAACACAACTCCCCAGGTCTTTACCTCCTCCTCTGTGAATTCGATGCGAGGGATGGGGTTTCCACTGAGGGATAAGGCAAACATTAACATTAGGCTTTTTGAAATGTCAAATTATTCTTAAAAAATTTTATCATAAGGTTTTCTATTTCTGTATCGACTTTTTTTTTGATCATATGATTTTTTAATTTACATTTCTTAAGGATGTACTACAAACACTTGCGCACATACACATACACACACAAACATGTTCTTGACTCAGCATACTTTTTAAAGTAAAAAGTTCCACAGAAATTTTACATTGGGTCAAATTTGTTTTCCAAAAATTGCCGCAATAAACATTTTTAATTAACTCAACTCAACAGTTAGAAAATATGAGTTCAGTCAACAACTCTTCAACCAATAATTGAGCCAACTAAAACAAAATCATTGACTGAATTACACCTTTAATTGAAAAAAATTGAGTCAACAAATTTTAATTAGTTGGATTTGTTTATAGTGTAAGCACTATCCAATTTGAGTTTGCAAACAAACCGCAACTGTTGATTAATTTAACAACAGAGCAGAGCCAAAAACACAACTTTATGACTAGATTTTTTTGCTACATTTTTTTAAACACAGTATTAAACTACTTTTGGAAAAATAAATCAGATTTTATTCAAATAATCTTAATTTTCTTAGTGAAATTGAAAAACAAAAGCCTATTTATTCTACCTTGGCACAAACTAGAATTTTAAGGTGTTATTTAATTACTCAAAACATACTGTTTGTAGTTCATTGCCAAGTCTGCAAAGTACTTTCTCCTCTTGCGATAGACGTTGTCTTTAAATCCCTGTTGAAAAAGAGAGGCAGAGAGTGAGTGATGCCATTGCTTCACGTTTATATCTTCGTGATTACTTGATTGCTCTTACTGGATGTTCTGCATCCAGATCGGATCCGTACATCAACACACGATTTGCACATTTATCCAGATCTGAAATCTTCTTTGGAAACCATGGCACATTTTCCATCTCTGGAGAAACAAATTAATTAATTGTCTTTGTGCTCTTTATAAAATGTGAGTGACAATTATTAAACAGCTAGGGGAAAATATTTTGTTAAAATTGTTTATTAATTAAAAAAAAAGTCTTGTGTAAATTCACATGGTCTCATTCCTTTACTTTACTTACACTTTACTTACACTTGAAAAAAAAACTTAATTTAAAAATACAAAAAAATTTTCATCATTTTTTTTATTGGTGCAGTTATTGAAATAATTCAGAGGTTGTTCATGAAATATGTTTTTGTGTTTATTTTTCATTTTTAAATACATTTCTTACATAATTTATAATGTCTATCTGAGCAACAGTTTTGCCTCTCATTTTAAAAAGCTTAAAAAGACATTACGTTTGGGAGATTAAGAAAATGAACTAAAAAAAGCTAGTTCAAACCATCGGCCCTCTGTGAGTTCCCTCTATTTACTCTGATTTCATCTCACACTTCAGCTAAAGGGGGAAAAATTCAGCCGAATAAAATAATTAATGACCTCAGGGTGATATCTAGTGAGCAGTGAGGAAATGTAGTTCTGCGAGGAGCTGGTGATTGGTGACCCAGTGTGAGTTGAAGTGACCAGCGAACTAAGACCAAACAGGTGAAGAAAAGGGGATGGATGGAAAATTTTTTGAGAAAAACTATTTGCAAATGGCCTCCAAAATAAATAAATCAAATTAAAATGTGTTTTTTCTGCAAGTAACGTTGAATGTTTGAGTGTGTAGGAAAACATGAAGGTTTCATAATAATCAATACTTACACGAATAAAAAAATTAAATGAAGTGCTGTTAGAACTTAAAATCACTGCATACCACTCTCTTCAGGAAGGCAGTTGTTATCTGCATCCATCTCCAGCACGTTGGTGTTTTTCCTCAGCAGCTGAATGATCTCGTGAAGCTGTTCACGATTACTGTCACAATCTACAAAGATATCAAACTCTGAGTTGCGCCTTTTAGATTTCCGAGACTCGATGTGAACAAGGTTGACGTGGTTTTCCTGTTCAGTTACAAAGTTTAAAAGTTATTATTAATTTTTTCTAGAAGATGAATCAATGCGCAAACCTCAATCTGGTCTTCACCTGGAAAAGTTTTAGCGCCTTGACAAGTCCTCCAACTTCATTTTTGAGAGAAAATACTACCACCGCTCGGCCTGACTCTGCAGATGCAGTTTTGTTATCTTTATTCTCCTCGATCTTGGTAAAAGCTTTGTTCATCTGTAAAACATAGAACAGTTAAAGGTTCTGTATCAAAACTTGACTTTTCAGACATTTCTTGCATGTTTTAGAATTGTGCTCTCACCAAAAAACATGCCTCAAGTCATATTCATATTGGTTCATGCATGTTTGTGTAAACTTATTTTATTTTACTCTGAGCTTAAAATGGCTCGATGACCGTAGCACACCATTTTCCCACAGCACTGCTCACTAACCAATTGGATGAACCCCTAATGCATCTCATCTTAATGAATAACATACATGCTGACTGACCTGGAAGAGTAAGAGTAGCAGAATCACATCGATGAACAAAGAAAATAAATTGTGTTTTTTGATGTCCCGGCTCAAAAGATTAATGTATTTATCAGAAATGGGTTGATTTTCAGTATGCTAACAAGAAGAACCTAGCAGGGGTATGTGGTTGAAATATACAGTGGGAGGAACAAGAGGTACATGACTCGTTTTTTGGAGCACAACCAGTTGAGGAGATCCAAAGTCATTGTTTACGCAATATAGTAATCATAAAAGTGATTTATACATTGAGATTGAAGTCCATTTATTAACATAGATGCCTGCACAGAATGGAAACTAAAATCAGACTGGTTAGATAAATAAATAAATAAGTCAACATATCAACAATATGAGTTCTATTAAGAGAAATTTACTGCAACCTAATATGAATTGATCAATTCGGGTCAAATTGAGTCTAACATGTTTGCACAAAATAATGAGTTAAAGTAAAATTTGAGAGCATCCAACAACTGCTTTATTCTATTAAATAGGCAAAACCTGCTTTTTCATCATCATCAGCTCACTTTAAATCCAAACCTAAGTCAGACTCAAGACTCTACAATTAGATCATGCGGATTAAAAAGAGGGAGTCGTAAACAACACTTAATCCCCTATTGGCACACGAACCAGAGGTGGGTAGTAACTAATTACTTTTACTTAGTTACATTAAAAATTTAGGATGTACATTTTTAGGATACTCTTCCCACCTGAGACCAGAAATCCCTTTATTCATCCTGAGGTGTTACATTTGCATGGAAAGCTTTTCGGAATAGGTTCTTGATCCATGTATCTAAACAACTGCTGTAGTTTTTATAAGATTACGACCTCTGGGCGAGTAACAAAGGGGTAGAGTTTAGCCTAATTAAACACTGCATGTCCTCAAGTAATTGTCAAAAAAAAGAGAGTTAGTTTGATTAGTTGTGTTCCAAGAGGTCTGCGTGTGAGCGCTGCGTGTGAAATCTGCAGTTGGTAATGGGTCAAAGATGCCACTTCTGTGTCAGTTCATCAGCGCGGTGTGTGAACAGACATTTATAAAGTCATCATGACCTGCTAACAGAGAACGCGACGCTGCTCCAGTCCTTCATCAAGGTTGCAGACTTGGGATTAGCTTCAAGAAAACACACCAGTGATTATGCGGAAAGGTTTCATTGACTTTTTAATTGCAAAGTAATATGAGGTAATCATTTTTTAAATGAAATTTTGGGTGGTTTTATCAGGATATTTCTGTTAGACTTTTTTCACAAAAAAACAGAAAAATGTCATCAGTTATACCAATTTATTTGTTTATAATAAACTATATTTTTATGCAATTTAGAGTGAAGCATTATGTTTATTATGCTTGCGATTCTTAAACTAAGATGTAATGCTTAGCATTTTTCTAGTAACTTGCTCAAATATTACACAGTGAAACCAAAAATAAACTATAGCATATACTATAGTAGTTCTTCACTGGATAGATTACAAAAACACTCAAAGTAAAATATTTAATTAAACAGCCAATATTTCACGGAAAACATTAATATATTTATGTATATTTTTTACTAATACATTTTTGTTGTTGTTTCTTTCCCATTGTAAAAATAGTTTAACTTAATAACGCTCAATTTACCTCTATAAATAGAAAAGGACCAAGTAGACTTAGAACGGAGTAAATTCAACTCTTTAGACTTCACTGAGTAGTTAAAAAATATATCCACAATGTTAACTTTTTTTATAATGGTTGTATTTGTTTTCTTAGCTAAACAATATCTATTGTGTTAATTGATCTTCAGAAGAAAAAAATATTAATTATCAAACGTTTAAAAAAACATTAATATGGAACAGCCTTATTTTATATCAGCAAGTCTATTCAATTACTGAGTATTGTCCATAGAAGATTTAATTTAAAGTAAAAGACAAAAATAAAAACTAAGTTAGCTATGAAAAAAAAAAATCTAAATTCTAGTGTCTACTGACTGGTAATGACGTATCATTTTCAAAAGGATTTCATTTTTTCAGTTATTTTTATGTATTTATAGACTTTTTTGGAACATACTGCAGCTCAGACTGACCATGTTGTGAGCGAGCATACTTGTCTGCGCTCGTCTTCTAGCCAGCAAGTTCCCAGCAGCATCAGTGCTCAGAGTGAGACTCGAGGACTCAGAGTACTTCGATTCCGTGCCTCACCAGACAGGACAGTGTCTGCCCTCTTAAAACAATCCCACTGGGAGATCTGGAAGCCTAAAATTAGCCCCCTCGCTCTTGCTTTAATCTAACACTAGGATTAAAGGCTGCAATAAATCACTCAATCACGCACATGTCTCTTAAGTACACTCCATTTGATGCTTTGTTTGAATCACTTTATGCTCAAAACAATTGTTTAGTGAAACGTTTCACAGAAATTTCACATTAAGCCAATTTTGTCTTTCAAAATTGACTCGACAACTATTTTTTTAAATGGCTCAACTCTGACACAATTGACAGAGCATTCTTTTTTAATCCAGTGAACAACAGCCACTGAGAATGTGAACTCGATTAGAACATTTTAATTCAGTCAACAACTCTTCAACTACAATTGAGCCAACTACAAATAATTAATTGTCTGAATCATGCCTTTGTAAAAACTAATTTTATTAGGCTCAGTCAACATTTCACTAGTTGTTTTTTAATTACAGTGTACATACGGATTAACACATGCAGTGTCGGGAATGATTGAAGACCTCACTGGTAAAACTGATTAAAGATATTTTGTTCACTTAGAAAAAAAATGTGGAATCGCTACTAGGAAATTAAGGAAGAAATTGAACCTTGTCTAAATTGAATTCATATTAAGTCATTGAACTGATAATTTATGCAATTTAATATGTTCACAAGGTTCAAACAAACATGTATCTCAAAATGCAACTGCAGTATCTTCATAAAATATCAATGGATTTTTTGTAAGGTTCATAAGTCAATAATGTAGAAAAAAGTGCTTACCTCATTGTTAAGTTGCTTCTCTTCCAGAGACAAACCAAGATTCATGGAGTCAAATGATCTTCCTCTGCGTGGCCCCTCATTTTTTGTCGAGTACATGCTGATGTTTTGCTTATCTATATTCTGCTGCTTTACTCTCTGTGCTATGATTGTTGAAACAATGCGATTCAATCTGATTTGGTATTTATGCACCACTGAAGGGGGAGGAGGAGTGGGACAGGTAATCTACCTCCTGACAGCGAATGGAAAATTAACAGCTTCTCTCGTCATGGGGATATTCATAGACAATCTCTCATAGCTTTTCATTTTTGCCTTGAAGCTCTGCACACAAAAGAAGCTGTGTGTTTGTGAGGACAATCAGGAACACAGCCCTAACAATACAACAAAATGATCGTATTAACAGATGACAAAAAGTTTGTTTGGAAGCATGGTTTGTTCATTTGCTTAATAAAACTGTTTATATTGCTATAACAAACATGTTTTAAAATGTTTTGTTATTTGTTCATATTCATTCACTCACTAGTAGAAATTAATTACTTTTCAATTAACATTAGCAGAACAATAAACCAGAAACATAAGTTTTTGAAAATGGCCAATACATTCCTAATATTATGTTTTAAGTAAAAAAAAAAACATTTAATGAAGCTACAATAAATGATTCAATAAATAGTCTAAATTTTATATTTTCAAAAATGCTAATAAATATCTTTTTACCACAACAGAGCTAAAAACAATGCCAAAACACACTTGCAATTTAATCCAATCACAATGAGTTATCTATCAGGTTACTCCCCATGTCTTCTTCTTTTTGCTATTATTTTATGTGTTTTAGTTCTAATATACATAGTTTTTATGTTCCTGGTTTTAAGATATTTACCATAGTTTGGTTTAGATTAGTTTATACGTTCATTGTTTTCCCCTTCGTTACAAGTACTTAGGTTGTATTCCATTTTCTCCCTTGATACTAATTCTCCTTTCCTTTGACACCAGTGCTAAAAAGGGTTGAAAAGTCTATGAATTGGAACACCATTGTGAAGCCGTTATAAACTCTTTGATAAAATAAAATAAATGGTATAAAACACAAATTTGGCGTATCTCTTTCATTGCACTGGCAGCCATCTCAGATAAACAACAGTGTTCCTGCATCCTGTGGTGCATACTGCGAAATCCTTCTCAAGCCCTAAGTCTGGAAATGTGGGTCTGACCACACTTTGACCGAGGTGGTGCTCACCTGCAATGTATTCCATAATCTAATCTTTGTTTCTCGACTCTGTGTTCATCGTCTACTGGTTCATCTGGTCCTGGTCTTCCAGTTCTGTAGTCATTGTAGTTCCACGATCTCTCCTAAATCTGGCAACAACACACCAATAGTTACCTGCTGGAATCGTCACCTGCATGGTTTCCCCGACACTGTGTTGTTTAACTCCTGGCTTCCCTAATTCCCAAATGTTTTATAGTTATCATCAACGTAGTGGCTTGTGGGGTCTTTGTCTGATCATCTCATTCATTATACTTGAGCTAAGACCACCTGCTTGAGCCTGTAGTCTCTCTAAAATCCAGTAACAACACTTACCCGAGTTTAGTCCCCTGCTAGAGTACACACCTCAATCTGTTTTTTTGTTTCCTGACTCTGAGCTCCTCATCTCCTGGCTTATCTGCTACTGGTGTCTCAGTTCTGTAGTCACCATCGATATAGTGGCTCGTGTGGGCTTTGTCTGATCATCAAAATCGTTAGTCACCTGCTGGAATACTAACCTGCACTGTATCCCATAATCAGGTCTTTGTCTCCCAGTTCTGTGGTTATCATAGTGGCTTGGGGGGTCTTCGTCTGAGCAGCATATTCATTATACTGGACTCACTTGCTGGAATGCTCACTTACACCGTATCTCGTAATCTTGTCTTTGTCCCCTGGCTCATTTGGTTCTGATCTTACAGTTCTTTGTTAGTGTTGTAGCTTGTGTGGTCTTTGTCTAGTGTTGTGGATCCCACTCTCTTACCTTCTGAGCATCCTGTTTTGCAGAGTTGTGAAAAAGTGTTTGCCCCCTTACTGATTTCTTATTTATTCACACTTTTGTCACACACACTAATGTAACTAATGTAATTATTAGTCAAAGATAACGACTCACACATCATGAAGTTGTGCATCTTTGATACTTTACAAAATAAAATAAATTAACCTAAATTACCGTATCATCTTAATACTGGACGTTAGAATGGTATAAGAAACCTTTAGTGTCAACCTTTAGACTTCACTCAGAGAACATGGTGAGAGTTTTTAAATAGGATTTGGTTTGAATTGTCTTTAGCTGTGGGTCTCAGCTCTGGCACGAGGGTTTGAAGGATATTTCTTATCCGTATGTCTCACGTGAGCGTATTGCACATTCAGCGATCAGAGAAAAAACCCTGGTGAGGGAAATCTTGATGATACATGCACCTTTAAAGCCTCTCCACAGCATCTTTCAGTAAGCGTGATTGCAGGATTGAGTCTCATTGGGTTTCATTGGTTTATTTCTTCAAGATTTGTTGTCTGAGAGGAGGATGTTTGGGTCATTTGGTGGCTGAAATGTCAGATGTTCACTGAATGTTATAAAAGGCTTTTAAACGTGGAATTTTCCAAGGACCCTCCTCTATTTTAGCCCTTAGCTCCCACACCATCATAGATCATTGACTAGACTTCGCCATCTATTGGAGCTCTAGACCGTCCTTTCTTCTCCCAATCTGTTTCAACTTTGAATTTCTGCCAAGCTTCCAGCAGTTTCTGGGCCTGTCCCTCTTCAACTTTCCCTGTGGATTTCAGTTTAAGGCCTGGCGGGTAATCCTGGAGGCTGGTTGTCTCAGTGTGTGTCCTATCCAGCCCCATTTTATTACATTTCATGTTTTTAATTTTGATCCTTTCTATGCCATAGTTCTTAACTTCTGATTTTGTATGGTCTGGTCACCTTATTTCGAAGCTATGCCTCAGAATGTATATAGATGTCTATATATAATGATAATTATATAACGGAATTCCGCTCATTGCTTAATTAGTTTTTTTTTTGCCAGAATAATTATATTAATTTATGATATCATTATGTTATAACATCCTGTATGTCAATTCATCCTTGTATTCTTTTTTATTAAGTGAAATAAATTTTATTAAGTGAAATTTATTTCTGTGTAATCCTTCTTTGTGTTCTAACAGCAACTGAGAAGAACTAGTGTTTATTGAGTTATAAACCGGACTGTGTGATATGACAGAACGTCTTGCATACACTCAATATTATATAAACGAGATGTCCTTATCTCTTATGAAAACTTGAATAAATAGAGTGAGGTTGAGAGAGTGTGAGAGAGGGAAAAGGGGGAACATCAGAATGCTGAAGAGCTAGTTTCATGTAAGATGTAAATATGATATGATCATATGATTCCGGTCCCACTTGAGCTGATCATTATTTTATCATCTCAATGTGGTTTTTGTGGCCATGCTCTGGATTGACTTCATTTAAACTTTGCAGAAAGTACCTTGTTTTTTGTTTGTTTTTTTGCTTTTTTTGTCTTTTCAGTGTCTGCTACTCTTATCTTATGGTATCCCACAGGGCTCAATTCTGAATTTGTCAGACGCTTTTGTTGAAAGGAACTTACTGAAGGGGAGAGACAATATGCAATTTGTTACACAGTCAAAGTCTATCTCAGCTTGCTCATAATAGAAGTTGTATCAACTGATCAATAAACCAAAGCAGGAAGAAAATAATGACAAAGGAGGAAAAAAGGTTGTTTTTATAGTAGGTGTTCCCTGAAGATAAGAGTTTTCAGTTGCTTTTTGAAAGCTGTTAGTTTTGCGGCTTTCCTGACTGGATCAGCAGTTTGTTCCACCATCCAGGGACAGTGAGAGAGAAGGTTCTGCTGAGAGATCTTCTGCCTTTGTGGGACGAGACCACGGGTCGCTGTTTCTTTTCTGAGTGCAGGTTTCTGGAGGACATGTATGAGGATTGTGGAGGTAAACAGGGGCTGATTTGGAGATAGTGCTGTACGCCAGCATCTATGCAGGTATAGAAAGACAGAAAGTTTTGTTTTAACAATAAAATAAAAACGATCACTATCTCAATATCGTTTTTTACTGTTTATATTTATATAGTTTATGTAATGACTGAGCCCTAGTTGTTGATAAATTATATATGCTTTACTAGGTCAGCAATTTTAAAACCATGAATACATTTAAAGGTCTGTGTTTCCTTGCACTTCATCGTATTCTTTATTCTGTGCAAGCTTCTGCCGATTGCGAGGTTAATAATAGTCCTTACATAAATCAGCACGCAGTGTTCTCTCATGCAGAAGCTGTGATGTTTGACACGTGTGTTTGACTAGAGTGTACTGCATGTAAACTGAGGTAAAGCACCTGGCGGAAAGCAAACAAACTTCCATCAACACATCAAAGCCTTACCTCAGAAACCTGTTAGCTGTCAATGCCACATTAGAGCCATGAGCCTTCAACATCTCTGGCTCACTTTAGTATCGTATTTCTGCATGATATAATAGCAAAATGATTGGGTTCTGTTAAGAGTGACCAAATTAGTTTACGACAAATAATTGACATAACACTGTTACAGTAAGAATTATTTATGATAAGTAACAGTTTTGTTAATTATTTGATCATTATTGTGTGTTTTTCAGTTAACACCTGATTCAAAACATTAAATTATGTCTCTCTATAATTTTGATTGAATCCAATCTAATTACACTATTTTAAAGTACTGGTTTAATACAAATAAAAATAATGTAAAATAAAATATTAAATATTTTGCATGGTTTATCAATCCAAACAAGTATGAACAAAATACCTGTCAAGTTCAATTTTTGTCCATTAATTTTGTCATTGTCATGTATACAGAGAATGCTACATTGCTCTATACCATCATTACTGGTTTTTAAGTCCAATTTACTAATCAATAAAAACTGTTTTAGCATGTTAGAAACATTTTCTTTATACAACATTGCATTGTTCTCCTTTGACCATGCAGTGTATGCTGTGCTGAGCTTATAGTTTTACCTTTTCATAATGTCACTTTTCTATCATCAATAATGTATTTTTGACTAAAAGTTAGATCTTTATTTCTCTCTGGTTCTCTCACACTTTCTCTCTGCTAATTAAAGCAAGACTCATTACACATAGATTATGCAGCCCGTGGCGCTTTTGTGCATTTGTGAAGAGGCTCTCTGCTTCGGTACACACTCATCTCATTACAGCCCAATAGCTGCGCCACACAGATTGCGCGTAATCTCTCTCGCAGTATGTGTACTTTTGTCTTGTTTTTGAACATGGAGACCTATTGCAATAACTTCTAAATTGTACACCATATTGAGAAGCAAGTTTATTGACTAATCACCACATGCTTGAGTTATTCAAACACATACTTTCATTCATCCCTTTAACATATTTTAACTTTGAGCAAGCCCATTTGATTATGATCCTGTTTCATATTGCCTAATGGGTACAGGTACACTATGTACTTTAGTCATTAGTCTATGTTGTAAGATTCGTCCTTCCTGAAACTACATATTTGTGCTGTACAACTTCTTTTTACACCATATTGTACTTTTGAAAGTTTCCTTATTTGATTTTGGAGGTCTCCAACAACAGGTTGACACACTTGCAAGGTCAAAAAAGTTTTTGTTTTCTCTTAATATGCTTTTAATTTTCCGAATTTGGTTGTAATATGGTTCCAGATCCTTACTACACAAAGAATAAATTCTTTCTCCAGCAGTAAGATGCAGTTAAACTATAAGTTTCCCTTTCTACATGCCAATCTCTGTGAAATACTTGCATAACCCTGCTTCCCTTTATACAACTGTGTAATGCGAGAGCCAATACTTTGAGGTTTGGGGCCGAGTTGTTTTTTTTCTGTTTCTTGGCATGAATGAATGCCATGGAGTGATATGTGAGGGAGCAGAACTCCAGCAGTGTGTTCTTCAAACCAAAAATATGTTTCACACTTAAAAACCCATAATAGCTTCTCAATTAATGATTGTTTTTTTCCCCAGTTATTATTCACATCTTTTTCTAATTAATGTATCTATTGTATTTCTACATTGTACAAACATTTGTGTCTTTTTACCCTGCCTCGTCTCTGCACATGTCTGCTAACAGATGGGAGCGGCAGTGTCTGTAAATGCCAGCTTCCATTCTGACATACAAAACTTTGCAGAAACATGTTTCTGTATGCTTTCACCTTTCTTTAAATAGTACACTGGGCATTTAACGTTAGATGTTGTTAAAAAAACATATTTTTGAGAACCAATCAAGTTTATTTGGCTGGAAAATTGGCTTTGTATGCAGAATCGTTTATGAAAAAGGCCAAGTTTGATCTTCAGCCCAATTCACACAGACAGATCCCTTGTTGCGTACCTGTCCCAATTCTGTACAATCCAATCAGGGAATGGGGATTTGCACACACATTGTGATGAGAGTTTGCTATCCAGTTTAATCTCAATTAACCCCTACAACTCCAGGGTCCATCTGAGGACTGATGATAAACCGTGCACACAAATGCATGTGAGGTTAAATGTTCTCACATGACTAATCACATTATCCTGGAAATTTGGCAAAAATGTAAAACATTTCAACATTAAGCATCAATTTCAATATCATATTCTACATTTCGAAAAAGTTAAATAGAAGTAATTTTTTAGTTAAAGGTGCCATATCATGGCCATATCGTGAGACATTTCCAGTATGTTTTAATTTTGTTCCCTCATGAAAAACATACACCATGTCAAATTCAAATTGGTTCTTGCATGTTTGTGTAATCATATTTTCTTTTTCTGGGAGCACAAAAAAGCTCAACGGGCATAGAGATGCCCATTGGCTACAGCACCGACCACTAAACAATCAGATGGACAGGTAATAGATCTTAATGATGAACGTACTCACTGACTGGCACGGAAGTGTAACCGTAGTAAAACCACACAAATAATGAAAAGAAAGTGTTTTAATGTCCTTGATGTCCTGGGTAAGAAGAGTTTTTTGGCTAACTTACAGATGGATAAATTCATCTCAAATGTATGAGTGTGGAATTTCTGTGTACCAACCAGAAAAACCCAAAAGGCTGTGGCGGGAGCTTGACAGTGGGAGAAACAGTAGGTACATAGTTAGTTTGACAGAGCACAACCATTTGAAGACATATAATAAATACTGACTTTTAGAGGTTATTTAGGGTGCAGTGACAGTCTAAAAAGGTCAAATATTTATTATCAATGGTTCTAAAGGCGCTTGATATTTCACTTCTAAAGATATTTTTAGATTCCCCACACAAATTGTCTCTGCAATATTGTGCTGTACATGAAATTACAACATATATTGTAAAAGTATTCAGCCAAAGGATCAATACCAAAGCCAGTATGAGTGAATGAAATACTTAGTAAGCTATAGATTCCCGTTAACTGAGCAACACAAGCAAACTAGCGGTCAAAAAAAAATCTGATAAATCTGTTTACATTAAATTTGTGTTGTATTTTATTTTTAAATAAATAGATGTTAAAAAGATGTAAACTGTTCAGGTCAGTCATAGACCCAACTCATAGCAAAAGTACATTAAAGGTCTTAAATGTATTAGATAAAATAGGTTAGACCTGTCTATAATCTCAAAATACTGCTAGAATATTAAGCCCGGAGAACAGAGATGCTGTAACTTAGTCATACAGTTTGTTTTCTTGTGCCAGGATCCTATTAATTTGCTCGATCTCTAAAGACAACAATGAAATATTGAATAATTAATAGGATAACACTCTTAAAATCTTTTTATTACCGTCTTTAACTTGATTTTCTTATTACATAAGATATTTACATTTATTTTTAAATGCCATTTAAACCATTGTTTAATCAATATAATGTATTGTACCTAAATTTGCCCTGAATAAAAGAACAGTTGAAAAATGAACAATTCCGTAATTAATTCAGTTGAATTGTTCTTTAAATTCAAATAACTCTCCATTAACGCTACCCTCGGGAGATCTCAATGGCAGAATTTGCAACAGATTAGCGTCCACTTGAAGTATTTGTCTGGAGAAAAAAATATAACCTTTTACAAATTTGGGAAGAGCGTTTCCAGGAAAAGCAGTAGAAAGTTTCATTGTGTGTTTGTCAACAAAAGATAAAGGGCAGCTGCTGACGGAGGCTGCGATGACAGCTTAAATGAGCTTCAGCACTCCAAACACTCTTGTACGTGCTGGACATCACACTATCGATGTGTATCCACGTGCATCATGTGACCCCTGACCCATCGACAGAACTCTTTAATCCTTAGCCTGTGTCCGTAAGCACTTTTTCCCTCAGGTAATCTATTGTTAAAATGCAAGAGAATTTAAGACATTGCAATATTTATATAAGACAGAGGTTGTGTTAGATAGACATAGACTTTCCTTATTCCTCCATGTTTTATTCAGAAAAATCCATCTGTTCAGGAGAGTACTGGCATAAACTCATACAGTAATAACAATCAAGTAAATTGAATGATTAAACATCCTGATTAATAACATATAATCAGGGTAAATGGTAAAAAGAGGAAAGTGTGGATGATTCAGAGGGCCCAGCAGTCCAGGGGCCACAGAAGTCTACTACTATATAATCATCCACCAGTGTTCATAAATATAAAAACACACTGATTTTATAATTCAATTTATAGATAATGTATTTAGATTTAATGAAAGTGTTTGATTCTATAGACCTCTCACCACTGGATACAATCCAGCGTTCTAAAGCATTTTTTCTTCATTAAGAGGTGCAGAGCAAGAGCCAGGTCCATTTTTTTACACATTTTTACTCACCCAGCAGCCCTAAAAATAATAGCTCCCATTACAAACTGCTTATAAATTACCCCAGTCACAGCTTTTTAACCAAAGATCTAGCACCCGTTCTGAAGATCTCATGATTGTGACACTGATGAGGTGAATTAAACACTGTTTCAAAAACAGTTCCATCCGAGCACATCTCAATATCAGCTCGTTTATATATCTAACGAATAGTTCTCACAAAAAACAGGTGTTTAGTGTGCATATTTGATTAATTGAATTAAAAACAAAGGAAGAATAAATTAGTGTTAGCAATATATCTTCATAATTTTTTTATGTTGAATATTGATCAAATTTACGTTTAAAGACTTTTCCTGATGTTTAGGAAGAGGAGATAAGGTGTAAACGAAATATTTAAAGTCTACTTAATTATAAAAAGCTATTTAAGCTTCTTTAATATTTAATAAAGGTGAATAAAATTCATAAAAAACATTAATCTGAGACAGTAAATCATTCTAAATAATAAATAACTTATGGATTGATCATTACAGGATAAAGTTCTCCAACAGTTCTCCCCTAAATGGGTTGACTTGCCAAACTAAGCTCTTCCAATCTCTTTTTACTTCTTTACTCTTGTTACTTAAATGATGAATCATTATTTTTCAATTGAATTCTATTGTAATAACTTGTAATGTTTGAAATAGTAGTTTGTTGTGTAGCTGAATATTTCTCACAGCTCAAAATTTTATCACATTTTATTTGACTCTTAAAATGCATCAAATTTAAACGATCAATCTGAAATTTCCAGAATGATCTAAAATTTCTCCACCTTGTAAAATGTATGGCCAACTGTTTTAAAAACACTCCCTGTGTTGTTTTTGCATGCATTTTTAAAGTTCTTATTAATCCAGAGAACTGCTACAGATTAATCCTGTGAAATTGTTTATTTTAGCTTACTTAACTATTACTTTTAGAAACTCCCTGAGCAATGTATCTGTGTTTGCCGGAGCAAAAGGCCCAAACTCTTTTCTTTTAGGTGGCCCAATTTTTCTACCGCTGTCCGTACAAATAATTGTACAAAACACTGTTCCATACGAGAACATTTCCAACATTAGCAACGGCTAACCACACAACTACATTACCCAGACATCACAGCGAGTTTCTAACTCATTCAAAAGAAAGAAGGTACGCTTGTTCACAGAGACTTTAAATATATTATCACATCAGCAGATCAAGTCTAATAACTATGAAGAAAATAAACTTATGTGGCATCTATTTCACATTATCAACAAATGTGTAGAAAATTTTCTTTTTTTCCTTTACTCTCATTTAACATCGTGTTCTCAGTGAAACAACTGACAACTGCCAATCATCTTTTGTTTCCACATGAGAAGAGCTTCTTTCGCCTCATCCACCCTTGTGTCAGCTCGCATTCTTCAACCCTTCACTTACAACCGCAGTGATCTGGATCAAACCAGCACCAATGTTTCCTGACCATGCTGTGTCTGATCTGCCTCAGGGATAGCTAAAACCCTGAACCCGTCAATCAAAACTCCTCCAGCTTCAGGCCTTTCAAACCACACAAGCGCTTCACACGATCCTCATTCAGTCCGGCCGAGTGGCTCTCTCCAGTCCTCCTACACGCAGCACATTTCCATAAGAATGCAGCATGCTCTGCATATCAATCCTGACGGTTAATTAAAGAGCTGCTATATTCCCGCTCCCGTCATGCACCCTTGGAAGTGCGCAGTCGCCCCATTCTCTGTCTCGATGGCGCAGGAGATTTGGAAAGCAAATGAGGGAGGTGATGGTTGCGTGGACGTAGTTTGTATATTTGAAACCCCTTACGGTTTTTTTTTGTGCGTTGAGAATTAATATATTCCTTAAAAAAAAAGACATGAAGACTTTAATTTGATGGATGTTCTTTTTAAAAATACCTAAGTGTTTTGGAAGATATTTCATTATTTATATCCTTTAACTTTAGCTAGCTTTGGACGACACTTTATTTGGATGTTAAAATAGGGTTCTTTAAATATATACTGAACAAATAAAATGAGTCCAATTGAAATGATATTTCCTTCTGTGAGCTTTTTTGTGCAATATTGTGAGAACTTTATGCGTTATTTATTTTCTAATGAACTAATTTATAAATTTTCTTTACTAATTTAAATTAGTAAAGATTGAGGGGGCGACTGAGTAGGGGGATGAAAATAGCTCAGTTAATTTTTTAATATGTTACAGTGTGTTACTGTAATGTTTCCCTTGTTGGGAAAAATTGAGTGCAAAAAAAAATTCACCTAGACACAAAGATAGAACACATTAAGACGCATTAAGAAGTCATTGAAAATTTTGAAAAACTAGCTTTTGTAAATCGGTTTATTATTGCCAATGCTTTATTACTCTTATTTAATCCAATTTTGAATAATTATAGTTATTTTTTTATTTAGAAGCTTATTGTTCATTTTCAAGTTGTATAATTTACACATATTTGTTAATGAGATATGCATACTAAAAAAAATTTAGACTTTTTGTCCTTCAGCTCTGTGAGAAGATTATTTATATAATAATAATATTTTGTGTGTTTCTAGCCATATATACAGAAAAAAGGACCACATAAAAACCACTTTACAAAACAAGTTATGTTTACTCAATAGAAAAATGCTGCCATGTGTACAAACAATAAAAGACAGGTTAAATGAATACTTTTAAGGTAGACCAAATTCTATGAATGCTAATTTATTCCTTACAAAAATTCACGGAGAATTTTAAATGTACAAAATATACTGAACTATCTAAAACGGTTGGCTCTGCTCAAGTTCAGCTAGACTCAATGGTTGAAATTGAAAAATGATTCTTGACAATATTTGCCAGTTTAGGTTCCACATCAGACAACAAGACAGCGAGGCGCTGGAGCTGTAAACAAGAGAAAATTAAGTCAGTCTCGACTTGGAAGAAGCAGACAAAAGAATAAGAATTAAGAAAAAAACTGAACAAGATGGGAACATAACATTGTCATAAGAAGAGCATAAGGAGACTGGAGGAAAGCAATTAACAGAAGACTGTAAAACATGGTAAAAAAAATAAATACAAAAAAAGAGTACTAATGAGGACACAAAACAAGGGGATAGGAATATCTGGGGAAAAAAACTAAACTATAAAAGAAGAAAACAAAACAAGGGAATTTGAAAGAAAAAAATGAGGAGCAATGAAACCAGGAGCTTGAAAAAAATAGCAATTCAAGTGATGGAAAGAGAAGAGAAAACAAGGCAAGCGACAAAACCAGAGTAGAAAACAAAACAAGATGAAATGACACGAAAAAAAATTCTAAATAAAATAAAAAAGTAATGGAAGAAAAAGGTGACACAAACATGACCCGAAAAATTATTTTTGCAAGAGAGATAGAGAGAGAGAGAGAGAGAGTGAGAGAGGACAGAAAATCACTAATGGTGGTAAAACAAGTGACGAGAAAACAAGACAATAATCATTTAAATCAGAGGACACTAGACATACCAAGGCAGAAGACAAAACAAGACAAGTGACGGAAGAAAAAGGTGACAAGTATACAAATCATGATTAAAAAAAGAAAAAAGTAGAGGAAGCAGTAGAGAAAACATACTTACTGCTGTCTGATGATGAGGTAAAAGGAAAGCAAGAGCAGACACACAGCTCCTCTCTGACAAATATCCTGCCTTGACCACTGATGATAAAAGATCCTAAACGGAAAATAGAAAAATAAAGAAAATGAGTGAGTAGGTTCATCATTTGCATGACAGCACATGGAAAGCAATTCAATATATGTAGACACGTAGATCGAGACAATTTACTGAATTTCAAACTGAGCATCAGAAAGGTGGTGGCAAAGCATTTCAGAAACTTCTAATCTACAAGGATTATCCCACACAAAAATCTCTATGGTTAAAGAGAATGGTCTGAAAATGACAAAACATCCAATAAGTGACAATTCTGTGGGCACAAACTTCTTTTGCCAGAGGAAGACTTTGGTTTGAGCTGATAGTAAGGTTATAGTAACTCAAATAACCATGTGTTACAAACAAAATAAACAAAAGAGCATCTCTAAGTGCACAAAACGTTAAATATCGAGGAGAATGGGCTACAGCAGCATGAATCATCTCAGACTGGTTTCTTGCACATGACAATGAATTCACAAACCAAATGGTCACTAGATCTCAATTCAATAGAGCAGTTTTAGGATTTGGTGGAACCAACCTCCCCCTCTCCCGGCTCCTGCGCAATAGGAAGTGACTGAACTGTAGTACCTCGACCCTGGGGTCAGAAGTGAGCAGGTTGTCATTCAATCCCATGTTAAAACTGCCCAACTTTGGAGCTGAACATAACATGTTTACACCCCTGATGCTGTAATGTTTTTTTTTTATTATTCAGATCATTAGTTTTGATCTACATGAACAGGGGGGATTTATTATTTTAAAAATAGTTTGTTTAAGCTATATTAAATGTAAACATTTAGTAAAACAGATGTTCTGGACCCATTTTTGGTTACCGGAAAGTAAAGCACTTCTATGACATCCCCTTCACATGAACGTCACGCATGCTACATCCAGGTTATATATAGTCAAAGGGTGGAACAGGAGATTTTACAACAAGGATATGCAGCAGACAAATCTCCAGCAACAAAACTCCTATTTTTGGTCCAATATGGACCAAAAGCTCTGAGGGATGTTTTGCAACCCGGCACTAGCAAAGGTTTTACAATGTTGTCTTAACTTCTTCCACTAAACTATAATCTATCAGTCAAACTGGCTATGTAATATATTGCTTAGTTTTATTACAACTTACTTCAAATCATTATTTGGAAATATATGAGAAAGACATGATCAACAACCAATTAAACTCTAAATAGGTAAAATCTGGTGACTTTTGTGTTATATGTAGGAATGCATAGAACACTAGCTGATTTGACGCTTTCAGAAAACGATACAATTTGTGGGCTTCACACGCTAACAGGCCTGGGTGTAAATGGAAGCATTTGACTGTAACCTTTAGAAGTGCCTTAAATCTATAAGATCACATATTTTTGTATGTAGCTTCTGAAATAGAATCAAATGATAAGTATAAGCAACAACACATTGTGCATTAAACAATCTATTGAAAACTGACTCATCTTCTTAACTAAATCATGTCAGTGTTAATGCTGGCCCTGAACAATTAAGCATGGTTCTGATTCTGAATGTCCCAAAAATCATACTTGTATCCAGAAGTTTAAAGAAACGCATAATGTGTACCTTATTGTTTGTCTCAGGTTTAAAGAGCCATCCATTGGATGAAAAAACAAAACCGATTTGAAATTATTCAGAACTTGTGCCTGAATCTCCTGAGCTCAGCGCATCCTTCTCACTGAATCCAATGAACAGATCTTCTAACTGAACTTTTTTCCCTAGACGTCGAGCGATATTAGTATCCACTGCGCCACCGTGACGCCTTTATGCTGTATATGTTTTCTACAAATCAACTTAAAGACATCATACAAACATCGACATGTAACTTATAACTCAAAACACATTTTCACGAGTATTTGATTGTATAGAGCACTTTACCTTTTGGACCTCCATTAGAATGACGTCGAGAAACTCAACTGTGGTTTCAACTAGAGATCGGAGCTGCACGTCTTCATCATCTTTCTTCCTCTCCTCTGAATTTGCAGCTCTCAAGCCATTCTCTGCACTGAACTCCAGAATGCGAATTAGACTTGCTAGCAATTCTGCACCTGTTACAGATAAATGCAACGTGAAGCAAGCAAACACAGAAAGCATAAAAGCTAGCTAGGAATATGGTGTGTGCTCGTGTGTGTGTTACTGATGTTTGTGTCCAGGCTGGAGTGTATGGCAGAGAGCAGAGAGAGTGATGGGGTCAGAAGAGATTTCTGCTCTTGTATGATGAGCGGTGGGTCGCCTTGCTGACACAAACCCTCACAGAGAAGCTTGCACACAAACGTCCACACGGAAGACCCGCACGATCCTACTGAACACAAACAGTCGAATGAGGTGTAAACATAAAAAGAAAACACTGATAATAACAGTGTTATTTCACTCTAATTTACACTTTACATGTGAGTGTTCATTAATGGTGCTAAGTTTTAAATATTTCTATAACATCTAATACATCTATTATATAATATTTTACAAATAGAAGAAAATGTTAATCACCATGCTTTACTGTTAACTGCAGACAATCATTATTGTACCATTCTTGTACAGCCTTTTGATGAACAAACAAACTGCCTTCTACCACAGCCGTCAGTCAATAGCGCTGCAAATTTTCCATGAGGACCCCTTCTAGCTAGATAGATAGGTAGATGGTTTTCCCTGGGTCCCACCGGTTTTTGTCAGTTCTGAGATTATGGTGCTGCTGTATATATTCTGATTTGGAAATCTAATCCTCAACTTTTCAAACGTATTCAAAATAGATTGAATAGCACATATTGAAAGCCCCATCAGCTTTGAAATATTAGTTTGACAAAAACTGCGGTGATGCAGAACTACCTAGTGTCTTGTTGCTGTGCTCAATCTTGCCTTGACCAGAAACATTTCTCGACCTGACCTTGGTAGCAAAGTTTAAGGTTTTCTATACAGCTGTTTCTGCTTCAGTTCATGACTTGATTTCAACCTTTATGTTACAATGTTAATCATTAACAACTGTTTGGTATAATTGGTACACGTGACTACATTCCTATAAAAATATTTTATTGTGAATTGTGCAGCTGTAGCTGTGGGAATTATGAAAGAGGTAGTTCCCTCAATTTGCATTTTGTAAAATAAATTTTATAAAAAAATATATATTGTGTTAATGCATTCTTCTCCCCTGCCTAATACTCTTGCACAGTACTGTATAATATGATATAAGATACATAGACACACACACATACATACATATATATATACATACATATATATATATATATATATATATATATATAAACTGTAAATCCAAGGTATGTTTGCTGCTCACCCAGAGCCTTCATGCCCTCCTCTATCGTAGTCAGCAGCTGGAGGGAATGAAGATAAACTTCAAGACCCTCTGGACTCTCCAACCTAAAACACACAAACCTACTACTTAAACCCTTAATCATCTAATACACTTCAGGAGCATTCCTCCCTTGAGTCACTCTCACCTGAGCTGTGTAGCACCCTCCAGCAGAGCAGACACCACATCTGGCTCATTCTCACTGTTTGAGGATGATATCCAACTCTTCATCAGCTCTTCATCCTCATCAAAGATCTTATCCAACAGCTCACCTACTTTCACCAGCAGATCCACTGGAATATCACAGGAAACATAATGGAAAAAGCATTATTATTTAAATAGACCAAGAATGAATGGATGTCAGGCGTCACGTTGGCGCAGTGGGTAGCACGGTTGTCTCACAGCAAGAAGGTCGCTGGTTCTAGGCTCGGCTGGGGCAGGTGGCATTTCTGTGTGGAGTTTGCATGTTCTCCCCGTGATTGCGTGGGTTTTCTCCGGGTGCTCCTTTTTCCCCACAAGTCCAAGACATGCGGAATAAGTGAATTAAATAAGAACGATTGTCCATAGTGTTAAAGTGTGAATGTGTGTGTGAATTGTTTCCCAGCGATGGGTTGCGGCTGGAAGGGCATCCGCTGCGTAAAACATATGCCAGAGAGTTGGCGGTTCATTCCGCTGTGGCGACCCCGAAAGGGAAGAAAGCCGACATGAAGATGAATGAATGAATGGATGTCTGGCATTGTTTAAGTGATGTATGTCACAAGGGTACTCAGCTTTGTTGACGAAAGTTTTGTTTTTCCAATCATGATATATGAAAATGGCCTACACAACTATTAAATTAATATGTAATAAAACATATTAACATACTAAGAGAAATAATCATGTATATTAATCGTATCATTGTATAATATTAATTAAGCTTTGAAAAATCCATCCATTCTGGATCCTGCTCTTGTGTTTTTGTAGGGTGACTGGAGAAGGTTAACAAGCTAAATACAAGCTAGCTTTGATACAAAAAAGCAATATCTTAACTTTTCATTTATTTTATACAAAGCTCAGAATGCTTATGTGATCATCTTCTCAGACCGTTGGTGGAGCTGCTCATGATGAAGCAGAGGCTTCTGCACACGCTCGACTGCTGTCGTATCCTCTCCAGCCATAAGGGGGCCACCTCTGCCTGAGATACACAGCTCAGCAGCAGCCTGAGCCACAAACAGATCAAAGAAGAGAACAAATCAGAGACACTAAATCCCAATAAAAGGCTACATTCTATAATAAATGTGTTTTTAAAAAGCTGTTTTCATGGGTTAATGGCAGACTTCCACCACACACAGCATCATTTGGATCTCACTTTTGTGTTCCTAGATTTCACTCAATAAAGCTGAACAGAAGGTTTTCAAATGTGTGGATCCAGGTCTTTTTGTCACAACAGAAGCGGTTAAGCACTGGTGTTTAATAATTCTAAATGAAAAATGAAACAAAATACTAACGTTCATAAAATGGTATTAAATTTGGTTAAAAAAAACTATTCTCCAGAGCTTCTTATTGTTTACAAAGATGAAGATTTGTTTTAGTTGCATTTTATTAGTGTCTTAAAAAACTGGGATACAATACCAGACGCTTTCTTAGTTAAAGCGGTCATTTTCATTTGTGGGCTAAGATTTTGTGATGCTTAGGCTGAGAATGTTCCATTAGATTTAAAGACTCTTTTAAACTCGATCTGCAGGATATTAATAATTTCTTATGACCTTAAGGTATAAGTAATATAATACAATATTATAAAATTAATCAAATGTCAAAAAAACATTTTAGCTATATGATAAGTATAAATGCTGTAAATGATTGTGTTAAAAATTTATACTCCACAAAACTCTGAGAACAATGTGATTAGAATCTGGTCAAAATCAACTTGTATTCTGACATGATGAAATTTCTTTTTTACATTACGGTTTTCGAAAATGAAGAATTTATTCAGCGATATCAGTAAAGCTTTAAAATTTTGATGACGATCAGATGATATGCAGATGAAAGGCTTAGTAAACATTAGGTTACACAAACAGCAGTTTTTCACAAACAGCATTTCCATTAAAGATCACTCTTCTGCTTATGATATATGTTTATTATTATCAGTGAGGAAAATGAGAATAACAGGCTGTATCCAGCAGATGTCAGAAAATGTAAGTAAAACCTGCCAATGTGCATATCTCAAGTAAATGTCACAAATAAGCATGGGGTTAATTTTACCTGCCAATGTACCTAAATAATACAAATACTATGCAAAAAGTACAAAAAAATATTTTTTATTAACTTATGAATAAAAATCATAATATGTTTTATGCCATACAAAAATAGTCCATTTTAAATACAGTACAAGGAGACAGTCTTTGTATGGGGACACATGGCAAGTTAGAGTAGCAGCACTGACCTGCAGGTTTCTAAGAGTGTTGGGGGATCACTGTCTTCCAGCAGAAGAAGCAACACAGAGCTGAAATAGATATACAACATATTAGTAAAAAAAAAACTGTTGTACTGGTTAGATTTCAAAACATGTCTTTTTACTAAACTAGACTTTCAGACATTTTTGGCCTGCTTTAGTATTGTTCCCTCATCGATAACCTACCCCAATAACTTATTTTCTTATTTTGGAAGCTAAAAGCTGCTTGATGGCCACATCGTTGACAATTGAAGATTCTTTATGGTCTGAGTCACGTTGCACCAGCTCTCCCAGGCTCATCCCATCTTGACAATAAAATAAGAATTGTTTTCAAGACCTCTTATGTTGTATATAATAGATGTATATATTACCCTAGATCGTTGTTCTGACTGAGAGAGATGCATGCATCATGGAAACATGCCATATTTCCCAGAATTCCAACACAGATTTCCTGGATCAGAAACTCTTGTAAGTATTGGAAGACATTTGCAAAAAAAAAATATATATATATATATATTTGATGAGTAAAAATACAAGTATTACAAGTGACTTACAGTGAGTCGAGGATTCTGAGACTTTGCGATAACACCCAGGAGGATTTCTGGTGCCTTGAACTCCTGGAGAAAAATTGCTACGTCCTGGGCAACAAGCAAACAATCATTATTAAAGTGCACTAGATGAGACAGCAGGAAGAATGCAGAGAACATTCACCTTGTCCATGGCCATGTCCCAGACCTTACACAAGTCCTCCTCCAGATCATCTGTAAGCTCCATGGAGGCATCAGTCGACATAGACTCTTGATCTGTCACCATCTGTTATGATTGATTTCAAAAGAGAAATAGATTAGTGAGAAAAAGTTATTTGGAATATCAGCTAACTGTTATATATGAAACATGTGACTGACAACCATAGAATTTAATTGCTCATCATCTATAAATGCACCTGGATGAGGCGGGTGAGTTTTGTGAAGAGCCAGTGTTTGCTATACAGCGTCTCCCCGATGGCATCATCCTCTGGCGGTTGCTCACTGGCTGTGGGTGCGTCTTCTGTCGGTGGAGGTGAAGGGTTACGGTCCATCTGTGGGGAACTTTCTCTGGAGGATCCACAGTCGTCTCCATCTGACTCTTGAGAGCTCTTGTCTCCAGCCTCTGATAACAAAAAGAGTAATAACAAGTGGTTAAGTAGTTGCTTTTGGACATTTCACTCATCTTTTAAATGCACTTAAGACTTAAATCCATGGTTTTGGGGGTCTACTGCTTAACTTAGTTCACTAGCTCAAAATCAGTGGTTCATGCATCTGCCCACTAATAAATGCCAAATTTTACCTATATAGACAATTTAAACAGTGCTACAAATCAAACAGTCATCAACCATTTCCTTGCAGAGAGGACAGGGAAGTCATACAAGCAATAAGAACATGCAAACTCTACATAGAAAGTATTAAACCAACGAACCTGCTTGCTCTGAGGCAGCACAGTTAACCATTATGTTAAGCCAAAATTCCGCAATGCAACAAATTATTTTCCCTTTTTTTCTAGAAGATTTACTACAAAGAGAGCATCAGTTGCGTACTCTAGACAATTGTATCATAAGTCAGGGGTTAACAAAAGTGTTCTGTGTCTCTCAAAGTAAAATTTACCATTTATTACATAACTTGCCTTACCCATTTTATTACTACTCCAAAGAAAGGACTGAAACGGGATCAAAAATCATGCTCGCCAGAAACAAACTGTAAACATGATAGTTTAGTCGAAATAACAGAGAAGCGAATGAAAGAGACACTTCCGCCAGAAGCCGCACAAGAGCATCAGGAATGACAAAATAAAAGTACCTGTGGTTCCGGTCTTTTTCATTAAATAAATTATTTAAGTAAATGTGTTTAAAGCAATGATCAGTTGTTGCATGCTTTTATTCCTTTTGCGTGGCTTTATTAATGTTAGTCGAATTAAACCCTACGTCGTTTAAAAAATAAAGCAAAACACGGAAAATTTTTAAAACGCTTACCGTTCACAAAGTTAAAGACATAAAATTAGGTTGTGAAATAAAAATAATTGTTTAAATGTAATCATCATCATCATCATCATCATCATCATAATCATCATCATCATCATCATCATCATCATCATCATCATCATCATCATCATCATAGTCAAGCGATCAAAAACAACGTTCGTGTCTGCGCATGCGCGGCAGGAAAATTTCGCGGGGTACTCGACACACACTCTTTAAAGTCTCGTCACACCTCTTAACATTACTAGAAAATTCGTTTGAACACTGTCTGCAAGAGGAAATGTTTGTGGTTTGCCAAGCTCTAGAGTAAATATGAAAAATAAGCATATTTGTGTATGCTTGTGGCAAGATTTTACGACCTTAAAAATGTCCGTTTTAAGTTTAAGTTAATTTTTAAAGTTCATTTAGCTGGCATTTTCCCTGATGTCACGTTTTCAGTCGCAGGTTATCAGACACGGAATGTAAGTAGCATCATGTGCAATGTGACAAAGTTATTGAACAAAATGATTTGTAAAGTCAACCTCATGACAGTTGAAGAAACTTTGTTTAGATTTAGATAAAACGTGTTTTGGTGTTCAGGCGCCTCCTACTGACTTGACCTTTTTTTAACAGTTCTTTGACAAAACCTGATTTCTTTTGAAAACCATTTAACTTTATATTTGCTGTGTTTTTTAATGTTAATTTAAATGTAAAAAGGTTTTAGTATTACAAGGTACAATTTTATATAGCAAACAAAAATACAAAACACACTTAATCAATTGAATCGGAACGAAAATAAATCTCCTTTTTTATGGTAATTTTCCTGGTTTAGTTAAAAAAAACTGGTTTTTGCAACGTTATATAAACTAAACACGTTTAGAGTTATACAATTGTATACAGATATAATGTTTATACCTAATTTAAAAGTTTGAAATTATTTTTAACATGAAATGAGGGTTCTAGTTTACTTTAAACAAAAATTACCTTTAAACCTTTTTTCCTTTTTTGTTATTAACTGTATGTTTGTAAATGTAAATATGTGGCCAAAAGAGATGCAACTACTTAAAACATACTGTGGAGCGTGTATCTCTGTGTATCTAAACTATGTGATAAGACTGAAATCTCACTCGACCAAAAAGTGAGAGGTATAAACTAGGCCAAAACAAAATGGCATGAGCGTTGTTTCAATGGTAGCACTAATCTTATCAAAAGGGAATATTCTGCCTGGATCATGCTACAGCCATTGCTTGATCTGTACAAAAAAAAAAGCATTCATTGCCATGCCAGAGCCATCATCGTAACATTTTTTACCTTTAATTTGAAGTTACCACCAACAATGTTTATAATTTATTTAATGTTTTGATTGCTTGTAAATCTCAAGACAGAATGTCCTTATCAAAAATCTTACCTCTTTGCTCAAGAAAAACTTCCTTGTAATTAGAAATGCACCAGGACTTAACTTTATAAAATACATTCCATTCAATGGAGCCCTATACAATGCAAGCAACATTCATGTCAGAGGCAATGTCAACAGAAACCATACACCCTATTTGACAGTGTTGGTTTATCTAATCAATGTTTTATGTTTGTTCCCTCCCTTTCTCAACATTGTGCCCTGTTTCATAAGGAAGTGTCATGCGGGGCATTTTCAGTGGAACAGCTGTTTCCATAGATTGCCAGTGTATCATGCCACTAAA
Organism: Danionella dracula; assembly: GCA_900490495.1. Classification (NCBI taxonomy): domain Eukaryota; kingdom Metazoa; phylum Chordata; class Actinopteri; order Cypriniformes; family Danionidae; genus Danionella; species Danionella dracula. Next base: position 174,996 of record UELW01000114.1, read on the forward strand.
AGAGTCTTCCTCTTCATTTACACGCACGTCAAACCCTGATGTTTGCCTTTGGAGGAACATTGGCTCCACTCGAGGAATTTATTTCATTGCTTGTCTGTCCCTCTTTATCAGAAGTTATAATGTTGCTGTGGATGGAACACAAATGTATTGAATATATGCTTTACACGGTGATGAAGCGGTGAACATGAAGGCATGTATTCATTCATGAACATTATGCATCTTTCTTGGCTCAATTAAATTTGATGTGAACCATATGAAGAGCTAGACATCAGTTAAATACCTTAAAATACCTTAACAATTATATTTCACTTCTGACCTGGCCATCGTGATGAATTAGTTCACACCACAGCAAGGTTTAGAGCACAATGCAGGAACAACATTCACTTTAAGGAGACACCTTTATCTAAGGCGTGTTTCCACAGTCATGTCTGTGACGTCAGTGTCGCTTGTCCTCTAGTTATTCTTGTGTAAAAAGCTAGTTCTATTCTTACTTCTCAATTGATTAGTTAACATTTCAACTTGGTTTCAACCAAGTGGCAACCCCCGATTTTCTGCCGGTGCTGCACAATCTTTTTTTTTACTGTGAAATGGCAGTAAAACTGACCACTGGAGGCTGTGGCCATAAGAGTACAATTTTCATTAACACTTATCATGGTAAATTTTTTTACAGCTGAAACAGAAACAACAACCATATTTTAAGACCGGGCACATGAAGGATTCACTAGTTGTGTTTTTCATGACAACTCTGAGGTGGATGAATGTTTTAAAATAATACTTTTTTTTGTAGCTTGTATTAAACTTGACATTTTTGCATAATTAAGAGCTGTGTTAATCCAGTGAGAGACACTTACTGAGGTGCGTTCTTATAAATTCTGATTCACCAAATAAGCTCTTTTTGCCTATTTGGACTCTTGTAGTAATACTTTGTCAAAGAGGGAGTGGCTTACGCCAACTCAAAGCTTCTTTTGTTTTCTGCTAAGACCTATCTATGGGTGACGTCATGCATGTGGCATCCATGTTATATACAGTCAAGGATTTTAAGACATCAATGTTTTTAATTTATTCATTCTTAGTTATAACATTTTACTTTAGAGTATTTTTTTCTATTCCACCTCCAAACCTTTTTTTGTCTCACTTCAAAATATTGTATTTAAATTGGGGTTAGTTTTTCATTTATGTTTAAAGGTACCATTTTTTATTTTGATTTAAATTTTTTGGTTTACTGTGTCATTACTGATGACAAGTAAAACTATTTGTTTCGATAGCCAAATCACAATATTTATTCCAAAGTTTTCAGTAAAAATTTGGCCATTTGTTTAGATATTTTAACTCAATTTGAGTATTTTTTTACTCTATCCAGAGAAGATTTAATAATTTAATTTTGCTCTCAGGATTTTGCTTTGCACATTTTATACCCGTTATAATGAAAACAATTATTGAGAAATTAAACTCTGTTATGTAACTCAGACAAAAAGACAGAATTCAAATATATTAGCATAGATTATGAAAGTTGTTCTGGTGTATGAATTAGTATTGATATATTACTGAAATTAACTAATGTCACCTGAGCAGCTTAGTTTTAAGGAACAAGTAAAAAGTTCCTGTGTAGAGACTCCTTTGGTTTAGGTGTTCAAGTTGAACTGAAACTAGGGTCATTCATACCCATATTTGAAAAAATGCCCATAACGTATGCTGACATCACAATTTCCACATCGAGAAATCTTTTAATAGTGAATAAACACTTCCATATGGTTAATGTTTCAAAGTTTTATTTCTCTAAAGAACAGGTGGCCTCCAGAGTCCTGAGACACACCTGAGTATACCTGTGTGATGCTGCGCGTCAGATTATTGTATCTTCATCACAGACAGGATGTAAGGAAAAAAGTGAGGCTGGTTAAAATGTGATTCTTTTGTCATTTACTGCCACGTCCTATTAAGGAACATATATTAAAATAAACCTGATAATAGTTTATTTACTCAAGACACTTTAGCATATTGTAAATCTTCTTGTTTGTCAAATCTTCTAATAGATGGTTATTAATCATTCATCACATATTTAGTTAGCATGTCTTAGTCTATTTTACAACCTGCTATAAAAGTAATATTGATTAGGTGAATGAAGGAGATGCAGAGGAACACCGATTACACCCACAATTTCACTTTTGTAAAACGTTTTTGTATTGTCACTCAGCAGAGCATCCTGGCAGACCCTCCCTTCAGGGTGAAGAAGAAATGATATAAAAGGAGGCCTGAATAGAAATGCAACACTATTGGATATCCATCTGTAGAGTCGCTCTCAGGCCTCAGCATGGACTGGAGAAGAACGACAGTCTGCACGCTGTTCCTGCTGCTTTCTGCCATTCAGATCGATTCGAGGAAGGGTAAGACATATTTTTTTACATTTTTATCGCATTCCATATTTTATTATGAATATTTTACATACATTTTCTTACTGTTTTTAAATTATTAACCCATCTGTGAATTGGTCAGTGGTTGCGCAATGAAAACTATCGCAAACACCATGAGTACAATCACTCAAAATGACACCTTGATTTTTTAAAGAAAAAGCTTCATTGCATGAGAAATTTAATTTGGATGGCATCAGTCAGTTAATTTCCTCAAATTTATCAAATTGCAATCCTTTACATTTTTCAAAATAAGGGTTTTGACAATAATACAAATGTAAAGCAGACTGCGGCATATACTGTAAGATTCATAGTTGGCTTTAATCAGATTTATCAATGTAAATTTAAACAGTTGAAAACTCTTTACATGATAAATTGAAGATCTTGAAGAAAGATAAATTGAAGATTTTGCAGAAAGTTGTCTGAATCTGAAGTAAACTGTGAATGTAGTTGTAGTAATTAATCACAACAACTTAGCCAAGTTTATTACATGGCTCACTACAATGAAATAGTTGAACAGGGTGCATTTATACATTTTAGACATTTATACAGTCTACACTAACCGATAAAAACCAGGGATAGACTGTTCGGAAAAAAACTAAACAAAAACAAAGAATCATACATTAGCTAAAAGCCAGAGTTTCAATTCAGACACTGATTGTAAATACACAAGAAGATTATTCTGGAGTTGCGGTACAAAAAAAAAATAAAAAATGCACGATATTAAACATACATCAGCACTTTGTACCCACCCTTGGACCCACCGGGTTTGATCTGACTGTGCTGTTCTCTTGATCTGAGATCTCAGGTCAGTAAAAAAGGTTTTGGTGAAAAGGAGACGCTAATATCCACACTGCTTACGTCATCGATGAATACAAACGGACATTTCTTTGCATTTGGATTGAGAAAAGGCATAGATAGACAAAACTACATTTTCTCAGTTCTAGAATAACCAAAATCATTATTATCAAAAGGGACATAAAAAATAGGAGATTTGGAAATGAACCCAATCCTGCACTGAGCCATCCAATCAAGCCAATTTGTTCCAATTTCAATCTAAACAAAATTGTTTGTTAGTTGTTGTTAGTAAGTTTAAGCTTAGTTTTAATGCGTAGCTACATTTTAATAATAATTATAATTGAATGTTAATTTTATATTGTACGGGTTGAGAGGAAACCGACTCATGGGAGAAAGAGAAAACCACATATTGGAAACACAGATCTTGAAACGATCTGTGAAGGAGTTGAAGAGGGAAAGAGTTCCAGAGTGTAAGTGCAGATAACATTAATGCTCTACCACCAAAAAAAGAAAATAATTTGTGGTGGAGAGGTGGAGAAGACTAGTGTCAAAAGACCTGACAGTGCAACCTGGAGTAAAGCGGTGCTTGAGATCTAATAAATACGCAGGGGTGAGACCATGGAGTGCTTTAAGGCGAGGAGGAGAATTTTACACGACTTGGTATTGTACAAGTAAGCAATGAAGATGTTGAGGAATAGGAGTGATGTGGGCAGAATTTTTTGGTAAAAGATGCATTGATTGAAGCAGAGTTGTTAAACTTATGGATATATTCTTCTATTCTCGATTGTATTTTTCAAATAGAAATACATTTTCTTTCTTTTGCAGTTGATCTCAGTAACCATGTCAGCAGCATCTGCAGCATGTGGGGCAACTTCCACTTCAAGACCTTCGATGGGGATGTCTATGAGTTTCCAGGAATGTGCGAGTACAACCTGGTGTCTGATTGTCAAAGCCTCGTTCGACAATTTTCTGTTCATGTGAAGAGGACACAAGGGAGCAATGGCCCAAAGATCAGCAGGGTCTCCATAACCATCAGTGACATCATCATTGAGTTGACAGAGGCCGTGGTCAAGGTCAATGAGGAAATGTAAGAATGTCTGGAGATTAATTGGCTTTAAAATAAATTGTAGCTTGCTAATGTTTAATTTGAACCTTTTCGATACAGAGTTACACTGCCTGTGTATGTTCCCGGGATTCTGGTGGAAGAGAATACCATTTACACCAGGCTCCACTCCAAGATGGGGATCACTGTCGTGTGGAATAAAAACGATGCAGTCATGGTATTTATACATTTTAATCTAGATTTCAAATAGATGCAAGCCTTGAGTAGATCAATTCCAAAAATCACATTTTTAAGCAGTGACAAATGTTGACTTAAATATTGTCACTAAATAAAGACTAAAGATGAACAAAAAGGAACAAAAGATTTGTCCCTCTTAAAGAATATGCTGCTTTCAGATGTCAAAGATTGAAAATTATGTCTAACATATATTGTTCACTTGTATTCAAATCATAAATTAGAGGAAATTAACCAAAAATATTGTTTGTCAAACGGAACCAACTGCATTTATTGAATTATTTTTATTTATTAAATGTAAATGCTGTTCCAGAGGATTTATGTTTTATTGAGAACCTGGAAAAATAACCAGTTTTTGAGAAAACTCTTTAAGAGCTGTAGTGTAATTTACACAAAACATTTTTTATTTAATTTAAATGCAATATATATATATATATATATATATAATATTATATATATTATATATATATATATATATATATATATATATATATATATATATTAGCCTTATTTTACAGCTTGACCAGTTGTAAGACAGAGTGGAAGCAGCAGAGGTTATTTTATGGAAAAGTACTTAACATTGAGAGACATTATTTGAATAGAGATTTTATTTTATCAAGCTTGAATTCGCATGAAAGTAATGTGAAAAGTTTAGCAAATTGTAAAACATTTTTAATATGTTGAGTTTAAAAGCTATTCAGTTTCAGGTAATGTCATAAAGTTTTAATTTATGTATTGCAACTAAATAATTTTTAAATCAGTGACCTTTTATTGAATGGCCCTTTTAACTGTGTGATGAAGTAAGACAAAGTATAAATAAAAGAATTGTAATATTAAAACAATGTGGTGAGAAACTAATGAAGTTAAACAGTAAATGAGTAACATTGGCTTTTGTTTTGTTGTGGTTCATTATTTTTTGATAGTTTTACCATGCCAGGTTAAACAATAGTGACAAAAACCTCCATCAGGTGATCATATTTTAAAGTACATCAGAGTGCGCACCGAAAATATTTGTATGATGTTCATTTCGAGTTTTGTGGGTGGTGTGTTTACAGTCACATGGTCATGAACTGTCTTTGACGCAGAAATCAAGTTGATTAAAGTGTCTTAAAGTCACTTAAAGTGACATTTCCTACAATACCGAACACAAATATTGTCTTACATAATATACTGTTATATATATATACTGTTATTATATATAGCTGAGGGCTACCAGGATAGCTTATCACCACCAGAGCGAATGTGGAGCGAATAAATAATGCTCTGATAATGGCAAAGGGTCTTTGGGCGTCTGGAAAAGCATTATTATTATTATTATTATTATTATTGTTATTATTATTATCATCAGTATTTTTTGTTAAATGATCTAAACTCAGTTATGTTTTCTCAGGTGGAACTGGACGGCAAGTTTTCCAACCGCACTTGTGGGCTTTGTGGTGATTTCAATGGCTTTCCAGTTTTAAATGAGTTCATTGATTTAGGTAAGAATGTATAGACAGTTATTTCTCAATTTCTATTCTTGTGAGCCTGTCCATTCGCGAAAGTAATCGAATCAGAAATATCGATTGGAAAACACTTTATTGATTAGAATTATGGTTCTGAAAACACTAAATCTAAAACACTACAACAAATACTGTGCAGATTGGATGCTTTGCTTTGATTTTGAAATGTGACCTGTGAAATATAATGTGCCTTGAAGTACCTCCAAAAGATTTACATTAATGAATTCATCAGATACTAAGATTTTAAGTGACTTCTAATAAAATTAGGCAATTCCTAGTAGGGCTTTTCACACCCTCACACACCGCTGTTTGTTTTTGTGTGTGGTCATAGATGTTTCTTTGTTCACATTTTAAAAGATTGACGGCAGGTCTTTATCCCATCTAACAGGACGAAGAGTTGGCTATACTGAGTTCGGTAACATGTACAGATTGTTTAATCCAACACTTGACTGTGAAGATCCTTTTGAAGGCAACGAGGAGCAAAATGCAGTGAACCAGTGTGAAAAATATGTGAGATCTAAATTTTTATTTTTTACTTTTTTATAAAAAAATTGAGGTTGTAGACTAAACAATTTTCCCTTGCAGCAACCAGATTGTGCAAACCTGTTAGATGATGATGCGTGGTCTTCGTGCCTCTCGGTTCTGAACCCGGAGCCCTATATTAAGGCTTGTATGATAGATCTCTGCTCACGTCAAGCAGATCGTGAAGACCCTTCGGCTCTCTGTGAAACCATATCAGAATATTCCCGTCAGTGTCTGCATGCTGGAGGAAAACCCCCTGCATGGAGAGCAGCAAACTTCTGCTGTAAATATTCAGATTTTAAATAGCTTTAACTACTGTTTCTTCTGTGTATTCATATGTTCACTCTCACACAGCTGTGTCTTGTCCATTCAATATGGTTCATTTTGAGAGTGGCTCTCCCTGTATGGATACCTGCTCACACAAAGACGCAAACAAACTGTGTGAGGAACACAACATCGATGGCTGCTTCTGCCCACCAGGTTAAAATCAGTATTCATAGATTTTGTGAGAAATGATTATATTTCAACCACAAACATGAATTTCTAGCTAAATAAATAATTACGAAAACAATTCCACTGGGAAATTACTTTTGCATGTTTAGGTGCCAACAATGGGCAGTTTTTGAAAGTGCATCAATTAAGTTGTTGTTAAAGATACATTTCTTTAACATAGGAACTGTTTTTGATGACATCACAAACTCGGGCTGCATCCCCTCAGAGAAGTGCCAGTGTAAGCATGACCGGGTGTACAGCTCTGGAGAGGTTCTGCTTGACAACGAGGAGGAATGGTAATACGCAGCATTCTTTCTACCGTTCTTCCTAAAATATTAAATACAGTGTTTTGCTTATACTCGTGCTCTGCACTTCAGCATCTGTCATCAGGGAAGCTGGCTGTGTATGAGCATCCCCACTCCTGGTCTTTGCTCCGTAGAGGAAGGATCACACTTCACTTCTTTCGATGGGCAAGAATTCACTTTTCATGGAGACTGTAATTATGTGCTCTCAAAAGTAAGCAAGTTTACTGTTAACAAAAACATCTTTTAATATGAATATTCCTTCTACTTAATGCTGTTTTAATTTGTGTTTTGCAGGACTGTAAAGATTCTAAGTTCCTCATATTGGGTCACATTGTTCCATGTTTCACCCATGAAACTGACACTTGCTTAAAATCGGTTGTGGTGCTGTTCAACAAAGACAAGAAAAATGTATGTAAAGCATTTCATCCATTTAAAACATATTTAGTCTTATTGCAGATATTGAAGAAACGTTGACGCCTTTGTTAGAACATAGCCTTTTAAATATTTAACATTGCAAGATGCAAATTTAACATTGCAAGATGCAAATTTAACATTGCAAGATGCAAATTTAACATTGCAAAATGTTTTTTTAACCCTTGTGTGTTGCAATCAATGGGGCAAAATGGCCACTAACAGTAAACTGAAAAAAATGGATGAAAGCCAATGTTTTTAATAATCTTCCACAAATTCAAGATCATGACAAAGATTAAAAAATCCAGTTTAGAATTACCTTTTAAGTTGAAATTACATAATTTTGTACATATTTCTATATATAAGTGACATTTGCTGAAATACAGAGCTCAAAATCAGGCTAAATTAAAACCCAAAATCACCCCAGAGTGGACGAAAATGTTCCCAGCATCACGTAAGTTTTTAGAACAAACAGAAATCAAGATATAAACTAGTACAGATAATCTTAAACGTTATTGTAAAACATGCTGTTGACTTAATGAATGATCCTCCAGAAATTAAACATGACAATACTCAGTTTTTTAAAAACATTAATACCTTAGGAAACAAGTTTATATTATTATTTTAAGAAATTTCTGCCCCAAAATTCTCAAGCATCTTTGTTTGAATCATGTTTCCCAAAAAAAACTAAAGCATTTTAATTAGTTTAAATAAAGGTTTACTTAACTTTAAAACAAACAGAACCAATGCTAAACATTTAATAAAAGACTAAATCTTTTTTTGTGTGTTTTATCAGCCTCTGTTTATTAAAGCTGATGGAACAGTGCAACACAACGCTGAGGTTTCTCTTCCGTACATGACAGGTGAGTACTTAGGTGTGCTTTATTTTTTCCTCATTTCAAAAGAGAATCTCAAGTGTTTGTAGACGTATTGTCTGTTTGTTTTTTTTAACCAGCTGACTTCACCGTGTTCAAGCCATCATCTTTTCACATCATTCTTCAAACTAACTTTGGGCTGTCGGTTCAGGTACAGCTGGTTCCTCTAATGCAGGTGTACATTATTGTGGATGACAACTTCCGTGGAAAGACTTGTGGTGAGAACTAAAGAAAGACATAGATAAAGGACTAAGACAGAAATTCTCATACGTTTTTTCATGATGTCAAATGATGTGCGCTTGTGCAGGTCTCTGTGGGAATTTTAACAAAGTGTTGGCTGATGATTTCCTAACCAATCAAGGAGTGGTGGAGGGCACTGCAGCGACCTTCGCTAACTCCTGGAAAGCCCAGTATAACTGTCCTGACCGCGCAGAGAGGATGGATGACCCTTGTTCCTACAGCAGCGATACAGGTGAGATGCTTTGTGCTTTGTAAAACAGTTTCTGCCACTCTCTAATTTTACCCGAATTTTGCGTTTAACCAATACCTCTTGATTTATTTTCACTAACTTTGTAACACTGTTCCAGGCTTATCAACACAAGATCTCAACAAGACATACATTTTACTAGTTCTGAACCAAAAGACATCATATATTTATATGTGAAAAAAATTTGTTTTGTTCACAGCATTGTTTACTTCAATCAAAACATTAGAATCATAAAAACAATAACAGGCATAACATAACTACGATACTTCATTCAAATGTTCATTAAAAAAACTGATGCATACCACATGGCTCTCGATGAGTTATAAATCAATGCATGAAGATGTGTCAAGATGAGACTTGAAGCTCTAAAATTGTCTCTTTTATCTTATTAGAGCACTTTGCAGAACACTGGTGCTCAAAGATGAAGGACAAGACGAGTCTCTTTGCCCAGTGTCACACCACTGTGAACCCAGACAGCTTCTACAAAGTAAGATTTGTACTTAATTACTGATGACGAAGTTCCTCAAACTACATTGAGGAACATGATTGAATGGAGGGTTGCTGTTTCTCTTCAGATGATGGAAGTATGGTTGACTTTAACAGTTTGTCAAGCTATTCGAGTGGATTGTCTATTAAAGATAGTAAAATATTTTTAAAAATGTTTTATATAAATTCTATAAATATATATTAGTTATTAATATATATATACATATATATATATATATATATATATATATATATATATATATATATATATATATATATATGAGGAACATCTTCACTTATGTTGCTAAATTGCACGCAACTATTTGACCAAGTGACTCTTAAAAAGTCAATAATTTCTCCTTAACCACACATATGGGGGTCTCGAAACTTAGACTGCTTCCTGGACCTGAGTCCCTCCTCGGACAGTTGACCTAAATTCTCTGCTCACAACAGCTGTGAAGGGGAAAGTGGAATTTTAACCAAATCAAACTTTAGCTGATAAGGTACCGGTGAAGGCCGAAGGTCAAAAGGTGGTTTATTTGCTGCTGTACTCCTCCAGTTCCCATTTCTGACCAACCATTGCATAACATACACACACATGTGTGTGTATATATATATATATATATATATATATATATATATATATATATATATATCTTTACCTTTTCCTATTTTGACATTTCTGTGTACAGAACGGCACAAGTTCCACTTTGTTCAATACAGTGTTAGCATCAAACATTGGTGTGAAAACTTGAATCGAGAACTTTGAAATTTTAACCCCTGTGATTTACTTGCACAGTTTACACTGTGGCTGAGACAATTGATCCTGTGTATTTGCAACTTAAGCTTAGTGTAAAATTAGTAGTATTAAATGAATAGTATAAATTGTGTTCATATTTTGATTCGATAAATACCAAAAGAACTGAGTACCATCCTAACACATTATATACCATCCTAACCCATAATTAATGATCCATAAATGTTTTCAGAGATGTAAATACTCCAGCTGCACTTGTGAGAAGAGCGAGGATTGTCTGTGCACTGTGTTCTCTTCATATGCCAGAGCGTGTGCAGCTAAAGGGATAGTCCTCAGAGGCTGGAGAGATATCGTTTGTGGTAAGTTGAAGCTAAAGGTGATGTATGGAGATGATGTTCTACTTGAAGTTGGAGATTTATTAAATGTGTAATAAATGGGTTAGTAAAATATCGAGATCGGCAGTTATTCAAATAAATGGCATCTAGATGAAAAAACCTGCTTGGGACAACCATGACTTTTTTGTCATTTATCAGATATGATGTTATATGTGTATTAATGTGTAGTGCATTGGTCAACTTTTGTGTTTTGTTTTTGTTACTATATAAATAAAGTTGATTGATTCATCTTTTAATGGATTCCCACAGACAAGTATATCAAGAACTGTCCAGCCTCACAGAACTACTCCTACCAGCTTCAGAGCTGTCAGCAAACCTGTCTGTCACTCACGTCTGAGCGCCAAAGCTGCAGCCTAAACCCTGTGCCTGTTGATGGATGCGCGTGTCCAGATGGACTCTACCAACATGAGAGTGGACAATGCGTGCCAATGGAAAAATGTCCTTGTTATCACAATGCCCAAAAAATCCATCCTGGGAAATCCATCACCATTAGGGATGAACACTGGTAAGGAGATTATGAACAAACGAAATAAAAATGCTAAATTGATATTCTTTAATTTCACTTCTTTGTTTAGTGTTTGCATGAATGGAAAGTTTAATTGCCGGTCCTGGAAAACCCGAAATCTTGGTATGAAAAACTTCCATCCACTGAGCAAGTTCTGGGGCTGAATTGTGCAAACTTATAAGTGTATCTGTGCTAAAAAAAAAAAAAAGAAATATTTTTCTTTTTCAGAATGCTCCACTCCAAAGGTTTTCTTTAACTGCAGTAAAGCAGGCACAGATGAACATGGACTGGAATGTGCACTGACGTGTTCACAACAAGAAGTTGACTGTGTGAGTCTAAAGATTCAAGTGCTTCTTTAATTGATTGGTGCCTTAATGGTCTAAGTTTTTGTTGGCTTTCCTCCCTTCTTTCAGTTTTCTCTGAACTGTGAGTCTGGCTGCCAGTGTCCTTCAGGGCTCTTGGATGATGGAAGGGGACATTGTGTTCAACCACACAACTGCCCTTGCCAACATGATGGACTACACTATGCATCAGGATCTACAGTAACTAAAGATTGCAATAAATGGTGCGTAAAATGAAATCAATTTTGGATAACATGCAATGGTCAACGTGTTAATGTTATGGAATATTTATTTTCTGAATTAAATTGTTTTAGTGAATAAGGATTAGTTAGTTTGGACTGTAAACGGCCCTACTATGCCCTTTTCAAAGCATTTATAATAAATGCTAAACCCCTCTAGACTAGCACTGCAACTTTTAATAAATTAGATAATAATGCAGAGCTATTCGCATACTGGTACCTATTGTTTTGGGATCTGCGTCACCTCCCAGAGTTCACTTTCAAATTCCGCTTTGGTTAAAATGCTATCAAATTCTGCTTTGTTTACAAAACAGTGGCGTCATAAATAAAAGTGATCTTGTGAAGATTTCACTGGTTACCGTCAACGAAATACAGTTTAAATATTACATTTATGAAAATAAATCATTTTTCCTTCGAACAAACAGAAGCACACTGTCCCTGTACTGGCATAATTTTGGTCTGTTCTTACACTTCAGGGTCTTTTTTTTAACTTCCAGACAGTGTGATCCCTTTGCATGAAAATTAATGGCTAATCTGATTGGTTAATGGGGGGATATGTCTTATGTTTGGAGATCATTTTCTCGATTCTGCACAAATATAAATGAACAAAACTAAAACAATAGAAAATTTTAATTTGCACAACTGGGTGCCTTTAATGTTTTACTGTATATAGTAACGATAGAAAATATTGACAAAATGTATATATATATATATATATATATATATATATATGTATATATATATATATACACACACACAAAACTAAAACAGTAGAATTCTCAGAAAATTAAAATTTGCAATATATATATATATATAATTTAAAATATCATAAAACTTTATTTAGATTTTTTTTTCAGAACATTAGTGTAATATTGTGACATTGATTTTATATCTTCTAATGTTTGCAGCGTCTGTGAAGGGGGGAAGTGGATATGCACACAAAATAAGTGTCCTGGCATATGCACGATATATGGCAGTGGACATTATATGACTTTTGACAAACACAAATTTGGCTTCAGAGGAGATTGCAGTTACATTGCAGCTCAGGTAAGTACTGGACCCTCAGTGGAGACTTTGTGTGGTCGAAGAAAAATAAAATACTTCATCCAACAATTTAAGTTTTCATTGTCTTGCTTTACAGAACCACTGTGGGAATAAAACAGGTAACTTTCATGTGATCACTGAAAATAAACCATGTGGAACAACAGGAACTACCTGTTCAAAGGTTGTTGTGATACATTTGGGGGTAAGCCAACAACGATGTCATGGTTTACAAAGCTATACATATAGCAGCTATGTCATAATAAACTCCAAAATATTCTGAACTGCATACTTTCTAAATGTTAACATGATTTAAAAAAATTCTAGATGTCATCAATCTTAACAATACATTAATTTTTCTCTCCTTACATCACATAGAGGACTCGATTGAAACTTGCTGATGGGATTTTAACAGCAGCTGATTTAGGATATGGTCCAGAAATTAAGTACAGTGAACGAAAGGTTGGTTTGTACCTCGTCATTGATGCTGATATTGGTGTGACTGTTTTATGGGACCGCAAAACAACTGTAAGAATCATTCTGCAACCTCAGCACATGGTGAGTTAATGCGTTCTAGTGTATTTATTCTTGATTTTTTTTTTTATCAGTATCTCAGTCATTATATTGAAAGGCATTCTAAGAAATTTGTTGCAATTTTGCAGGGTGAGGTTTGTGGTTTGTGTGGAAATTTCAATGGAAATGGGATTGACGACTTCACTACACATGGAAACTTACCAACTAGAAATATGTTGGAGTTTGTAAACAGCTGGAAAGTGTTACAGAATTGCCCAGATGCAGAACCAGACATGAATCCATGCTCTCAGACCCCAAACCGAGAGACCTGGGCAAGAATACAGTGTAGCATCATAAAAGAAGTCACATTCCAAGACTGCCATAGTAAGGTAATGATGGAAGACCTTTGGGATAAGATCAGTGGCCTCTAGTAAATCTGTATAATCAAATCATAATGGATATTTTCTCACAGGTGGATCCAATTCCATATTACGAGAACTGTGTGAAAGACTCATGCTCATGTGACACAGGGGGTGATTGTGAGTGCTTCTGTACTGCTGTAGCAGCTTATGCTCAAGCGTGCAATGAAGCAGAAGTTTGTGTTGTTTGGAGAACACCTGAGATCTGCCGTAAGTTTATTTTTTCTTCATCTGAAATATTCTGGAATGCCCAGTAAACATTTTAGACAATGCTTAAATTGCATGTATGGTAATGTCTGCTTTGAAGTTTTTATGCAATTCATCTGTTTGTGTTTCCCTATCAGCTGTGTACTGTGATTTCTACAATGAACCAGGAGAGTGCACATGGCATTACAGTCCTTGTCATACACCTTGCTACAAAACCTGTCTAAACCCTGATGGGGTCTGCAATAACACTTTACCCAATCTTGAAGGTGAGAAGGGCACTCTCCGTGTACTCTAGTTTGGATTATCTAAAAAATGAAAGTGTCATGATTTGGATTTTTTCACTTTTTGGTATTCATTTTATGCCAGTTAAACAAATATAGCAGTTTTTAAATTGAAAACTGTGTTGTTTTTATTAAAACCATGTTGTATGTGATGTGACATGTTGTGTGTGAAAGGGGTTACTTTTGGATCAATGAGTGTCCTTTTATGAAACTCTTTGTAACAAACATGCAAACATGAAAGTATAGCTTCCACGATTAAATATGACTGAAGGCTACACAACAAATACTCAAAAAGAAGCAGTTAGTGGACAAAAATATGTCAACAGATAACAGATTTTTTTTTCTGTTGAAGTGTATGTTTTTGATATCTTCCATCAATAGATTTTACTGCTTGACAAAACCCAATGCTGGGGCTTTACTCCTTGTATTCTTTACTGTGGTATCAAATGCTGCTCCTTTTTGTTTTTGTTGTGATATTGTTTTAATGGCATGAATCAATGATTCAATTATGTTTGTTTTATTAAGACAACAAAGTACCCTAATTCCAGACCATAAGCGATATTAGTTTGTCACACTTTAGGCCCTGCAACTAACAATATGAAGCTGCTAATTCATGGATTTTCCTTTTTTTTTCTTTTATTTGAAGTCCATTTAGTAAAGGTTGTTTCAACTAATATTTATATTATAAATGTATCACAGTCACTGTGGATGACTCACCAGTTGACCAATAATGAAATTGAATTTCTATTTTGCAGGTTGTTATCCACAATGTCCTGAGGATAAGCCCATTTTTGATGAGGAAAGTAAGATCTGTGTGGAAGAGTGTCCTACACCATCTCCTTCCCCACCACCATCATCATCATCAACAACAGCACCCAACACTACTACCAATATGGCAACACCTACCACAACTATACTTTTTTCTACAACTACCACAGAGCCACCTACTCCAACAACAGAGGCTTCCTCATCATCTACTTCTTCTCCTACACAATCAACTACCAAACCTGTTACACCAACACCAGAAGTTACATTCTCTCCTTCTATCCAGTCAACTACCACTAAACCAGTTCCACCAACACCAGAAGTTACATCCTCTCCTTCTACACAGTCAACTACCACTAAACCAGTTCCACCAACACCAGAAGTTACATCCTCTCCTTCTACACAGTCAACTACCACTAAACCAGTTCCACCAACACCAGAAGTTACATCCTCTCCTTCAACACAGTCAACTACCACTAAACCAGTTCCACCAACACCAGAAGTTACATCCTCTCCTTCAACACAGTCAACTACCCCTAAACCAGTTCCACCAACACCAGAAGTTACATCCTCGCCTTCTACACTGTCAACTACCACTAAACCAGTTTCACCAACACAAGAAGTTACATCTTCGTCTCATTCAACACAGTCAACTACCACTAAACCAGTTCCACCAACACCAGAAGTTACATCCTCTCCTTCTACACAGTCAACTACCACTAAACCAGTTCCGCCAACACCAGAAGTTACATCTTCGTCTCCTTCAACACGATCAACTACTAGTAAACCAGTTCCACCAACACCAGAAGTTACATCCTCTACTACACAGTCAACTACCACTAAACCAGTTCCACCTACACCAGAAGTTACATCCTCTCTTACACAGTCAACTACCACTAAACCAGTTCCCCCAACACCAGAAGTTACATCTTCTCCTTCTACACAGTCAACTACCACTAAACCAGTTCCACCAACACCAGAAGTTACATCTTCTCCTTCACAACTACCACTAAACCAGTTCCCCCACCAATTCTTCCTTCTACACTGTCAACTACCACTAAACCAGTTCCACCAACACCAGAAGTTACATCTTCGTCTCCTTCAACACAGTCAACTACAACAAAACCAGTTCCACCTACACAAGAAGTTACATCCTCTCCTTCTACACAGTCAACTACCACTAAACCAGTTCCACCAACACCAGAAGTTACATCCTCTACTACACAGTCAACTACCACTAAACCAGTTCCACCTACACCAGAAGGTACATCTTCTCCTTCCACACAGTCAACTACCACTAAACCAGTTCCACCAACACCAGAAGTTACGTCTTCCTCTCCTTCAACACAGTCAACTACAACAAAACCAGTTCCACCAACACCAGAAGTTACATCCTCTATTACACAGTCAACTACCACTAAACCAGTCCCACCAACACCAGAAGTTACATCCTCTCCTTCTACACTGTCAACTACCACTAAACCAGTTTCACCAACACCAGAAGTTACATCTTCATTTCCTTCAACACAGTCAACTACAACAAAACCAGTTCCACCTACACCAGAAGTTACATCTTCTCCTTCCACACAGTCAACTACCACTAAACCAGTTCCACCAACACCAGAAGTTACATCTTCCTCTCCTTCAACACAGTCAACTACAACAAAACCAGTTCCACCTACACCAGAAGTTACATCTTCTCCGTCCATACAGTCAACTACCACTAAACCAGTTCCACCAACACCAGAAGTTACATCTTCCTCTCCTTCAACACAGTCAACTACAACAAAACCAGTTCCACCTACACAAGAAGTTACATTCTCTCCTTCTACACTGTCAACTACCACTAAACCAGTTCCACCAACACCAGAAGTTACATCCTCTACTACACAGTCAACTACCACTAAACCAGTTCCACCTACACCAGAAGTTACATCTTCTCCTTCCACACAGTCAACTACCACTAAACCAGTTCCACCAACACCAGAAGTTACATCTTCCTCTCCTTCAACACAGTCAACTACAACAAAACCAGTTCCACCAACACCAGAAGTTACATCCTCTATTACACAGTCAACTACCACTAAACCAGTTCCGCCAACACCAGAAGTTACACCCTCTCCTTCAACACAGTCAACTACCACTAAACCAGTTCCACCAACACCAGAAGTTACATCTTCATTTCCTTCAACACAGTCAACTACAACAAAACCAGTTCCACCTACACAAGAAGTTACATCTTCTCCTTCCACACAGTCAACTACCACTAAACCAGTTCCACCAACACCAGAAGTTACATCTTCCTCTCTTTCAACACAGTCAACTACAACAAAACCAGTTCCACCTACACCAGAAGTTACATCTTCTCCTTCCATACAGTCAACTACCACTAAACCAGTTCCACCAACACCAGAAGTTACATCTTCCTCTCCTTCAACACAGTCAACTACAACAAAATCAGTTCCACCAACACCAGAAGTTACATCCTCTCCTTCTACACAGTCAACTACAACTAAACCAGTTCAGCCAACACCAGAAGTTACATCTTCCTCTCCTTCAACACAGTCAACTACAACAAAACCAGTTCCACCTACACAAGAAGTTACATTCTCTCCTTCTACACAGTCAACTACCACTAAACCAGTTCCACCAACACCAGAAGTTACATCCTCTCCTTCTACACTGTCAACTACCACTAAACCAGTTCCACCTACACCAGAAGTTACATCTTCTCCTTCCACACAGTCAACTACCACTAAACCAGTTCCACCAACACCAGAAGTTACATCTTCCTCTCCTTCAACACAGTCAACTACCACTAAACCAGTTCCACCAACACCAGAAGTTACATCTTCTCCTTCTACACAGTCAACTACCACAAAACCAGTTCCACCTACACCAGAAGTTACATCCTCTCCTACACAGTCAACTACCACTAAACCAGTTCCACCAACACCAGAAGTTACATCCTCTCCTTCTACACTGTCAACTACCACTAAACCAGTTCCACCAACACCAGAAGTTACATCTTCGTCTCCTTCAACACAGTCAACTACAACAAAACCAGTTCCACCTACACCAGAAGTTACATCCTCTCCTACACAGTCAACTACCACTAAACCAGTTCCACCAACACCAGAAGTTACATCCTCTCCTTCTACACAATCAACTACCACTAAACCAGTTCCACCAACACCAGAAGTTACATCTCTCCTTCTACACAGTCAACTACCACTAAACCAGTTCCACCAACACCAGAAGTTACATCCTCTCCTTCTATACAGTCAACTACCACTAAACCAGTTCCACCAACACCAGAAGTTACATCCTCTCCTTCTACACAATCAACTACTAGTAAACCAGTTCCACCAACACCAGAAGTTACATCCTCTCCTTCTATACAGTCAACTACCACTAAACCAGTTCCACCAACACCAGAAGTTACATCCTCTCCTTCTACACAATCAACTACTAGTAAACCAGTTCCACCAACACCAGAAGTTACATCCTCTCCTACACAGTCAACTACCACTAAACCAGTTCCACCAACACCAGAAGTTACATCCTCTCCTTCTATACAGTCAACTACCACTAAACCAGTTCCACCAACACCAGAAGTTACATCCGCTCCTTCTACACAATCAACTACTAGTAAACCAGTTCCACCAACACCAGAAGTTACATCCTCTCCTTCTATACAGTCAACTACCACTAAACCAGTTCCACCAACACCAGAAGTTACATCTTCCTCTCCTTCTACACAGTCAACTACAACAAAACCAGTAACTCAAGTACCTACATCAACCGTAAGACCAATGCCTTCCACACAATCAACTCTTTTGACAGAAACCACTTTTTCTGTTACTGCATTCTCATTTACACCAATTACAGAGGAAGAAAAGTCAACAACAGCAGGCGAGCAAATTATAGTTACAACAGAATTAACATCTATTGGAAAAACAACTACTACAAAGTTAACCACTTCAAAACAATTTACCACTTCATCAACATCTCCTATTTCTCCAACCAAAAAGCCTTCTGAAACAGAATCTCCCACACCACCTACCCTGGTAACAACAATGCTTACAACAAAATCAACTGCATCGCCTAAACCAACAACTACTACAGAGCCTACTACAACATCACCAGGACTCACTACATTACCTTCCCCTACACCAACTACATACTACGATTGTCCGGAATGGGAGAAGAATGTACAGTTAATTATAACATTTTACAGTTTAAATGGGGTTATTGATAGCCATTCTGTTTTAAAATATTGTTTTTTTTGTCACTAGACAAACGAGACCTTCCTTTTGTGTAACTGCACTATGGCGATGTGCATAGAAGACAATGTTGTTGAAATTGTTCCATATGAATGTCCTCCACCCCAGAACATCATTTGTGAAAATGGCAAAAAACCAGTGCTCGTGTATGATGAGTACTACTGTTGCCAGTATTACACATGTGACTGTGAGTAAGCTGGTCTTCACATTTTTTTATTCTATAGTATTTCATATAATTTT
Source organism: Danionella dracula (assembly GCA_900490495.1). NCBI lineage: Eukaryota > Metazoa > Chordata > Actinopteri > Cypriniformes > Danionidae > Danionella > Danionella dracula. The sequence goes on from UELW01000114.1 coordinate 194,565, forward strand.
TTAGTCCTGTAAACATTATTAAGCTAATTGGATGGTCAAACAATGTATGGCAGATGGTTGGTCTTTTTAATGTCCCTAATGTAATTTTTTTTAAAGAATCTCCTCTATCACTAATGACATCTTAAATTTAATTTAAAGCATTTAACATTTGTTTGATGCTTTGTAAAACAAGTAATGTTGTAACAAAGCAACTAACATAGCCCATTTCACTTAACCTAGCTTTGGTTTATTGATGTTATTTTTTTTTCACACAAGCACCACAATGTCTTGATTCCGGACAAAGGCGTGTAATCAGCTTGATTAAATTAGATGCCCTACACATTAAAGGCGATAATTCTCAGCTGTAGTCAGACTTGGACTTTGTTTGGCCCACATTCCAAATGCCAGACGTGCAAGTCAAATTTGAAACGGATTTTCAGTTCTAACTTTCACTGAAATTTTAACTCAGACACAATTAGAGCAATGATTTAACTAAGACACATGGAAATAATGTTAAATAATTGAATGCTAATATACTGTCCATCTTTTCTTCGATATAGGCTTTTGTGAAGGCTGGGGTGACCCTCATTACATTACATTTGATGGACTTTTCTACAGCTACCAAGGAGACTGCACTTATGTGTTAATGGAGGAAATTAGGCCTCAGCACCATTTGAAGATTTACATTGATAATGTCGCGTGTGACCCCTTTGAGCGTGTAACTTGTCCTAGGTCCATTATTGTGTCTTACAACAATGAAGTTATAACACTTAAAAATCACAACTTTATTGGAGGGGCAGATCTAGAGGTAAGATTTACCTTTGTCACTTTTATATGGTGAGTAATCTAAAACCTAATAATTTTACTGTTTCTACAGGCACTGAAGAATGATATCAAGTTATCACTGCCGTATACCAACAATGGTGTGAGAGTTGTACAGTCAGATTTAGTCCTGTTTCTAAGCATTCTAGGGGCTAGACGCTGAGATAACATTTGGAGCCACAGGATTTACCATTGATTTGCCATTCAAGCATTTTGGAAATAACACTCAAGGTCACTGTGGTAAGTCAGTCACCCAAACAATTATTTGAAATGTGACAAAAGTCGGTAGGTGTTTTTTTTATTGTCCCAATTTTTTATATCAATTATTTAAAAAATTCAGGAACATGCAACAATAACAAAGCTGATGACTGCATGATCCCTGGAGGAATTTTGGTTAATGATTGTGCATTGATGGCTGACTACTGGCCTGCCAATGTAAATGGGGAAATTTGTTTCCCACCAACTGCATTACCAACTGCTGGAGGTGACCCTAAACCTACGCCAAAGCCATGCCAGGCCCATCCAGATTGTTACCTCCTTAATAGCGAGTAAGCGAATTCTGAGTGATAGCATTTTTGTATATTTGATTAAACTCAGCTCCACGTAAACTATTCTTAATTTCCTTCTTAGGTTGTTTGAGGCATGTCATCCACATATCTCCCCAGAAAACTACTTGTTAGGATGTGAATATGATAGCTGTCATATGAGCAACCCTGCTGTTGTATGTACCAGCCTGCAGAGCTATGCAAGGGCTTGCTCTTTATTGGGCATCTGCATACACTGGAGAAATCACACTACTCTTTGCAGTAAGTTGCTGCCTGCATTTTCACATTATTAGAAGATGAGTTTTTGAGTGTTCCATTTTCTTCCCTAGATATTGAGTGTCCTGCTGATAAAGTCTTCAATCCTTGCGGTCCTGCTGAGCCTCCGAGCTGTGATGACATGTATGTGAATTATGTACAATGAGCATGCTTAAAGAAATATATTAGCATGGTTATTTAATTTACTGAACATTTTCGAAAGCTAACATAGTTGTATGTTGTACAGAATTTCTATAAAATACCGAAATATGTATTATAATTATTCATAACGATTTCTCATTTAAAAAATTTGCAGACCTGAACAGAGAACTATTCAATTGGTGAGAGAGGGCTGCTTCTGTCCTGAAGGAACAATACTCTTCAGCAAGGAGTCTGAAATCTGCGTTGACAAATGTGGTAAAGAGTCTGTGTATCTTTTTTTTTAACTTTTCTAAGCAGTGGGTCTTTCACCATCATGTTTGATTGATGTTTTTTCTGCTTGTATATTAGGATGCTTAGATGCTTCTGGGACACCCCGTGAGGTATGTTTTATTTACTGGAGATCATTTAATCTTGAACTGAAATGGTTTGTGTTCCCTGGGATATCACACATGTGGCTAAAGTTTAATCTGTAGGTGGCAATTCTTAGTTAATTTCTTAATAAATTCTTAGTTAAAATTCTTAGTAAATAGAAAACTCAATGTGTTTCAAGTGGAGTAAACATCAAAAGACTTGTTCCAAGATTTTAAAAATATATATTTCAGCCAAAGAGGATTAGATTTGACCAAAGACTGATTCAACAAAGCTCTATTTATGTGTTAGGAGATTTTATATAAATGTAGAAATTGGATTCCGGAAATTGTTTTGGGGTTCTGGTTTGCTATTGAATCTACAAAAGGGAAAAGTGCTCTCTAACTATCAAACAATTACATTTAGGTTTTGGTTTTAATTATTGTGCTGTGCTGTATCCATATCATAGTCTAACAAGTTAATAGACTTGAATTGTTAGCAGATGTTGGCTTGTTTTAGCACAATTTAAATGACCTTAGAACAAAGTTTGACCAACCACACAATTTCCAAAGAAGACATTTAACTCCATTGTGTACTGGTGTACCATTAAAATAGACCATTAAAAAACGGTTCTATGGTACATTGTTTTATCATTGTGAAAAAGAAGTAAATAAACACATACATTAACAGGGCAACTTATTTAGCTTTATTGATTCTCATTGCCGACAAAATGTTAACTATGTGTTAATACGTTTTGTACAAAAGAACAGCAACTTCAGTGAAAATGTACTAATCTGTACCATAGCGATGACAGGGGGTGTTGCTAGAGTTATTGTAATTTCAAAAGAGGATAAGTTGATCAAGTCATCATGTAGCCAGCTGTCAATCATTAAAGGATTACCTTTGCAACTTTAAATAAATTACAGAGTTTTAGAATATGTATATATATATATATATACATATATATATAAGAATTCATTCATTCATCTTCATGTCGGCTTTCTTCCCTTTCGTTGTCGCCACAGCGGAATGAACCACCAACTCTCTGGCATATGTTTTATGTGGCGGATGCCCTTCCAGCCGCAACCCATCGCTGGGAAATATATAAGAATTCTTGTTCATAAATACAAACGTATTACTCAAGTAAAGACTCTGATTTAAAATAAATAATCCTGCATCAAAGTAAGTCTATTTTTAAGTAATGGTACTGATTTTAAAAACTACCTAGTGAATCTTAACTAGTGAAACCTAGTCTGAACCAAGCCAGTGGATGCAAATACACCCCAAAGTATTCACTGCAATGCATTTTAAAATGACACAACACTGCATCTGTGTAAAAAAATTAGCAAAAATTTAAGAAAAAATGATCAGCATACCAGTATTTGTAATGAAAAGTCAATGACTTATCAATTAATTGCTTACAAGCAGTTACTGTAGTAATGTACTGGTCAATTTAGACAGTTTTGTTTTATTGTAGTTCTGTAGTTGTATAGATACAGAATTCATACAATATTTTGTGGTCTTACAAGCCAGATGCTGGTTGTTTGTTTCCGATCACCACCGATTGTTAAGTTGGTTTAATGTGTGACCAACTACCATTTTTCATTTGCAGTTTGATGAGGTTTTCGAGTACAACTGCGAGGTATGCGTTTGTGAAAGATCCAGCAAATCAGTGATGTGTCAACCCAAGAAGTGTTCAGACGTGACCCCAGATGCCTGTACTGATCCAGGATTTGTGCTGATCAACATCACGGATCCATCAGACCCTTGCTGCAGCAAGCAAGTTTGTGGTAAATTTATTTTTCACTGATTTTTAATGTGCATGAGTTTAACAGTGTTCCTAATTTAATCTTCCTATTTTTCTTGATGTTCTCTAGAATGTGACATCAGCATGTGCCCATCTTTACATAAAAAGTGCAACATTGGATTTGAGCCAGTGCCAGTTGTACCTGATGGGAAATGCTGTCCTCAAATGATTTGTGGTATCGCTGCATTTAAAATTTCAATTATTTTTATTGCCTTAACTGTTCAATAAAAAAACTCAATTGTTTGTGATTAATATGTTTTTTGTACTTTTTCCCCATAGTGCAAAAGAAAGTCTGTGTACACAAAAACAAAGAATATCAGGTGAATAAAAAAAAATAATTGTTTGAAGATTACTTGTACAGTTAATGAATTTGATTTTATGAATAAAAGATTTACACTAACTCTCCCCAGCCTGGAGATTACATTCCAGTGATTGACTGTCAAAAATGTGAATGCACAAAGGAGGTGGATCCCAAAACACAGTGGTTTAAGATCAAGTGTGCATTTGTCGTGTGCAATGAGACTTGTGATCCTGTAAGTTGGAGAAAGTGCTTCCGATTGGCTTGTCTCACTATTGTGTTCCATTTCCTTCATTTCTTTTTTCTTTTTTTTCCAGGGTTATGAATATGTTGATGACTTTAGTGACTGCTGTGGAAAGTGTGTTCAAACTCACTGCTTATTCAGTCTAAAGGGAGTCAATCATATCATGGAGGTGAGGACAAAGTCCAAACTTACGTCCCATAGACAGTTGCTTTACAAGACTTACACATATTTACATTTTGTTTACAAGAAATATTTTCCTGGATCAGTTTAGTTGCAGCTTAGTAGAATGTTTAGTTGCCAATATGTAAATCTGACGAGGGTGGGATCTAGTGCACAAGACAGACTGTCCAATAGAAGGCTCCAAGTCCTCCAAGATAGAGGGTGAGGGGCAGTGAAACAAAATAGAGTTTGTTCAAAGATTATACTTAAAGGTGCAATAACTTGCTGTTTTTAAATTATTTATAATAAATATTTAACCCCTCTATATTATCAACGTAGCTAATAACCTTTTAGAGCAGTATTTATCATAAACAATGTCTGAATCACCTCAAATGGTTGTGCTTCGACATGCAAGTTGTGCACCTCATGTTCCTCCCAATGCTACCTCCCCACAATGCCCCCTGCTGAGAAAATTTCAGATAAAAATACATACATTTTGACAAAACTCTAGTATCTGGGCATCCAAAAACTTTTCATTATTTGTCCAACATGCTTCTACAGTGGTTACACGTTCTGCTCGGATAGTGTGCAAGTTCTTCACTGAAATGAGCTGCATTAGCAGTTAATTTGATTCGTTAGTGGGTGGTATTTAATTGGTATGACTACGCCCATTTTGAGCTCCCCCCATAAAAAGAAAATAGGATTACACAAACATGAAAGAACCACTCTGAATATGACTTGAGGGATGTTTTTGATGAGGGAACAATATTAAAACATGCTAGAAATGTCTTTAAACCTACACTAGGACAGAAAAAAAAAGTTGAATCAGTATATATGTGTAACTATTTGCGTTGGATCTAAATATGAAAATGTAAGCATCCAACTGTATAGAAATCTGTGTTTTCTCTACAAAATCTACCAAAAATTGCTTTGATCTTGGATTTTGTTTTGGTTGAAATATTTTTATATATCATTTCTAAGGCACGAGCCAACTACAATAGGATATTCACCAAAAAATGTGACATCAGTACTCAAATTCATTTCAAAGCTTTGAGGAGGACAAATAAATTAACAAATAAACAAACAAAATAAATACTTTTTTTTTCTTTATTATTTTTTGTAGGAGGGAGCGTCTTTGCCAACTTCCCTCTCAGGTTGCGACAGATACACGTGCTCTAAGGTTAACGGACAATTCATCACCACCAGATACTCTGTCCAATGTCCTCCTTTCAACATTTCCAACTGCCAACCAGTCAGTATCTCCGACATGGTCTCTGACACATATGTTTTTATTTAGCTTTTATATACACAGTGCGACATGTGTTGTGATTTAATCTCCAGGGAACTATTCAGCGGTCGGCCGATGGGTGCTGCCCTGTTTGTGAGTAACAAAATCAAACTCCAAAGTTATTTAATATGTTTTATATTTGCTGAAATATGCATCTCGTAATATTTATACTTGGTTTTAAAAAAATTGTGTGAAATTTGAAAAACATAAAATGAAAAATTTGAGACATTTACTTTGGGTCTTTGGATAGAATGTTTTTAGAGTCTTATGTTTTACTGTGTTCATTTAGCACAATGTGAAAAAAATTACTAAAATTGATTTGGCTGAAAGGTTCATGTGTGTGTGTGTGTATGTTTATAGGTGTGGATCGTATGGATGGATGTAAAGTACAGACTGTACGAAATTTCCTTCACCACAATGACTGTCAGTCAGAGAGGAAGATAGACCTGACGTTTTGTGGTGGAAACTGCAACAGTTTCAGCAGGTGAGGCTAAAAGCTACAAAATATAACCTAACATTTTATATATACTTGAATCATATGTGTGTGAATTATGAAGGAGTGTATGAGACTGAACTGTGAAACTTGGCTTAAAATCCCCCCTATAAGAATCACACAAGTAGTGTTTTGCTATTATGTTGTAAATAAATTGAATGTATCTATAAACTCTATATTTCTCGCTTATGTAGGTACTCTGAGCCTGGGCTGTCGTCTTGTAGCTGTTGTCAGGCCAGACGCTCAAGCAATCGAACCATCAGCCTTGCTTGTCTCAACGGGGATATAGTAAGCCACTCGTACATCCATGTTGAAGAGTGTTCCTGTAGCAGAACTGACTGTCATTAACCAGCAAAGAGCCTCACACTCACTGAAAACACTCCGAGATCTATCTAGCAGCTACCACGAGCAGTAATGATGCACCTTTACCAGTGAATGAAATGAGTTCACATTCCTACCTGATTTTGACTTTTTTTTTCACGTTGCTCGTAAAATGGAAACTTTTTAACAGAGTCTGTAAAGATTCTTTTATATATTTATGTACTTTCTGTGTGCTCAAAATGACAATTTAAAATTAAAGTTCAATGCATTTTAAATCTAAATGTATGTCTTTTTTTAGTGTTAAACTACAATATTTTTAGTTGTTGACTTATGGGACACCAACAATGAAAATCAAACATTTTTACAGAATCTGTAACAGTAAGCCATGGTTTCTTCATCACATTCCAAACTCCATATAGTATCCATTATTGAAAAAACACTTAAGAAATATTGTTGTTTACTTCAATAATAAGTAGTTGTTTGATTATTTAACCCTAAAGCTAAATTATACATAAAGCTAAAGATTTTTTATTTTATAAATAGTTGAATGACAATTGGATTAAAAAGGTAATTAATTTGATAGAGCTATATTACTGTGTGTTTAACAAGTTTACAAAACAAGTTTTTTCGGAATATATATAGCTTCATTTTATCATCAAATCGTGTCAGGAGCGTGAATGTGCACATGTTTTTACAGTAAAATGAATGACTCCAGGTAGTACAGAACACTATGTTGAATAGTTAAAACTTCTGTAGTAAATCTAGATTTGGAACTAGGGCTAAAAAGTGAATAACATTTGCAATTAAACCGCAGTGTGAATAAACACAGTTTTAAAATCACAGAAACTACAATTACAGTCATGTGAGAGTTTAAAAGGCAGATTATTTTATCATCTGAAGTCTGTCTGATGAAGTTAATCTTTTCATTAAAAAGTACAGTCCGCAAATTGACATTTTTTGTTCAGCACCTTTTAATTACTCAAATATAGGAAATTTATATATTAGGTTTTTAAAAATATTTCTTTAATCTACACTTGATTTGTTACCGACTTTTATTTCAATGTTTATATCCAGTGTTATTTGCATAGAATGTTGGAAGTTCAACAAATAAATCACTATAGAACTAGTTGATAAATTTAAATGTTATTTATACTGATTTTGTATCACAGGTAGTTATGAATAAAAAAGAATTACATTTTAATTAATTTCAATATTATTCTCTTTAGGCAATTTTTGTTAAAAATCATCACAATTAAATTATTTTCCAAAATCGTTCAGCCCTACGCGCAACATACATTTTTTTAATGAATATGAAAATGTGACTCATAACAGGATGTGGATTGTGCATGAGTAAATACTGTAGAAAAGCTTTCTACACACAGGTTGTTTCAGGTACCCACAGATAAAGAAAACTAACAAAAAAGCTTTGAAGGGTTGATTTCCTTTTGGCTGAACAATATTGTTTTCCTCACTCGTATAGGTGCAAAATGTTTTCGTGTCTGGTTAAGTAGATCTTTTTTTTAATCAGTAAAATTGTAAAAGTTTCCATGATCAAGTTTCACTTCCTCCATCTCCAGGAGAAACAGAGTGGCATAATTAAGATGCTTTCAAAGATGGCGTGTGGTTACACTATAGTAACACAAGTAGTCAAGGTGTTGAGCTAATCTTCTACAGTCCATCTCTTTCAATTTTTAAAAATAAAATAAATTACTTTATTTCATTAAAGCTTTTGAAGGCCATGCTATCAAATTAGACTTTCTCAATTACAAACACTTACTCAACATTTACTGTTCTTGCTGCGTTTCAGAGTCAACAGTATTAATAGAAATGTAGTCCTAATTATCTCTTCAGTTATCCCAAAGTAAATAAGGATGAGAGCTTGACAGGGATGTGAAGAGAAGATAAATAGTGCTGTATGCGTCATTAAATGTTGCTTTGCTCTGTCTAGCTTTTACGCTGTTTTGAATGTATACTTAAAATATTGAATTTCTTTGCTTCCAATCCTTATACACATATCACTAGTATGTTTATGGAGAATTTGGTTGTGTGCTTTATATAGGAATATAAAATAAACCATGTGGATGTATTGAAATAATAATTGAAAGAACTTGCCTATTTGTTGACATTGTTTTTAAAAGGTGATTTGGTGGGAAGTAGTAAAGTCATTGTTGAAAGAGAATGGGGCAGACCGGTAGTGGTCCAATTTAGAGCCTCATTCTCTCACCATTCACACTCACATTTACCACTGCAGAGCGACGCTGCTACTCAGTGAAAGTCTCCTGAGAGGCATCTCTCTTGAGTGTGAAGGGAAACCTGGTTGCCACATCAAAAATGCAAGCTAACCACTTGTTTCTAAACCCTTGTTTCTTTAAAACCGAATAGATAATGTTTTTTAATCGGTTTCGTGATGTCTGTGCAAAGTTTCTCTGAGAATTCGACAATGAAACTCAAATAGATTCAGCTTATTTCTAAATGTTCTGAACCAAGAGCAGAACTTGAAAGAGTATAACAATAATACAGGAGCTGAATTAATTAAGAGGCACTTAGTTCTTTCCCGTTTTTCACTGCTGTGTTAATTACTCACAAGTTTTCAAAATGACTTTGGTTTGATTTACATACAATGAATGCATTATTTGATTTTTAGTAATTCTCTGTTAATTACTTAGAACAGTATTCTAAAGTGTTGCCAGATTGGGTGGTTTTTGGCAACTTTTGGTTATGTTTTCGCTTTAGCATTGGGCGTTTCTATGAAATTTGGACTTCTTTTAAAATTATTTGGTGAGATTCACTGTCATTATTCTTATTATTATTCAAATATATACATCTGCCCTCATGTAGAGAGGGCATTTTCTCAAATAATGCTGCTAAAAGATGAGACGAGAAGTCGAATGGGTCTGCCGCTCTGGCCTGAACAGGAATGGGTGGAAATCCAGTTTCAAACTTTTATGATTTGATTTCTTCATATGATAGCCCCATGTTTGGCTTTCATGAACTCTGCATAGTTATTGCCGTTCAACATTCTTCAGTTCAAGAAAAGAGTAATAAACTTTAATAAGGTATGCTCCATTCAATAAAAACTGCTTGTGACTGACTAAATAATGTTTTTTTTCTGTATCCCAAATTCAAATGAAAACTCTTAATATCACATTTTCACATATATATCAATTATTTTTTAGGAAGAGCTGCTTATATTTCAGCTTCTAATTAATAAAAAGGTCCTGTTTATACACAAATTAGGCTTATATGACATATTTATGATTATACATCCATCTTCTTAATAATTTAATGACCCCCTAACAAGACTAAACAAGGACAAAATTATTGGAAATTAGTTCAATAATTTTGTTCTTGTTTAGTCTTGTTATGGGGTTCGTTCTATTATTAAGAAAATTGATGTGTAATCATTAATGTGTTAGCTAAGCCTAAGTTGGCTGTTTGGCATGTTCTAGTATTGTTCTCTCACCAACAACATGCCTCAAGCCTTATTTCGATTAAATAATGCATGTTTGTGTAATCTTCTTTCTCCGGGAGCTCCAAACAGCTCGATGACCTTACCCATGCCTATTGGTCAAAGCACTGCCCACTAACTAATCAGATGAACCAAATGTAGCTTATCACAATGCCGAACGTATGTGCTGAATGACTCAAAGGATTAAATGTATTATAATCACATCAGAAAAAAATGAAAAGAAAGTAGATAGGTCACTAAAAAAATGAAATAGGGGACATGAAATGGGCTCTTTTTGAGGATCACAACCATTTGAGGTGATTCAAAGACACTGTTCACGATAAATACTGCCTTTTGTAGGCTTTTAAATGTGCAGTGATAAGTCTAAAAAAACATGCTTGAAGTTAAACACTCTGATACCCACTGTGATTTAGTGTCTTAAATTGATTTTAAAAAAGAAATATTTATTCTAAATTAATTAAGAGGGCATAATAAAGTTCATTCAAAGCACTTTTTAAAATAATAAATATTGGTTAATCATCTGATTAACATAAGTTCGGGAGTAGCGTGACGGTCCAATCATATACCTCTTCACCATTCACAAAGCATGTTTCACCTTGTCTCACTTTGCATAAGACTGTCTTCATTTGTTAAACTATGGTAATAGTTAGAAATCTAAGGGAGGGTTATTCTCCGAGCCCAGGTCGCTCAACGGAGCCGGACTACTACACTGACAGCTTGCATAGTACGCTTCTCCAATGCTCGCCCACCATGCTTGCGATTATGAGTAAGAGCGGATTCGTGAACTGAAGTTAAAACAGTTAGTGCGCTTTACAAAGCTTTTAACTTCCATGCTTATGAAAGAATACTCAGCCGTGCCCAATGTCACTCGCACATGATCACACCCTAAACAGGTTTCAATTTTGAATTCAAATTTTAAATGTAAATTATCATTAATATAAGACACATATTTGAAGAGATTCCACCAATATAAACAGGAATGACAGAATAAACAAGGCAAGGTTTACATTTCCTTCGGATGTCTGTTTACCATCTAGTTGTGTTATTAATTAATCATAATAGGTTTCATGAATGTTCTTGTCAATCAGAAACAATTTTAAGCATACAGTACACGCCTATGCCTTTAAAGAGATCAAAATATTATTATTATTAATTAACTGATAAAAGTTTTCATATGGTCTTTGTAGAGCAAATTTGTTATGTTTGGTCTTTTATGCTACATGAAACAATGTTTTAAATGAGTATGTCTATAGAAAAAAATACAGAAAATAAAATGTATTATTATTATACAATTATACATTTATTATTAATATTTAATTATATTAATAGACAACATTTTTTACAAATACCTTTAGGGAATTGCTGAGGTAAAAAAATATAAAAGGACTAAAAACTATTTTGTTATAAGTACAAATGATTATAAAAAGTAATAAAACACAAGACTAGAAAAACACTACAATAACAAAAGTAGTAAATCTGAAGGCTGATAAAGAGACAGCTCATAGTGACAGGAATATGAGTATGTGATCTCAAACATCTCAAAATTGAACTTAGAACTAAACTTGTTAGAATATGGTTCTATATGAACAAGAGGTTTTCTTCACAAACAAAAAATGTGGGGGAATCTGGTCACATATGTGGGAAGAGGCAGAACTGAATTTCTCAACAGCAAGGGATCCAAGATAACAGACTCTTTTTTTATGAAACTAAAAATAAACCGAACATAAAAGTGGAAAAACCTGAATTAACACTGAAAATAAAACCCATGAGAGTGAATATTTGAGAATAAAACAACACATAACTTTTCAATGAGGCTGAACTGACATGAAAGTAAAAGACTATAAGAAATCTTATCCAAACACTCAGTACAAGGGGTGATAAAGAGCTGGGGCAGGTGCAAGTACTTAACCTCTGATCAGCAACTAAAACTAACAAGACAATGTGAAAATCAGATTAAGACACAGACTAACATAAAGACTCTAAAACCTAAAACCAGAAGTAATCAGACTGAAATAAAACTATAAAACCTCTATATAATGACAGTTTTAAAACAAACCCTAACAGATCCTTATGTAAACTTCTATCGTATTATGTACATTTCAGCGACAAATATAAATAATAGTAACTACTTTGAATAAATGTAAAACAAAGATGTTAAAGAAAAAATTATAATAAATGGTAAAAGACAACGATAGCACATTATTTCACTGTACTTCCGGATGCTTTTTTCATTAACTATAAATGTTGTAATGTATAAATGATGTAATACCTCCAATCAATTGTTAATGGTTTCTACAATTTTTGGCCTTAGCCATGTTAGAGATACTTTCGTGACCCCTGTGCAGCTTTGAGTTAGTAACTAGTTACATTTACTTAGTTACATTTACTTGAGTCAACGGTGGCAGATCGAGACCGTCCTTCCTGCAGACTATAGCGCCCTGATGTCATGCACGCACAGACATCATGCATGCAGACAGAAGATGTCTGCGCATATACATGTAGATTTCACAGTGCACATATTCTGGAAAATATGATTGTAGAGATGCAAAATGTCTTTTTATTGTGTGTATCACCTTTGTAATGTAGGTTTGATTAAAGTTTGCAATCGACTCTACATTATTTTCCCATTAGGAAAAAACTAAAGTAATTTATGAGAAATACTAAGTAATAGCTGGCGTTTTTGCTTTGTGTTGTTCAGATCAAAAATAACTAGTAACTAATACTTGAGTAAATTTAGTTTACTAATACTTAAGTAAACAATTTAGTAGTTACTTTTACTGTTACTCGAGTAAATATTTTCACTTTACTTGAGAACATTTTTTGGTTACTCTACTCACCTCTGGTGAGACCTCAGTGATGTTCTCGCTGTTCAGAAAATGTGTGATTATATGAATAAGAACTGGTTTTTACATTAATCATTATAATCATTATTTACATTATCATTATACTACTCACTAGTCATCGGCACTGCCTAAAAGTACCAAATGGGATGTTTTATTGTCCACCGCAGGCTGTTAAGAGTCACTTCGAGATGATATAGAAGACATGCCGTGATTAGTAATAATTCATTTTGCCAATTAAATTTTATCTATTCAATTAACAGTAAAGAGCGTGATGGTGGTGCAGTGGGTAGCACGGTCGTCTCACAGCAAGAAGGTCGCTGGTTCTAGGCTCGGCTGGGAGAGGTGGCATTTCTGTGTGGAGTTTGCATGTTCTCCCCGTGATCGCGTGGGTTTTCTCCGGGTGCTCCGGTTTCCTCCACAAGTCCAAAGACATGCGGTATAAGTGAATTGAATAAGAACGATTGCCCATAATGTTTCCCAGCGATGGGTTGCGGCTGGAAGGGCATCCGCCGTGTAAAACATATGCCAGAGAGTTGGCGGTTCATTCCGCTGTGGCGACCGCGAAAGGGAATAAAGCCGACATGAAGATGAATGAATGAATTAACAGTAAAAAAATGTTTTTGCTTGATGACAGTCATTTTTGATACTATGACGTGAATATATTAATTAGCAAATATAAACGAAATCATAAAAAAGTATTTTTACTTACAAAAACATTAATTTTCTGTAAATTAAATAAACTTTATTAATACTGTAAATATTTAAGGTGTGAGTTTCACGGTCTGTCATTTCTTGGAAGATTACTTAAAACCCCAAGTTAGGTTAGACTTTCAAACCAAGCAGAACATCCTTGTTTAGTTTGCGATGGGAGCTGTGATAAAACTCGAGCTGTGAGTGACAGAAAGTGTTTTTAGCCAGCAAGGTTTGCACACATTCTGTTTATTCTCAAATACGCTCAAGATGTGGAAGAGACGGAAACAAGATGTACAATAATGCATAAGCCTGGGAACCACCCTCTGATCACAGATGACAGGGTTCTAAAGCAAACTACAGCTTTTATAAGTAGAGGTGAACTCTCACGAAAATCACATTCGATCTTGAGGATGATTCTAGGCTCCATGGGGACACTAAAGATGTCCCGAATGCGGATACTGGCATGGGTTTCCCTGCTGCTCCGGCTGCAATCCGTGGAAGCAGGTGAGGACACATGAGTGCTATTTAATAACAAAAATATAATTTAAAACTTTTCAATCTACCTGTGTTTGTCAACTTGCAGGATTCATGGGTGATTACGGTGCTATGAATAATCCCATGGGTGTCAAGTTGACAACAACAGCAGGTGATTTTGACACTGTGTCAATAGAAAGTACAAAGTGTGTAACTCCATTGCTTAGGAAAGGAATCATGAAGTAGACACGGCTATCATAGTACTTAAACAGATCTAGCAACATGATTAAAATGTTTTTATTGTGTGTTGGTGAAATTGACATTTGCTATTTTATAAGGTATTTTAGTTTTAAAGCAAATTTGTTTAAAACAACTTACCTTTTTTCAGGTTTCTCCATGACGAGTGTGCCAGTAATAACAGGTATGGATTTAGCCTTTTTTTTTGCGTAAAGGTGTACACCTGGGGTGGACTTACCATTACATCACTTGGGCCCCTAACTTTTTAGGGGCCTCCTACTGTGTTACCACTTGTCCCTTCTTTTAAATTAATTAGGCTATTAAATTGCTTTGTATTTACACTTTTTTTTCTTTAGTCTCGACAAGTATGCTTAACCAATTCTGGCACATGTTCTAAATAAGAACTACTTAAAATTAAAGTGAAGTATATTTTAGCATTTGACTTGAAGACATCACATAATTTGCAGGAGGCTTCAAGGACCTCAATTTGTTGCACTTTAAATGCAATCAAATTGTATGCTACTATTGTGAAATTTCAAGTACACAATTATGACATGACCACACTCCAGGAGATACCAAATTTGGTAAGATTGAGCAAATTTGAGATTTTTAACCGAAACAAAAAATGGCTCTGGAAGCTTTAAGACACTTCATCTTAAAGCGTGAAAAATGTAGGAAGTTAACATGATTTTTTCTTTTTTTAGTTGATTCCTTTCTTAAAAAATGATTCCTTTGAAACCTCTGAAAGGATCAAGCAAGAATCAGCATGATACTGAACAAAACACAAAAATCCCCATTTCCTGAAAATAAGACAATCAGATTTTCTCCAATAGTTTCTTTTCAATGTCTATTTAAATTAATTTTTTCACCTCATGTTACAATTCTTTCTTGATTCAGTTCAGCAGAATCCTGATCATCAGTCCACCATCTGCAGCACTTGGGGAAACTTCCACTTCAAGACATTCGATGGTCATTTCTTTCAAGTGGCAGACACATGTTCCTATGTGATGTCTGTGATGTGTGACATCTCAATATCAGATTTCAACATACAGATGAAAAGAGTGACTTTCAATCGCACCATCACTTTCGACAAAGTCTTAGTGCAGCTGGATGGAACCACTTTTGAAATTGTAAACGGCTTTGTCTTAGTGGGCGAAGAAGTGTGAGTTTGAGAGCTACTTCTCAAGAAAATTACTTTTTCTAACACATAAAGTATTTGAAGTATGGAAAATAATGTTTTCACACAGGCTGACCATTCCAACCTATAAGAATGGGATAAAAATTGAAGGGAGTCAACCAAGCCTCAAGTTCTCAAGCAAACATGGAGTAAATGTCTTTTGGGAAGAGGACAACTCTCTGACGGTAAGAAAAAAATTCTTTAAACTTGATCTCTGTCTTCTAATCAAGGTGCTCATGGCTCCAGGGGGCTCTAAGCAAATGTGTATTGTGGCTCTCTATAAAGGCATTATGGCAAAATATGTGAATGCTCAGATTTTTGTAGTGTTATTTAATTCTTGCTGAAACATTTGCTCTTCTGCGTATTTTAATTGAATTAAACTAAAGGTTATGTTTAGCCAGACAATCTAGTATCAATAAACTGTGTTTTAATTATCATCAAATAAATGTTTTTAATTATCACAAAATAAATACACTCAAAATAGTAGACTCGTAAAGAAAACAGAATACAAGTAAATGCATGAAATTAACTCTTGATTTAACCTTAAAAAAGCAAGCCATAATATAGTATTGTTACAAGAAAAAGAGCCAGTTAACCATGTAATGCTAAATGATTATCGGTTCCTAAAATCTTTCAGAAGTTTCTAACAGAGGTATAACAGAGGCTTATTTTAATTTCAGATATTAAGACACATAACAGACACATTTACACAAAAGACTGAACTGCGCAAGCTAATGTGAGACCATTACAATAATATGAGGTTACACTAGTTTTAAAACTTTCAAAACTCTTGAGATTTAAAACTTTTACAATAACTTTCATTGTAAAAATGAAATATTTCATAAGGGGCTCTGATCATCACAGGGCCCTATGTAACAACTTACTTTAGTTATCCCTTGAGTCAACTGCTTGCGATTTGAAAGGTTTGTCAATAGTTTACAAGTCACTCGAGATTTAATATTAAAGATTCAATTCAATTGAAAAGGACATTTTGTAAGCCCTATTTCATATTTCTGATTAAAAGGTTTGTCATTAATACTGTTTCAAGACAGTTTCAAAAATTAGCTAATGTGCAAAATGTCTAATAATGTCTAATGTTTATTATTATTTTCCATAGATTGAACTTCCAGAGAAGTACAGAGGAAAGACCTGTGGACTCTGTGGAGACTTCAATGGCATCAGGGATGATGACTCCGTTAACGGTAAATCTGAAATATTGCATACCTGTGACTCTTTAGTTGTAAGAGATTGACGTAAGGTTTTAAATAAAGTAGAAATAGTAACAAGTATTGTCAGCTATCTTGGTGGTGTAGGGGTCAATGAGTATGACTGACAGACCAGCTGAGCTTTGGATTAATTGAATTCTGGATCAATTCCATGGAAGTAAAAAGATAAAAAATCGAAGATAACAATTACCACTACTCTCTTAATGATCATTTGTTGTTTACAACTACATTATAATATAGTCTATAATTATTAATCTGTCAGCCTCAGGAGTAAAAATATTAAGAATAATATTGTTACTGACAGGTTTTTTTATGCAATTTTATTTATCACAGAAGTGCTCAACCCAAAAGTGACTTTAATTTTAACATCCATTGAGAGCATCCATTGAAACAAATACATAAAATAATGTGTAATTTGCATAATTTTCATCTGAATCCACAGTTCCGTCCACATGGAAAGTGTCTACTTCTCTTGAAACCTGCGAGGAAGTCCCTCTTCCAAACACTGACCAGTGTAACCAGGTACAATTTATTCAAAAGTCACATCTTTTAACTTGTTGATGTCACACATTGCATTATCAGATTTTTGCAAATCTTTTTTCCCCTCTAGACAAGTGTTTGCCAGCAGTATCTCCGCAGACCAGGGTTTGATGACTGCCACAATGTGATGGACATGAGTTTGTACGAAGCAGCCTGTAAGGACGATCTGTGTCAATGTTACGGCAACCATGACTGCCTCTGCAACACACTCACAGAGATTTCACGGCAGTGCGCACACGCTGGAGGAAAACCTGGAACATGGAGGTCTGACGAGCTCTGCCGTGAGTAGCATTTTCAAGACTTCCTTTCAAAAACACACAATTAAAGCTGTGTAACTTATATGATTTTTTTTTACTTTGTGATACAGCAAGGACGTGTCCTCTGAACTATCAATACCAGGAGTGTGGGGGTCCATGCCAGAACACCTGCTCAGACCCGGATGCAAATCTCTTGTGCAAAGAACACTGTGTGGATGGCTGTTTCTGCCCTGAAGGTAATTATCAGGGTTTTTAGGCTCAAATTCAAATCTGCTAAAACATTTTTAAATCAATTGCGAAATCTCGTCTTTTTTTGTAAAGGTACTGTTGAAGACAGTCTTGTTCAGAATATCTGTGTTCCTGTGGATCAGTGCCCATGTGTGCATGATGGCACAGCATATAAATCTGGAGAATTCTATGATCAAGCTTGCAGAAGATGGTATGTTCATGCATAATAATGAGCTACATGACACATCGTTTGTGTACGTACACGTAAATCTAACACTGCTTCAATCTTCCTCAGCACATGTAATGCTGGACACTGGACGTGTGACTATGTGGATTGTCCTGGAATCTGCTCTGTTGGTGGAGGCTCTCACATCACCACCTTTGATGGAAGAACCTACACCTTCAGCGGAAACTGTGACTACGTTCTGACTAAGGTCTGCCAGAGAAGCAAATTAGTTTTATCCAAAAGCATATGCCACTTTTTGTGTAAAATGAGGGATTCCTCTTGTAACCAAATGTAAAAAGTTTTTTACGTGTGTAAAAGGGTTAACATAGACATATACCCAAAAGGGGAGGAAGCCATTGCATTGCTTGAGCAAAGACTAGTGCAAAACGTTCAAGCAGAAAGCAAGCAATATCCTGAATGCTAATTGCACCGTCAACTTGAGTAACGTCAAATCACATCCTTCTTGAACAGTTTTTTAAGTAGCATCTATTGTTTAGATATTATCTTAGGATATCTAAAATGCTCATTTATGTTACAATCCAACAAATTATCTATTATTTTTGTTATTTACTTTATTTACTGTTATTTTCCCACTTACTAAATGCAAATCTCACTTTTTAAGATGAAACGATGAAGTCACAACCCTTTCTACAGAAACCCTTATTTCTGAGAAGTCAGAATTCTTAAAAAAAAGTCAGAACTATAATTTTATTTTAACAGTGGCTCAAATCATCCTCCGTACAAATGGAACTTGTAAAACTGTTTGATATGTGTATTCTTTTTTCACAAAGATACAGTTTGCTCAAATATCTTTTCATTGAAACTTCAACATTTATCTTTTTTACCCCTCCCAGTACTCTACCGCCGGTGATTTTGCCCTTTTGGGCAATCTGTCACCATGCAGCCCAAACCAGAAACTGGACACCTGTCTAAATTCAATCACTCTTGTCATTGCTGGAACAACTGTAAGCATCGGATGTAAAAAAAATATATAGCCTATAATCTAACAAGCTATAATTAAGACAATAATATTCATACAATACTTTGGTGCAAAACAGATTGTCTTCTACTCAACGGGATCTGTGGAAGTGAATAAAAGCAGCATAAATGGATTTCCTTTGAGCGTTGGTGGGTTGTCAGACATCAAAGACATTTTTACTGTCGTTTTTACATTTGAGACATAACTTTAATCGGGATTTTCTTTCAGGATCTGTCAATATCTACCAACCCATTTCCTCCTTCATTATTGCTGATATGAAAAATATTCGTCTGGAGATCCAGCTGACTCCAATCATGCAGTTATACATCATAGCAAGCCCGAAAGAGAAAGGAAACATGATTGGTGAGATTTGTAAATATATTTTTGGGGGTGAAAATATGTGTTCCAAGTTTGTGAACTTTGTCATCTATATTTTGACCTTTTAAAGTTTAAGCTTGCTTTTCTCAGGTCTTTGTGGGAATTACAATGATGTCCAGCGAGATGATTTTAAAACCGGATCTGGCATCATAGAGGACACAATAACACCCTTTGTCAACTATTGGAAACAAAATTGTCCAGATCTTCTACCGATCTTTGAAAGCCCCTGCAACTTGAATATGGAAACAGGTGCTTCTTCATTAACACTTATTAAAGTGATAGATTTTTTTTATAAGCTAACAACGTAGTTTTTCTTCACCTCAGGGAAACTCGCTAAAGAATGGTGTTCCCGTCTCACTGATCCAGATGGGGACTTCTCCTCATGTCACTCAGAAATAAGCCCAATGATGTACTACTCAGTACGTCTTCCTGCTTAGTATAAGCAATAGCTATTTTAAAATAGCGCATTCTTTTAATAAAAGTTATTAATGTGTCTACAACATTTTCGATTATATGCTGGCTCTAGTTAAATCATTTACATTTACATTTATGCATTCGGCAGACTCTTCAATCAATCTGTTGTTCTTTTTAGTGGTGCATCTTTGACACTTGCAAGTGTGCAGATAGCAGGATGTGCATGTGTGCTGCTGTGTCCCATTATGTCCATGCTTGTGCTGCCAAAGGAATTTTTCTCCAGGGCTGGATGGATAAAGACCCTTGTGGTGAGAGCAGTTAAAGAAATCTCAAATATTGATATTAGTTCATTCATAATGTAACAATATTGTCTTTTTCTGTTTTCTGGTAAAAGCTGAAACTTGTGGAGACAGCATGAAATTTACCTATAGTGTAACGAGCTGTGCCAAGACCTGCCGTTCTCTCAGTGGACAAGAAAACACCTGCCAAGGCTCCTTCACTCCTGTAGATGGCTGCGTCTGTAATGAAGGAACTTACCTTGATGAAGATGGCAGCTGTGTGCATGCTGACATGTGTCCTTGTTATTATGGTGAACAAGTCATCAAGGCTTCAGCCCAGTTTGAGAAAGATGGCGCTAAATGGTATGTTTAATCTTACATTTTTGTACTCTGTACATATATATATATATATATATATATATATATATATATATATATATATATATATATATATATATATATATATATACACACATATATATATATATATTAGTTGAAAATTTAATGTAATCAGGAAGATTGTAAATTACAGTATCTTAATTATTATAAGCTTGTACACAATACTTTAATCCATTTAATGAACACTCTGATGGACTTATACTACAAAACTTCACATAAATGTAACAATATTTTTATTAACTAAATATCTCCTGTTAACTGTAATTCAAATGTAGTAAACTATAGATTTGTGCACATTATATGACTTTCTTGAGGTAAAATTTTATCATATAATTTCATCATCTGCACTATTTTCTGCTTTTGTAGTGTTTGTGAGAATGGCAAATTGCAGTGCACCGCTCAAGAGGGTGAGTTGAATTTCTCAAACCATAGTACTGGACATACTTAAAATTTTAACCCAGCGTCAAGATTTTTAACACAATGCCTTGACGCACCTGCTTGGTTTTAGAATGTATGGCTCCAATGACTTTCTTCAAATGCTCTAATCCTGGGGAAAAGGGGACTGAGTGTCAAAGGACATGTGAGAAACAAGACCCAAACCAATGTGTGAGTTAATGAATGTGGCATTTTGTGTTTCCTTTTTGAAAAGTGTATATGCACACTGTATAGTCATGTTTTGTTCTTTAAAAAATGATGCAAGAACTGAATCAAAGTATCAGTTTGCACCAATCAGTGATCAGTTTGATTGTGCTTTCTTGTTAAAATGAGACCAGGCATATTGTGTTTTACAGGAGAGAGGATGTTTCTACATTGAATCATTTTTTTGTATTCAACATTAATGCAATTAGTTTACAAGGATATAGCATATTCTTGACTACTAAATCAACCTTTGTAGCTTAGTGGTTAGGAGGCATGACATCAGGCACAGTTGCACTTTGGATGAGCCAAGTGCAATTCATAGAATTATCATTGTTCATTAAAGTATTGAAAGGTAATATTTTAAACATTATGTTGTTTTTTTTGTGCAGAATTGGCTGATATACTATGAGGGTCATGATTTATTATTGTTATTTGTTGTTGTTGTTGCCAACAATCTTGGTGTGTCACTGAAAAGCATAAAGCTTCATTATGTTACATTAATTGTTGGCTAATTAAATTATATTTTTGGGCCACAGGTGAGCATGGGCTGTGTATCAGGATGCGTGTGCCCAGATCATCTTTTGGCCGATGGCAAAGGAGGTTGTGTGGAAAGGGAAAGCTGTCCGTGTAATCATAACGGAGTGGTCTATTCATCTGGAGACAAAGTTCAACAGGATTGTAACACTTGGTTAGCTAATCAGAGATATTATAACCAATGTTTTATTATTATATTATTATTTATTTGAAATTGCCTGAATTAGTTTTGTTCCAAATGTTTTAGCACATGCACGAATGGGGCCTGGGTTTGTACAGAAAAGGCCTGCTATGGCACCTGTACCATCTATGGTGAAGGACATTTTAAGACTTTTGATGGCAAGAGATATTCCTTCCATGGAGACTGCGAACACACAATAGCCCATGTATGCAACAAAAAGCTATTAAAAATATTTCATTATGTAGATATTTAAAACTGAGTTTTAATCTTAATGGTCTGTTTGCTTATACTCTAGGATTATTGTGAAACAAACCCTAGTCCCTCATTTCGCCTGGTAACTGAAAACATCCCCTGTCTCACCTCCACTTCCATTTGCTCTAAGAACATCAATCTTTTCTTTGGGGTGAGAATCTTCATTGCAAATGCTTCACACAAGACTTGGTAATGTGTGTTTTACATATAGTGCCACTAAATTGTTTACGTTTCACAGAAATATGAATTGATTTTTTCTGAAGAGGATGGTGTGAAGGTTGTTGAAGGCAATGGCACAGAGTACAAATATCATATAAATTATGGCGGTATGTATGTTGTCATTGAAGTTGAAGGCCTTTTGAACTTAATATGGGACAAGAAAACAAGTGTGATGCTCCAACTTCATTCTGACTTTAAGGTATGAAATAATTTATTAAACACCACAAACAACATTTGTTTCTTATATTTAAACCTAAATAAATTTTTAGCTAACATGCACTTGATATCTAATTTCAGGGCAATGTGTGTGGACTGTGTGGAAACTTTGATGGAAATGCCAACAATGATTTTATGATGCACAATGGAGAAGAGGTCACTGATGTTGAGGCATTTGGGAATAGCTGGAAAGTCAATCCCAGCTGCCCAGATCTGGCAAATGTCAGTGATCCTTGTGAGGTAAATCCACATAGGAGTGCCTGGGCTACTCGCAATTGCAAAATCCTTACAACACCCGTCTTCGCAGATTGTCATTCGCTTGTAAGTACTTGATTATTGATAATAAGAAAATTGATTTAATATTAAATCAAGTTTGTGACATTTTTTAATCTTTGGTCTTTGGTCAAAATTTGTAATTGTTATTTATTTGTTTAACTTGTTTGTCTCTAGGTGGACTCTGCCCCATACTATGATGCTTGTGTAAGGGACACCTGTGCATGTGATAGTGGAGGAGACTGTGATTGTCTTTGTACGGCTGTAGCAGCTTATGCTGCTGAGTGCCGTAAAAAAGGTGCTTGTATATCATGGCGGAGACCAGACTTTTGCCGTAAGTTTGTCTGAATTTTGCTGTTCAATTACTTTTTTCCCTTTTGTTCAATTACAAATGAATACATTTACATAATTACTTTTGCAGCTGTGTTCTGTGACTACTACAATGCACCTGGAGAATGTGAGTGGCACTACCAAACCTGTGGGACAACCTGCATGAAAACATGCAAAAACCCCTCCGGAACCTGTTCTGATCAAATACCTCCTCTCGAGGGTAAGACTTTTATAATGTAAAGCCTCAGAAGTTTACATAAATAAGGTTTAAATTAAGCTCCTAATAGTTAACTTTAACAAAAAAAAATTAATGTGGCACAAGTCCTTGTATTTACAGTGTAACTGAAACCTGATTCTGACATTTTTGACTGTTTTAATTTTTGAAATGTGTGTTTTGTATATATGCTTATATACACTGAAAATAAAGTAACTACTTTTGCATTTGCATGTATTATTTTAGGTTGTTTTCTACAGTGCCCTTCAGAAAGGCCGTATCTCAGGGAGGAGACGATGAAGTGTGTCACAGAAGAAAGATGTTCAGATTGTTTTTACGATGGAAAATTATATCCACATGGTTCAGTCATTTACAGTACAACAGATGGCAACAGGGCATGTTTGACAGCTTCATGTGGCTCAAATGGAGAAATAATAAGAATAATAACGAAGGAATGCATTTCCACAACAACACCTTTCACTTTTAGTACACCTGAAACAACTGAATCAACAACTAAAATGACACCGTCAGAAAAAAGGCCAACAACACCACTACAGACAACAACACCTACCACGATCACATATACTATTACACCAGGTACTGAAACTTCAACAGTAACACCATCAACCTCTACACCAGCTATTGAAACCTCAACTCCAACACCAGAAACAGCCTCCACAATGACTTCAACTACTGCACCAAACCCTGAAATATCAACAGAAACACCATCAACTTCTACATCACTGATTGAAACCTCAACTACAACATCAACAGAGACACCTTCCACAATCACATACACTACTACACCTGGTACTGAAACTTCAACAGTAACACCGTCACCCTCTACACCACCTATTGAAACCTCAAGTCCTACAACAGAAATGGCCTCCACAACAACTTCCACTACTGCACCAACCCCTGAAATATCAACAGAGACACCTTCAACTTTTACGCCACCCATTGAAACCTCAACACCAACAACAACAGAGACACCTACCACAATTACATATACTACTACACCAGGTACTGAAACTTCAACAGTAACACCATCAACCTTCTCACCACCTATTGAAAGCTCGACTCCTGGTAAAACAACTTCACCGAACTGTGTGCCTGGACCTGGACCACCCATTTGCACTTGGTCTGTTTGGATCGATAGTAATGAACCAAGTAAGGATCCAACAGGGTTTGAGACAGAGTCCATCAATACACTGTGGCGTTCTAAACAGATAGCCTGTCAGAGTCCAGACGAAATTGAATGTAGGGCTGTAAATTACCCAGAAAAGTCACTTAACGAATTGGGCCAAATTGTTTACTGCAACGAATCGTTTGGTCTTTCATGTTCAAATGAAGACAATTCAAACGGCATGCCGCCAGTTTGTTATAACTTTGAAATACGTGTAAAATGCTGTGAAAACATTTGCCCGCCAGAAGACATATCTACGACAACCCCATATACTACTACACCTAGTACGGAAACTTCAACAGTAACACCATCAACCTCTACACCAGCTATTGAAACCTCAACTCCAACACCAGAAACACCTTCCACAATCACATACACTACTACACCTGGTACTGAAACTTCAACAGTAACACCATCAGCCTCTACACCACCTATTGAAACCTCAAGTCCTACAACAGAAATGGCCTCCACAACAACTTCCACTACTGCACCAACCCCTGAAATATCAACAGAGACACCTTCAACTTTTACGCCACCCATTGAAACCTCAACTCCAACACCAGAAAAACCTTCCACAATCACATACACTACTACACCTGGTACTGAAACTTCAACAGTTACACCATCAGCCTCTACACCACCTATTGAAACCTCAAGTCCTACAACAGAAATGGCCTCCACAACAACTTCTACTATTGCATCAACCCCTGAAATATCAACAGAAACACCATCAACTTCTACCTCACCGATTGAAACCTCAACTACAACATCAACAGAGACACCTTCCACAATCACATACACTACTACACCTGGTACTGAAACTTCAACAGTAACACCATCAGCCTCTACACCACCTATTGAAACCTCAAGTCCTACAACAAAAATGTCATCCACAACAACTTCCACTACTGCACCAACCCCTGAAATATCAACAGAAACACCTTCAACTTTTACGCCACCCATTGAAACCTCAACACCAACAACAACAGAGACACCTACCACAATTACATATACTACTACACCAGGTACTGAAACTTCAACAGTAACACCATCAACCTTCTCACCACCTATTGAAAGCTCGACTTCTGGTAAAACAACTTCACCGAACTGTGTGCCTGGACCTGGACCACCCATTTGCACTTGGTCTGTTTGGATCGATAGTAATGAACCAAGTAAGGATCCAACAGGGTTTGAGACAGAGTCCATCAATACACTGTGGCGTTCTAAACAGATAGCCTGTCAGAGTCCAGACGAAATTGAATGTAGGGCTGTAAATTACCCAGAAAAGTCACTTAACGAATTGGGCCAAATTGTTTACTGCAACAAATCGTTTGGTCTTTCATGTTCAAATGAAGACAATTCAGACGGCATGCCGCCAGTTTGTTATAACTTTGAAATACGTGTAAAATGCTGTGAAAACATTTGCCCGCCAGAAGACATATCTACGACAACCCCATATACTACTACACCTAGTACTGAAACTTCAACAGTAACACCATCAACCTCTACACCAGCTATTGAAACCTCAACTCCAACACCAGAAACACCTTCCACAATCACATACACTACTACACCTGGTACTGAAACTTCAACAGTAACACCATCAGCCTCTACACCAGCTATTGAAACCTCAACTCCAACACCAGAAACACTTTCCACAATCACATACACTACTATACCAGGTACTGAAACTTCAACAGTAACACCATCAGCCTCTACACCACCTATTGAAACCTCAAGTCCTACAACAGAAATGGCCTCCACAACAACTTCTACTACTGCATCAACCCCTGAAATTTCAACAGAAACACCTTCAACGTCTACACCACCCATTGAAACCTCAACTCCAACGACAACAGAGACACCTACCACAATTACATATACTACTACACCAGGTACTGAAACTTCAACAGTAACACAATCAACCTCTACACCAGCTATTGAAACCTCAACTCCAACACCAGAAACAGCCTCCACAATGACTTCAACTACTGCACCAAGCCCTGAAATATCAACAGTAACACCATCAACCTCTACACCAGCTATTGAAACCTCAACTCCAACACCAGAAACACCTTCCACAATCACATACACTACTACACCTGGTACTGAAACTTCAACAGTAACACCATCAGCCTCTACACCAGCTATTGAAACCTCAACTCCAACACCAGAAACACTTTCCACAATCACATACACTACTATACCTGGTACTGAAACTTCAACAGTAACACCATCAGCCTCTACACCACCTATTGAAACCTCAAGTCCTACAACAGAAATGGCCTCCACAACAACTTCTACTACTGCATCAACCCCTGAAATATCAACAGAAACACCTTCAACGTCTACACCACCCATTGAAACCTCAACTACAACAACAACAGAGACACCTTCCACAATCACATACACTACTACACCTGGTACTGAAACTTCAACAGTAACACCATCAACCTCTACACCATCTATTGAAACCTCAAGTCCTACAACAGAAATGTCATCCACAACAACTTCCACTACTGCACCAACCCCTGAAATATCAACAGAAACACCTTCAACTTTTACGCCACCCATTGAAACCTCAACACCAACAACAACAGAGACACCTACCACAATTACATATACTACTACACCAGGTACTGAAACTTCAACAGTAACACCATCAACCTTCTCACCACCTATTGAAAGCTCGACTCCTGGTAAAACAACTTCACCGAACTGTGTGCCTGGACCTGGACCACCCATTTGCACTTGGTCTGTTTGGATCGATAGTAATGAACCAAGTAAAGATCCAACAGGGTTTGAGACAGAGTCCATCAATACACTGTGGCGTTCTAAACAGATAGCCTGTCAGAGTCCAGACGAAATTGAATGTAGGGCTGTAAATTACCCAGAAAAGTCACTTAACGAATTGGGCCAAATTGTTTACTGCAACAAATCGTTTGGTCTTTCATGTTCAAATGAAGACAATTCAGACGGCATGCCGCCAGTTTGTTATAACTTTGAAATACGTGTAAAATGCTGTGAAAACATTTGCCCACCAGAAGACATATCTACGACAACCCCATATACTACTACACCTAGTACTGAAACTTCAACAGTAACACCATCAACCTCTACACCAGCTATTGAAACCTCAACTCCAACACCAGAAACACCTTCCACAATCACATACACTACTACACCTGGTACTGAAACTTCAACAGTAACACCATCAGCCTCTACACCACCTATTGAAACCTCAAGTCCTACAACAGAAATGGCCTCCACAACAACTTCTACTACTGCATCAACCCCTGAAATATCAACAGAAACACCATCAACTTCTACCTCACCGATTGAAACCTCAACTCCAACGACAACAGAGACACCTTCCACAATCACATACACTACTACACCTGGTACTGAAACTTCAACAGTAACACCATCAACCTCTACACCATCTATTGAAACCTCAACTCCTACAACAGAAATGTCATCCACAACAACTTCCACTACTGCACCAACCCCTGAAATATCAACAGAAACACCTTCAACTTTTACGCCACCCATTGAAACCTCAACACCAACAATAACAGAGACACCTACCACAATTACATATACTACTACACCAGGTACTGAAACTTCAACAGTAACACCATCAACCTTCTCACCACCTATTGAAAGCTCGACTCCTGGTAAAACAACTTCACCGAACTGTGTGCCTGGACCTGGACCACCCATTTGCACTTGGTCTGTTTGGATCGATAGTAATGAACCAAGTAAAGATCCAACAGGGTTTGAGACAGAGTCCATCAATACACTGTGGCGTTCTAAACAGATAGCCTGTCAGAGTCCAGACGAAATTGAATGTAGGGCTGTAAATTACCCAGAAAAGTCACTTAACGAATTGGGCCAAATTGTTTACTGCAACAAATCGTTTGGTCTTTCATGTTCAAATGAAGACAATTCAGACGGCATGCCGCCAGTTTGTTATAACTTTGAAATACGTGTAAAATGCTGTGAAAACATTTGCCCGCCAGAAGACATATCTACGACAACCCCATATACTACTACACCTAGTACTGAAACTTCAACAGTAACACCATCAACCTCTACACCAGCTATTGAAACCTCAACTCCAACACCAGAAACACCTTCCACAATCACATACACTACTACACCTGGTACTGAAACTTCAACAGTAACACCATCAGCCTCTACACCACCTATTGAAACCTCAAGTCCTACAACAGAAATGGCCTCCACAACAACTTCTACTACTGCATCAACCCCTGAAATATCAACAGAAACACCATCATCTTCTACCTCACCGATTGAAACCTCAACTCCAACGACAACAGAGACACCTTCCACAATCACATACACTACTACACCTGGTACTGAAACTTCAACAGTAACACCATCAACCTCTACACCATCTATTGAAACCTCAAGTCCTACAACAGAAATGTCATCCACAACAACTTCCACTACTGCACCAACCCCTGAAATATCAACAGAAACACCTTCAACTTTTACGCCACCCATTGAAACCTCAACACCAACAACAACAGAGACACCTACCACAATTACATATACTACTACACCAGGTACTGAAACTTCAACAGTAACACCATCAACCTTCTCACCACCTATTGAAAGCTCGACTCCTGGTAAAACAACTTCACCGAACTGTGTGCCTGGACCTGGACCACCCATTTGCACTTGGTCTGTTTGGATCGATAGTAATGAACCAAGTAAAGATCCAACAGGGTTTGAGACAGAGTCCATCAATACACTGTGGCGTTCTAAACAGATAGTCTGTCAGAGTCCAGATGAAATTGAATGTAGGGCTGTAAATTACCCAGAAAAGTCACTTAACGAATTGGGCCAAATTGTTTACTGCAACAAATCGTTTGGTCTTTCATGTTCAAATGAAGACAATTCAGACGGCATGCCGCCAGTTTGTTATAACTTTGAAATACGTGTAAAATGCTGTGAAAACATTTGCCCGCCAGAAGACATATCTACGACAACCCCATATACTACTACACCTAGTACTGAAACTTCAACAGTAACACCATCAACCTCTACACCAGCTATTGAAACCTCAACTCCAACACCAGAAACACCTTCCACAATCACATACACTACTACACCTGGTACTGAAACTTCAACAGTAACACCATCAGCCTCTACACCATTTATTGAAACCTCAAGTCCTACAACAGAAATGGCCTCCACAACAACTTCTACTACTGCATCAACCCCTGAAATATCAACAGAAACACCTTCAACGTCTTCACCACCCATTGAAACCTCAACTCCAATGACAACAGAGACACCTACCACAATTACATATACTACTACACCAGGTACTGAAACTTCAACAGTAACACCATCAACCTCTACACCAGCTATTGAAACCTCAACTCCAACACCAGAAACAGCCTCCACAATGATTTCAACTACTGCACCAAGCCCTGAAATATCAACAGAAACACCATCAACTTCTACATCACCGATTGAAACCTCAACTACAACATCAACAGAGACACCTTCCACAATCACATACACTACTACACCTGGTACTGAAACTTCAACAGTAACACCATCAGCCTCTACACCACCTATTGAAACCTCAAGTCCTACAACAGAAATGGCCTCCACAACAACTTCTACTACTGCACCAACCCCTGAAATATCAACAGAAACACCTTCAACATCTACACCACCCATTGAAACCTCAACTCCAACGACAACAGAGACACCTACCACAATTACATATACTACTACACCAGGTACTGAAACTTCAACAGTAACACCATCAACCTTCTCACCACCTATTGAAAGCTCGACTCCTGGTAAAACAACTTCACCGAACTGTGTGCCTGGACCTGGACCACCCATTTGCACTTGGTCTGTTTGGATCGATAGTAATGAACCAAGTAAAGATCCAACAGGGTTTGAGACAGAGTCCATCAATACACTGTGGCGTTCTAAACAGATAGCCTGTCAGAGTCCAGACGAAATTGAATGTAGGGCTGTAAATTACCCAGAAAAGTCACTTAACGAATTGGGCCAAATTGTTTACTGCAACAAATCGTTTGGTCTTTCATGTTCAAATGAAGACAATTCAGACGGCATGCCGCCAGTTTGTTATAACTTTGAAATACGTGTAAAATGCTGTGAAAACATTTGCCCACCAGAAGACATATCTACGACAACCCCATATACTACTACACCTAGTACTGAAACTTCAACAGTAACACCATCAACCTCTACACCAGCTATTGAAACCTCAACTCCAACACCAGAAACACCTTCCACAATCACATACACTACTACACCTGGTACTGAAACTTCAACAGTAACACCATCAGCCTCTACACCAGCTATTGAAACCTCAAGTCCTACAACAGAAACACTTTCCACAATCACATACACTACTATACCTGGTACTGAAACTTCAACAGTAACACCATCAGCCTCTACACCACCTATTGAAACCTCAAGTCCTACAACAGAAATGTCCTCCACAACAACTTCTACTACTGCATCAACCCCTGAAATATCAACAGAAACACCTTCAACGTCTACACCACCCATTGAAACCTCAACTCCAACGACAACAGAGACACCTACCACAATTACATATACTACTACACCAGGTACTGAAACTTCAACAGTAACACAATCAACCTCTACACCAGCTATTGAAACCTCAACTCCAACACCAGAAACAGCCTCCACAATGACTTCAACTACTGCACCAAGCCCTGAAATATCAACAGTAACACCATCAACCTCTACACCAGCTATTGAAACCTCAACTCCAACACCAGAAACACCTTCCACAATCACATACACTACTACACCTGGTACTGAAACTTCAACAGTAACACCATCAGCCTCTACACCATTTATTGAAACCTCAAGTCCTACAACAGAAATGGCCTCCACAACAACTTCTACTACTGCATCAACCCCTGAAATATCAACAGAAACACCTTCAACGTCTACACCACCCATTGAAACCTCAACTACAACATCAACAGAGACACCTTCCACAATCACATACACTACTACACCTGGTACTGAAACTTCAACAGTAACACCATCAACCTCTACACCATCTATTGAAACCTCAAGTCCTACAACAGAAATGTCATCCACAACAACTTCCACTACTGCACCAACCCCTGAAATATCAACAAAAACACCTTCAACTTTTACGCCACCCATTGAAACCTCAACACCAACAACAACAGAGACACCTACCACAATTACATATACTACTACACCAGGTACTGAAACTTCAACAGTAACACCATCAACCTTCTCACCACCTATTGAAAGCTCGACTCCTGGTAAAACAACTTCACCGAACTGTGTGCCTGGACCTGGACCACCCATTTGCACTTGGTCTGTTTGGATCGATAGTAATGAACCAAGTAAAGATCCAACAGGGTTTGAGACAGAGTCCATCAATACACTGTGGCGTTCTAAACAGATAGCCTGTCAGAGTCCAGACGAAATTGAATGTAGGGCTGTAAATTACCCAGAAAAGTCACTTAACGAATTGGGCCAAATTGTTTACTGCAACAAATCGTTTGGTCTTTCATGTTCAAATGAAGACAATTCAGACGGCATGCCGCCAGTTTGTTATAACTTTGAAATACGTGTAAAATGCTGTGAAAACATTTGCCCGCCAGAAGACATATCTACGACAACCCCATATACTACTACACCTAGTACTGAAACTTCAACAGTAACACCATCAACCTCTACACCAGCTATTGAAACCTCAACTCCAACACCAGAAACACCTTCCACAATCACATACACTACTACACCTGGTACTGAAACTTCAACAGTAACACCATCAGCCTCTACACCATTTATTGAAACCTCAAGTCCTACAACAGAAATGGCCTCCACAACAACTTCTACTACAGCATCAACCCCTGAAATATCAACAGAAACACCTTCAACGTCTATACCACCCATTGAAACTTCAACTACAACATCAACAGAGACACCTTCCACAATCACATACACTACTACACCTGGTACTGAAACTTCAACAGTAACACCGTCACCCTCTACACCACCTATTGAAACCTCAAGTCCTACAACAGAAATGGCCTCCACAACAACTTCCACTACTGCACCAACCCCTGAAATATCAACAGAAACACCTTCAACTTTTACGCCACCCATTGAAACCTCAACACCAACAACAACAGAGACACCTACCACAATTACATATACTACTACACCAGGCACTGAAACTTCAACAGTAACACCATCAACCTTCTCACCACCTATTGAAAGCTCGACTCCTGGTAAAACAACTTCACCGAACTGTGTGCCTGGACCTGGACCACCCATTTGCACTTGGTCTGTTTGGATCGATAGTAATGAACCAAGTAAAGATCCAACAGGGTTTGAGACAGAGTCCATCAATACACTGTGGCGTTCTAAACAGATAGCCTGTCAGAGTCCAGACGAAATTGAATGTAGGGCTGTAAATTACCCAGAAAAGTCACTTAACGAATTGGGCCAAATTGTTTACTGCAACAAATCGTTTGGTCTTTCATGTTCAAATGAAGACAATTCAGACGGCATGCCGCCAGTTTGTTATAACTTTGAAATACGTGTAAAATGCTGTGAAAACATTTGCCCGCCAGAAGACATATCTACGACAACCCCATATACTACTACACCTAGTACTGAAACTTCAACAGTAACACCATCAACGTCTACACCAGCTATTGAAACCTCAACTCCAACACCAGAAACACCTTCCACAATCACATACACTACTACACCTGGTACTGAAACTTCAACAGTAACACCATCAGCCTCTACACCAGCTATTGAAACCTCAAGTCCTACAACAGAAATGGCCTCCACAACTACTTCTACTACTGCATCAACCCCTGAATTATCAACAGAAACACCTTCAACGTCCACACCACCCATAGAAACCTCAACTCCAACGACAAAAGAGACACCTACCACAATTACATATACTACTACACCAGGTACTGAAACTTCAACAGTAACACCATCAACCTCTACACCAGCTATTGAAACCTCAACTCCAACACCAGAAACAGCCTCCACAATGACTTCAACTACTGCACCAAGCCCTGAAATATCAACAGAAACACCATCAACTTCTACATCACTGATTGAAACCTCAACTCCAATATCTACAGAGACACCTTCCACAATCACATACACTACTACACCTGGTACTGAAACTTCAACAGTAACACCATCAACCTCTACACCATCTATTGAAACCTCAAGTCCTACAACAGAAATGTCCTCCACAACAACTTCCACTACTGCACCAACCCCTGAAATATCAACAGAGACACCTTCAACTTTTACGCCACCCATTGAAACCGCAACTCCAACACCAGAAACACCTTCCACAATCACATACACTACTACACCTGGTACTGAAACTTCAACAGTAACACCATCAGCCTCTACACCACCTATTGAAACCTCAAGTCCTACAACAGAAATGGCCTCCACAACAACTTCTACTACTGCATCAACCCCTGAAATATCAACAGAAACACCTTTAACGTCCACACCACCCATAGAAACCTCAACTCCAACGACAAAAGAGACACCTACCACAATTACATATACTACTACACCAGGTACTGAAACTTCAACAGTAACACCATCAACCTCTACACCAGCTATTGAAACCTCAACTCTAACACCAGAAACAGCCTCCACAATGACTTCAACTACTGCACCAAGCCCTGAAATATCAACAGAAACACCATCAACTTCTACATCACCGATTGAAACCTCAACTCTAACAACAACGGAGACACTTACCACAATCACATATACTACTACACCTGGTACTGAAACTTCAACAGTAACACCATCAACCTCTACACTACCTATTGAAAATTCAACACCTACAACAGAAACACCCTCCACAATGACTTCAACTACCCCTGAAATATCAACAGAAACACCTTCGACTTCCACACCAACCTCAGCTACAACAACAGAGACACCATCCACAATCACATTTACTATTAAACCAGCTACTGAAACATCCACAGAAACATCATCCATGTATCATCCGTCTTTAACCCCTACTGGAACTCCAACTTCAATAACAACAGCTACGAGTACTATAATTCCATCAACATTGACTCTCACTACAAAACATCCTTTTTCATCTACAAGTTTTCCCCCTGTAAACACAGAAGCAACTTCACATATAATTCATCCTCCAACTGATTCTCAGTGTAACTGTTCATTTTTGAATGCACAGTACCTTTCAGGTTAGTTTCTACCATTTCTTAACTTTGTACAAACATATAAATTACAAAAATTTGCTTCAACTTGCATTACATAAAACTTGCATTTGATTTTACAATATCTCTATTTTTATCTCTGTATTTTTCGTCTTGCATTTTTTATAACCAACAATTCAGGGTCACCAATCTACAATCAAACGGATAAAGCAGGCTGGTGCTATACTGCATACTGTAACTCCTCATGCGATATCGTTATAAAGTCTCAGCCATGCAGTACTGTTACTCCAATAACAAAATTGCCTTCTACTACTAAACCGTATACTGCCACTTCTAGATCCACTCTTTCTACTGACTGCGCAAATGTCAAAAGAAAGGTAAAACATTTAAATTCTGAACTAAATTAGTTGTGTTCCGAATTTTGTATTGTTTACAAGACATTTGTATCAATCTAACTTTTTATATAAAAGTTTTTTAACATTTTGATTATGTTTTTTAGAATAAAGAATCCTGGATTGAAAACTGCAAAAACAACACATGTTTGAATGGCAAGGTAACCTCTGTGAATCTACAATGTGACCAATCAGACAGCATCATGCCTAAATGTTCTAATGGAATGAAGCCAAAGAAGGTGCCTTATAACAATGGGTGCTGCTACAGATATGAATGTGAATGTAAGTTTGAAAGAATTGTTTTAATTTGTATTTGATAATACACAAGTATCTTCAACAATTAACTTGTCTTCTAAGCATGTTACTTATACTGTTTGTTTGGACAGGTAAATGCAGTGGCTGGGGGGATCCACATTACCAAACCTTTGATGGAACATACTATGATTTCCAAGGAAACTGCACCTATGTATTGTTTCAAGAAATCGTCCCAAAATATAACATCAGTGCCTATGTTAAAAATTATTTTTGTGATGTTAAAAATAATCTGGCGTGTCCCGAGTACATCATTGTGAATTACAAGTCCTACAAAGTTAAGTTGACAAGCAACACCAAAGTGGTTGAGGTAAGTTGTGTGCACGGCTGCAAATAACTATCAAAAACGTTTACTGCACTGTTGATGCCCTATTACTTTTCATCACATCTAATCCGATTTCCCATAGGTGTATGTTAATGATGACTTAAAACAGCTAACTTACATCAACAATGATTTCTTCATCACCACTTCTGGGATAGGAGTCATTATGAACATTACTGAGCTCGGTGTTGAAATCACAATCAACCATCAAGGCTTTATCATCGTTCTCCCATACGCCCACTTCAAAGGAAATACAGAGGGACAGTGTGGTAATTACAAGTTGTATAATTTTCGATTGAAATGTTAATGCAATGTTAATTATTTTGGAGATCCACATTCAGTGTTATTAAATTCCATTTTTCAGGTGTTTGTGACAATAATCGTGCAAATGACTGTAGGCGTCCTGATGGACAAGTGGACCCTTCATGTGAAGATATGGCACAGCTTTGGATGGTTCCTCCTGGATGTAAACCTCCGACCCCAACTATACCTCCTGTTTCACCTTCAAATCCTCCGGTTATAACATCAATTCCTTGTATCCCCAAGATCTGCGATTTTATGAAGAGCGAGTAAGTAAAAGACAGATGTTTTCAATTTAAATGAGCTATTTCTTTCTGTAATGAAAATGTTGAATGATGTTTCTTTTCAGTGCGTTCATGCAATGTCATGAGCATGTTCCTTTTGAGGCTTACTTTGAGGCATGTAAATTTGATGTTTGCAACATGAAAAAGCCCTCAATTGGTTGTACTAGTCTGGAAGCATACGCTCAGGAGTGTGGCAAGGCTGGGATCTGTGTGGATTGGAGGACAATAGATTATCTCCAAAACACTTGTAGTAGGAAGAACACTCAAGCACACATTTTAAACAATGGTTTTTACATCAATCAACCTTCAAATAAAGATTATGTTATCTTATACAACAGAACTCGAGTGCCCCAGTCACAAAGTCTACCAAGCTTGTGGGCCTAAAGTGGAAAAAACCTGCAGCACAAGGTATGTTTACATTTAATAGTGGCAAATCATACATTGGCAGGGTTCTCAAGTTTTGTCACAACTTGTAGTGAGATATATCCATCAGGGGTGGGGGATTAGTTGGATGCCATGAACAAATAATAATTAAAATGTATTGTATTGGATGTTTCTTTAATCATAGCAGAGGCATATATGATGGAATTCTTATCACAACAACATGTAATAGCTTAAAGGTCATATTTAAGTGTCTCAGTAAAATTAATTACTACAATTAATTTAAAAGCCCAAATTATAGGCCTTAAAAAGTCTTAAATTCACCGTTCTAGGTCTTTTTTTTTCACAGGTCTTATTTTTCTGATATCCATGTAAAGCTCTTTTTTTTGTTGTTTTGGGGTTGTCAGCGATTGAAGAAATGCTTTTAAATGCTAAAAAAAACTATGTAAAAAATATTGTTAAGGTTGCCAGAGTCTGAGAAAAAGTGCACAAATACTAAGTCATGAAAAGGGTGGCCAGTGTTTGAGGGTAAATCCTCAAAAACATAAATGTGATGTTTAGCGAGGCCATAGTTTGAGAAGAGAAAAGGCTCAAATACACTCAAAATTATAAAATAAATAGTTAGGGTTGCCAGAGTTTAAGAAAACACTTGTGAACACTCAAAAATACACAAACTCTTAAAAGTGATTGTTAGGGTTTACAGATAATGTTTTTGTAAAGATTTTCAGAGATTAAGAAAATGTGGATAGATGTTCAAAAGCATAAAAGTTATTATTTGGCTTTCCAGCTATTGAAATAATTCTCCTAAATGTACATTTTTTACTTAAAATTATGCTAAGGTTCGCCAGAGTTTGCGAAAATGCTCACACTCATCTAATTTTGTAAAAGGCATTATTAGAATTGCCAAACTTTAAAAAAAACTTTTGTAAGTCCTCAAAAACATTAAAGTGTTGGTTAGGGTTTTAAACAATGTATCTGAAGCATACTGTTTATTAAAGGAAAACGTTTTGTATGTGTTTTTAAAGCTATTGTAAATGTCTAGATTTTATTATAAATATCTTGAGATTGTTTACGGTCTTAAAAAAGTCTTACATTTGACCATATGAAACCTGAAAAAACACAGTTAGTTAGTGATCTGAATGCTAACAAATTTCACATCAAATGTCTTTGAGTAGCAACAAAAATGAGAGGTTTTTTCTTCCATTGCTCATATGCTGGTAAATATAGTGGTAAACCTTGATGGGCATTAGCATATGTTTTGTACATGTAAAATCAAGTCTGAGCATGTGAAAACAGCAAAATGGATGTCACTCGCTCAGTGCATGAGACTTGGGAACCTGTGTTATGTTTTTAGTATTCTTTATCAATTACGCTACTGTCAACTTACGACTAGGTACAACGACAAGTTTGTGGAGAAAGACTGTCAAAACAGCGATTGCCGCCAAACATTCATGGAAGGTTGTTTCTGTCCTGATGACACATATCAAGTTAGTTCAACGGTAGACAACTGCACAGCTTTCTGCGGTAAGACCTCCCTGTTTAGCTACATCAAAATTCTCATGTATTAATAAGGTTCTCAACAACATCGATTTTGTTTTTATTGCCTGTAAAGACTGCATTGGCCCTGATGGATACCCAAGAGAGGTACGCTGACCTCTACAGACAAATAAAGTTTCTTTGATACCATTAAATTTACTTTTAATCAACACACTTTTACTGTTCATTATGATTCCTTTGTGCTTTCTATCTTTCTTCCTTTAGCCTGGAGACACATGGACCATGGATTGCTCCAAATACACATGCTCCAACGAGACCTTCGGAATAGTTAAAGAGGCTGTTGGGTGTCCAGACTTTATACCCTGTGGACCAGAACAAAAACAAATAATTGAAAACTGCTGCCTAACCTGTGGTGAGCAACTCATTTAAAAAAATCACTTGCCTTCTCTAAATATTGCTTAAAATCCACAGTTATTAGTGAACGATGACTCTATATGTAAATACAGTGAGTCAGAAGTCAGACTGTTAAAATCTATGTATGTTGCATTTCATCCCATTTAGTGTGTGATCTGGAGCTGTGTCTTCACAAAAAATGTGAACCAGGATTTGAGCTGGCAGTAAATTACAGTGCGGAAAGCTGCTGTCCGCCCTGTGGTGAGATTCAGATACAACTTGAAATGTGCATAAAAAGTATTTATAAAATGCTAATAACAATATACCTTATTTTAGTTCCCAAGCCTGTCTGTGTGTACAACAACACTGAGTATCAGGTGAGCATTAGTCCACATTTACTGTAATTATATGGAATTTTAAACTTCATATTGAAATGCTTTACTTTTTTCTGCTTTTCCACCTAGCCAGGAGTCAGAATCCCCACTGAGCCTTGTGTGGAATGTGACTGTGGAATGGATGCAGACCCTCTGACTCAACAGCATGTAGTCACATGCACTTCTATTAACTGTGGAATATGCCCCATGGTTAGAATTCATTTCCAATTTTTACTATCACCTCTTTGGCTTCTTTCGATATATTTAAATCCACAAATAAATATTTCTTTCTTCAGGGCTTTGAGGTTGTGGATATCCCTGGAGAGTGCTGTGGAACATGTAAGCAGAACATGTGTCTTTACGTGTCAGACAACATCACACAAACACTCGAGGTATTGTTTCAGAAGATTGCGTCCTTGTCTGCAATTAATCGACTCTCATCAATCCTAACTGTTTTTTTCTCTAGGAAGGACAGAATATCACTAACAAGTGTGAAACTATATCCTGTCACAATTTTAACGAAACCTTTGTGATTGAGAAAACCATACCAAGCTGTCCTTACATCAATTTAGATGAATGCGTTCCTGTGGGTTTCATTTCTTTCTCTGAGCCTCACACGCTTGATACAGTTGATTTGTTTAGGAATACACCTTTACTTAACATCTCTATTTGACCTGACAGGGCACTTTGGGATTTGACGTTGATGGTTGCTGTGAAACTTGTGAGACCACTTTTTTCTTTATGCACTTATACACAAACGCAGTGTATTTTGGATCTAAAGTTTTGATCCTAAACAATTTACTCTGAGCTGATCTTATGAATTTCAGGTGAACTGAAGAACTGTGTTCGTGTGAAGAACACCACAGAGGTGACTGTGAATGGCTGCAAATCTATCGGTCCCATTGAAGTGACTTCCTGCAGCGGTCACTGTGACACTACATCCATGTAAGGACATGCTTAACTGAAACAACCCATTAGCTCTGTTTATTCCTACAATTTATAATATACTGCATTTTCACTTAATTTGTGAACAAAGCACTTTCAAATTTCATAGGTTCAATAGCTTAGGGCAGTTGTGGTCTGGTGGATAAGGAGATCGATTTGTGGTCTGAAGGTTGCATGTTTGATTCCCAGATCTACTTATTTGAAGGTGGTGTGAGTGATGAAACACTTGCTCTCCATCTTCAACAACCACAGCTGTGGAGCCCTTGAGCAAGACACCAGGCAAGGTTCCTGACTGCTCCCCGGGCGCTGCAGCTATGGTTGCCCATGGCTCCGGGTGTGTGTTCACGATGTGTTTGTTCACTGCTGCGTGTGTACACTGGGATGGGTAAAATGCAGAGCAAAAATTTCTGGTATGGGTCACTCTATGTCTGGCCAACTGGTTACTTTCACTTTTCAGCTTGATGAACAGAAAAGTAGAAGTTTCATATCTTTATGAGACATGTTAATGTTAGGGATCTCAAAGTCAGTTTCTGTAGGGCCATTTTAATTGTTTCAAGAGACACACCAGTAGCTTCAAACAAGCCAAGAGGAGCTTAATTAGTGCAGTCAGGTGTGTTAAATTATGGTTGGACCAAAGATGTGCAGGGATGGATCACTCTCAGAATTAACTTTGAGACCCTTGTGTTAAAGGGAACTTCAGATGCCAGTTTAACACTGGCAGGTATTAATATGGGAATTTTTGAAAATTTAATAAAAAAAAACTGGACAACATTTAGCTTTTTTAAAAAGTTTAAACAAAACCCATTTTCATACATCACCTACCCTTGATATAAAAAAAATTTAAATCAAAATTAAGCCTAAAAATAAGGGATCCGACAAAGCAGGAATTTCTCATTCTACATAAAACATGCATTAATGATTTGCTGCAGTCAAGACGATTCCATTTACACAGAGAATCAAACTTGTTTTAAAGTGGAAAGGTTAAGCAGTAATCAGCAAAGTATCCAGGTTGTTAAAAAAGGTGTTTACTGCTATATTGTAAAGGCTATTTTACTGATTTTAAATTCATTATCAAATCAAAATTTTTACTCCGTGTTCACACCAGAAGAGAAATGAGTGAACAGATCTTGCAGTCTGGGCTGGCTAACCTTTTTTTTGTAGAATCAGACGCAGAGCTTTTAAACCCGAGCTCCTTCTCCGTGGCAGAAATGGCAGGCATGGAGTGTGTTGAGAAAGTAGCTCAAATAGAGTTAGAGTATGCCTTACGTATAACCACATTGGTCTTAAAGTACCTCCTCAAGCACATTCTTCCCTGAAAGATCCTTGTGTATTCTCTCTTGGTGTCAACAAGAAGCTACAATGATTTGGCTAACTAATCTCAATTTGCGATCCACTTAACGTTTCTTTTTTTTTACCATTTTTTTTTTGCTGTCAACTATTTTAAGTATTTTAAGATTAGTTGAACTGTCCAATAATGTTCATTCAAAAATTATCTTTTAATATGTGTCATACAATGTTACAAATGGTTACAAGGAGCTAGGATACTCCTTGGATTGAGCATCTTGATCATAGTCCCCCTAGCTGGTGACCATAGTTTATTTGGGATGTACATTTACATTTATGCATTTGGCAGACGCTTTTGTCCAAGGCGACTTACATTAGGGGAGAGACAATATGCAATCTGTTACACCGTCAAAGTCTATCTCAGCTTCTCATAATAGAAATTGTATCAACTGATCAATAAACCAAAGCAGTGAGGGAGTAGAGGAAGAAGATAAAGACAGAGGAGGAAAAAAGAAAGTAGTTTTTTTTTAATAGTAGGTGTTCCCTGAAGATGTATCTTAAGGTCATGGTAGGTTAATCCTGTTTTTTTTTTCTGTGCAAGTTCCTGGTTTGCTGTCTGGCCCCGGACATTTGCCAAAGTTTAAATATTTAAACTTAATTTAAATTTGAGCATGGAATGCGGATCCACACTGCAATATTCATGCAAGATCATGTGCTCTTGCAAGATCATGTCTTAACTTAACATCAATAAATCGTTCAAGCCTGCCACATCATCCGTGCTTGGTGTGAACACATTTGTAAGCTTACTTTGAAAACCAATAGTTTTATAGGCTTGCATTGGAAACCATGTTGATGTGTACTGTTCCATAACCGCAGTCTACAAAAAATCCATGATGTCTCTTTGTTTCTGGTGAGGTTTTGACTCAAGCTCTATTTAGAGATGTTTAAGCCCTTTACTCCGACAACAGACTTAGGACACTCATTTGGGTTTCACATTAATGCAGAAAAGGGAAGGGTATAAGGCAAAAATAAATCCTTACTAGGCTAGTCACCCTGGGTAGCAGCTGGGTAGCTTATTTGCGTCTAGGTATTTTACTCAAAAACTCAGTCGCTAGTTATACAATCACATGATGTGTTGACACAATAAAGGAAAGCAAGAATGGAATGTTACTCCAGATTAAATACAGACATGAAACAGAGTTTTTGTCATTTTTGTGACAATACAGGCTTTATCTTATCTACAACTAAATTTGTTTGGAGGGGTTCTTCACTAGGGGAGTTCTTTTATCTTCATGCGTGTGGGGGTTTTTACTCCTGGTACTCTGTTTTTCACATCAATAAAAAATAAGTCTCTTGGTTGCTTAACACAAAATCTGTTAAAACCAAGCTTTTATATCAAGTCAGAGAGTATTGGTCAACAGTATTGGTCATTACTTTCGCATACATATATAGTAAACAAGATAGCACTATATGGTAGTTAATGGAATTATCCAATAAGAATTCTTATTTAACTCTTAAACCACACTGGGCCTTTGTGAAGCTGCTTTTTGAAGCAACTGCTAAGTTATTTACTGTACTTTTGAAAAACATATAGTCGCAGGTGTATTTTTTGTGATCTTGTCATTTTTGGTATTCCACAGGTATTCAATGTCTGCTAACATGATGACGCACAGCTGTTCCTGTTGCAAAGAGAGGAAAACCAGCGTTAAACAGGTGAAGCTGAAATGTGCAGATGACACGGAGATTTTCCATGACTACGTCCATATTGACAGCTGCAAGTGCACACCAATACCATGCGAAAACCTGAACACCAGTGGATAAGAAGACCCTGTTTTAAATTGCAGATGAATAGAAAAATTATATTTAGGTGATGAAGTTCCTTATTCTGTAACTTCTATCTGAGGGAAATTTCAGGGTGTTCTTATTATTTAATGATATTCTTTATACAAATTAACGATGACTAATAAAGAGAAATGTAATGCAAATTGTACTGTTTTTTTTTGCCTTC
This sequence comes from Danionella dracula, assembly GCA_900490495.1. NCBI lineage: Eukaryota > Metazoa > Chordata > Actinopteri > Cypriniformes > Danionidae > Danionella > Danionella dracula. The sequence goes on from UELW01000114.1 coordinate 237,929, forward strand.
ATACTATTAGTCTGCATGAGCTGACATCAAATTGGAGACAAGTTTTTTTATCATCCTTAACATTAAAGACATCTTTTTAGTCATTGTAAATTGACACGTTTACAGTCTATAAAATAAGCGAACCTAAATCGATTATTTCCTTTTTCAATCATGCCCTCTTTGTAAAATTAAGCAATGATAAAAATGGCCTAATGTTTATAATACATTTATAATTTACTATATCAATTCATTCTAAACTGCTCATTAAATATTCAAATATAAATATTCATTAAACCTTAATTTATTTGTAAAGCTAATAAAAAACTGCTTAAAAAACTGTTTCAATACATTTAGTTTGATTCATATATTTGTATGTGAAATATTAAATTCACATATTTACAAATTAATTTCCATTAATTTAAAATAGACTGAATCGTAGGGAATAAATATTGCTTATTAATAACACTTAATCCTCTGATATAAGATGTTCCCCCCAATGCAGTAACATCATGAATAATCGGTCCTGATGGAGAGACTGAAATGTAATATAAGATATGTTTTGGATTTAAAAGAATATAGTAATATGTTGAAATGTTAAAGTAAGCAAAAGTAAAAATGCTAAAGTAAGCAAACTAAACTGTGAAAGTAAAACAGTGTTCAAACGCTTCCAAGGTGTTTGCTGTAGCTTACAGAAAGCTCTTCTGCTATAAGAGGTTTACGAACAAAGCCTCAAACATGTCAGACAGGATCAATGTAGCCTTGAGTAAACAACCAACTTAAAAAGCTATTCAAACAGGAACTGTGTTTCTCATTGTGTTGATTTAAGGCGTGTGTTCTTGTTGTGTCCAAACTCTCAGGTTTAATGAAATGTTTTGAAAATGTCTTAACTGTTTTCCAATCACAAAATTGGCTTAAAGCAGGTTTAGTTAAAACAAGGGATTAGCAAGTGTATCTGCTAGTTAAATTTTATTAATGATTAAATGACTGAATGCAGGGCTTAGAGTCGATGTGGGGTTTGAATTCAAGTGTATGATATATGTACGAATATGCCAAGGGAGGGATTGAGAGTTTGAGCCGTGTTAATGAGGGCTCCACTGTGCTACCTGCTTTTCAGTCTGTTAAAAAAATCCAAGAATTAGTTTGGGATTCTTTGTTAGGGAAGGAAAATTGAACTGAACCCAAATGCACGAGGCAACTTAGAGGACATATATATATATATATATATATGTCCTCTAAGTTGCCTCGTGCATTTGGGTTCAGTTCAATTTTCCTTCCCTATATATATAAACTCCTTTTAATGAAAAAGTAAAAACCGTTAACACAGACACTCTCATAGTGTTAGGACTGTTTCTTTGTCTCATCAGCTCATTAAGCTTGTTTCCCTCTTCTCCTGCTGTTACCTGTCTGCGTCGCTCCCGCTAATTGATTACCAGCCGCGGCTGCTGTGACTAAGGGGTTTTAAGGACCTTGTCTGCCTTCTCTCTCCGTGAGTTATTAATCTTCATTCTCAGCGTGCTAGCGGATCGTGCTTCCTTCCCTCGTATCGTGTGTCGTCTCGTCTACCGCTCTCCTCTCTATCTGGATCTCTGTGTTTCTAACTCTGCCTAATCTACAGTGAGGATCTGCAGTGATTCGAACCAGACCGCCTCTGAGCGCCAGTCTTCCTTCAACAAGCCGGTGAGCTCACCTCTCTATCTTGAGGATCCGGAGCCTGGTTCGTTCCCTGCTTGCGGGAGCGGATCCCGAGTGACTTTTTTCCCTTTCGTTCCCTCCGGAGAGGCGTACCTCTGTTCCAGGTTTTCCCTTTCGAAGAAGCCTGAGTTTATCCCTGTTCTATTGAACAGCAGTTTGGTTTCCCTCTTTAATAAAAGACTTTAAGTTTATTCCCTTGCTTTTGGGTCCTTCCTCAAACTGCTCGTAACACATAGAGTGGGAAAAATCAATAGGCAACAGATTCAGCTGGGATACGGGCAACTGAGCAAACGGCAAAGAAAATAAAAATAATAAACTTCTCAAGCAAAGGATCTCAAGGATGGTGTCAGGTTTGTGATCCAGGGGTCTGTAAGTCTTGCAGGTGTGAGCTCGGTGTGGCTTGCTTTGGTTTGGATCAACGAACTGGCGCCGGCTGACTGCAGATCCACAGTTTAAATGCAGAAGAACCCAGATAGAGCTCAGGCCTATCCAATCAGCCCTAAAAGTCACACATGAAAGCAACAACATAGAAAACGCTAAACATTGTTAAGTATATTTGAGCTCTGGAAAAGTGCTATATAAGTTGAACACATTATTATTATTATTATTGTACAGTTTTAATTTTCAAAGGTAAAAGACCCAGCTTCAACTTTTTCTTCTTTGGATGTTTTATGCTTGTTTGCATACCTTTTTCCCACATTTACCTCATGGTGCACCTGGTGAGTAGCTAACTGCTGTAGCAGGAATCAGCTACTGATCATCAATCCTTGTCTTTGTTCACTATGCAACAGTTTTTTACTTACAGAGTAAAGTCTCAAATGTTTCAAAACAAAAACACAGTATTAACCGTCAATCAAGTTTTTATATAGAGCTTCTTTAGCAGTTACTTTCAAAGCAGCTTCACAAAGTCCTAGTGAGGATCAGGTAGAGTAAATAGGAGTTCCCTCTGTGAGGCCCAGGAGTTCCCTCTGTGAGGCCCCTGGGAGCCTCGCTGACAGAAGCAGGTGCTAATCACCTCCCCAGCATAAAGAATATACAAACTAATCCATCAACGAAAAGTTTGCAGGACAGCACCTGAAAAAACTAAACAAACAAAAACAAAACGGAAACTAACAAATGAAAAAACAACGGTTAGATAACTGTAACACAGACAACAAACAGGTGATCGGCACCAGCTGCAGGATGATAAGGAGAGCTTAGAGAGGGACATTGAACCACATTTTTTTTCCCACAGTTTCTTTAGGATTGTCCTGTCAAGATAAAAAAAAAATTAACTTTACTTCGTTCTTGAATCTCAGTCACCAGTCTGGCTTGATTACAAGCTGAAACAAGGTATTTGTTCTTTTTAATCCTGTTTGTCCTCTTTCAGGGAAAATGTAACCGATTTAATGTAAAATTCAATTTGTGAACCAAGTCAAACATGTACAATAAAGATGTTCTGTGATGGAAAATTATTTCTTGCACTTTGTTTTCAAAGATAAAGATGGTGAGCTGTAAGATAACTGTGTCCAAGTATCTGTGTCTTGTTCTTAATGAGTCAAGAGCCACATCCTTGTACGGCCAAATACAAACACAATGATGAAAAAAAAACATGACAGAGTTTTTGATCGTTTGTTTGTTTTGTTGTTTTAACTGTTTCATTACAAACAAAGACATTAAATATTGATTAAATATTAGTTTTAAACAATTTGTTTCTAATAAACTAAAACCACCCTCTGACTAAAAACTAAAGTCCTCCCTCTGATCACAAACATTTCATGTCAAAGCAAACTGATGAGCATTATAAAAGCTTGATAATTGTGTTTGAACGCACAATGAGATGCTTCTAGTCAGCGCTGTGCTGGTCTCCATGGAGGCTGTGAAGATGTCTCAGATGCTGAGATGGATCATCCTGCTGGGCACCTTGCAAGCAAGTAAGTATAAGCTAGAAACCAGTAAAACGCAAATGGAAGAAATTTTTAAAGTCTGAAGGGTTCATAAAGGTGTCTGTGTTAAACGCTTACCAGGTTATGGGGATGTTCTACAGGATCCAATGCTTGGCCTTCTCCAACCAGCCACAGGTAAACGGTCTATTACCATTACTGTTTTTGTCCAATTCTGTGATTCTGTTTCAAATAGAGTCTATAAGAAGCAGATCAAGTGTTTCTTAAAATTTGTTAATGTAGAGCTTTCATTGTAAATTCTGCCATAGTTTTAAATTAACTAGGACATTCTGAAACACATGCACATTAATATTCAGGGAAACCAAAATGTATGTCAAAGCTCAGACACTAGTAAAAGAAAATATCAAAGTGAAATGGTTGTTAATTCACTAAATATTTTTGTTCATATGTTTTCCGCTATGATGTTCATGTTGGTAACCAAAGACTTTAAGTATTGAGGATGACATTTACATTGTAGAAGCTACATTTGACCAGCAGAGATCTCATGTCTAAATTTTCTCCTGATGCAGCTGATCATAGCTCCTCCATCTGCAGCACTTGGGGAAACTTCCACTTAAAGACATTCGATGGTCAAATACTTAAAGTGCCAGACACATGTTCCTATTACCTGACGATGATGTGTGACATAAAGACATCTGACTTCAACATCCAGATGCAAAGAAAGACTGTGAATAAAACGATCACTTTCAACACAGTCTTACTAAAGCTGGGGGGAATCGTTGTTAAAATCGCTAATGGTGAAATCACTATGGACAATCAACTGTGAGTACAATAGTTTAAACGCAATCTCATTTGACTTACTCACTTTCTTATTTTACTGGAAGGCCTCGCTTGATTTCAAATGAGTTGTATGCCAGATTTAATCATAATAATAATTCTGGACTGAATCTAAGTAACAACATCTTTTCTGCTGTACATTAAAAAGTCTCAAATTTGAAGTGAAGCTTGGCTGCCAGCTATTTATCTTGCTGTACCTCTTCATGCTGCATTTATTTGAGGCATCTACTCTTTTCTTACAGTGTGTCTGTTCCAGTTAATAATATGGGTATAAAAATTGAAGGAAGCCCAACAAGTTTAAAGATTTCTATATATGGAGTGGCAGTGTTTTGGGAAGACAACTATTTATCGGTAAGATTTAATGAAGTATTCATAAGTGCCTGGCTGGATCTATAGATAAGAAAAGTATAAATAAATTATTGAATGAATGAATGAAGGCCTTGCGGCTGGAAGGGCATCTGCCGCGTAAAACATATGCCAGAGAGTTGGTGGTTCATTCCGCTGTGGCGACCCCGAAAGGGAAGAAAGCCGACATGAAGATGAATGAATGAATGAAGGCCTTTATTGGTCACTACACTGTTACATGCAGCAAAATTTAACCAGCCTGACCAAGATATAGGCATCACATCACAGGGGAAGTCAATTCATCAAGAGGTAGCATATGAAATTAGGAAATATACAACAGCAAAGTTGGCTGAAAAAAAAACGTCCCTCTCAAACTGTACTTCTGCACATTGTAAGATCAGGGGGGAAGCCATAGCAACAAACACACGAGCTGCAGCTGATAGCGCAATCGACAGACCTGCTCACTCAAGCTGGGAGCAAAAGCACAGAAGGCGTTAGTGTCCTTGAGAAGGAGTTCAGAGCTTCTCGTTATCTGCTGCACCGCTGTTAGCATCATCCGGGTCTCGTCCAACTTGTGATTTTGCCAGATTGACGTGATAATTATCCATAGACAAGACATACACATTTTCAGTATTACATCGTTTATTTTGTTATATTTACACAAAGGATTATGGTTAAAAAAGAATACAGCTTTCTTAAAGTTGATCACATATACCAGCCAAAGCCAAATCTGATTTATGTGTAAAGAACAAAAGTAAGCATTCAAAGAGAAAAAATGTTTCATATTATACTACCAAGCTGTGTTAGCTATATCTGAATATTGTCAACAATGATGATTAACTGTTTTTTTGGTTGTAAACTAAGCATAATTGTGATAATTCAAGGCCTGAGATTCAACACGATCTGGCAACCTGATTTATACTTCTGTGATTGGACCACCTTAGGGACAAAATATGTCATGCTAACACACAAACTGTAAACTCAAACAAAAAGGCAGCATCTTACCCTAAATGTCTTAATTAAATCTTTCTTTTCATCCCAATACTTTCAGTTGTATTAGTAGCTGAAGTGAGCATAATAGGTTAATGTCTCTTGGCATATAATGAACAATTTTCTGATTACTTTTACTTCTTCATCATGCACCAGCCACTGTTTATTTAGAACTGACAAGAAAGGGATACAAATTCTGCTACAAACATGATTATCAGCTGTAAATCGTGAAGCAAATACAACTTGTTTAACCAAGCCAAAGTGAACCAACACCTTTGTGTATTTGTTGGTTGTAACAGATGTATTTGTCCTGAACCAACAACTATGAGAACTGTAAACAAATGAACACCACTAGTTCTAATCATTTTGATGTAATTTAACACCTTTGTACATTATTTGGTGCTCTCTAGGTCGAACTTGCAGAAAAGTATCAAGAAAAGTTATGTGGACTCTGTGGAAACTACAATGGCGACCCAAACGATGATGACCTTACTGATGGTAAATGTGATGTTTTGGGGAAAAATTGGGGAAGATTCCATGTGACCGAATTCCTGATCAACTACATCCTCAGGTCTCACTGTATGGAGGGTTTCGAAGGAACCTCAATCCTGTGACGTCACTTTTCCAAAATTTGAGGATTGCGACATAAAAACTAAAGTAAAAAAAATAAGTCTAAGTTGTTTTAAAAACCAAAAACTTCAACTTGTGCAGAATATCTGTACTAATCAATCATCTGTTTTTCATTAGGTAAATCTTTGCTTTGAGTATCTCGTCAACCCAGCGTTTGATGATTGCCACAAAGTGATGGACTTCAGAATCTTCGTTGAAGCCTGTGAGGATGATCTGTGTCAATGTTACGGCAACCATGACTGCCTCTGCAACACGCTCACAGAGTTTTCCCGACTGTGTGCACACGCTGGAGGAAAACCTGGAACATGGAGGTCTGACAAGCTCTGCGGTGAGTAGCATTCTCAAGATTTCTTTAAAAAAACGTGCAAAAATGGTGTGTAACATATGATTTATTCATTTTGTGACGTTCTGTGGTATATTAGGCATAAAAAATAGCTGCCCTCTGAACATGCAACACCTGGAGTGTGGAAGTCCATGCCAGAACACCTGCTCGGATCCGGGTGCAAATCTCCTCTGCAAAGATCACTGTGTGAACGGCTGTTTCTGTCCTGAAGGTGGTTTTACTCAACTCACTGTACTTTATGCCCATCGATCAATCCTGAAAAAATTACTCATAAATAATGTTTTTTTTAAAGGGACTGTTAAAAATGACACTGGTGAGGGTGGTGCTTGTATTCCTGTGGGTCAGTGCCCGTGTGTGCATGGTGGTAAGGTATATAAACCAGGAGAGAGTTACAATCAGTCTTGCAAAACATGGTAAGATTTTCACCAATTATTGATTATTAACAAATGTTCCGAGGGCTTACGCTGCTTCCATCTCCCTCAGTACATGTAATGCTGGACACTGGACGTGTACTTATCTGGACTGTCCTGGAATCTGCTCTATTGTTGGAGGCTCTCATGTCACCACCTTTGATGGAAAAACCTACAGCTTCAGCGGGAACTGTGACTACGTTCTGACTAAGGTTTGTCTGTGCAGCTGACATTCTCTAATTAACTGGGTTTGACTAATAGTTATGTATTTGAAGAGAAACACGATAAATCCATTTTGACTCATTTGAGTAAAAAAGTATTTTCTTCATCAAGAAAGGGGTTTATGGGAATTCTATTTTCTGTTCCAGACTTCCATAATGCTTCTCAAAGTTAAACCAACATTACTGTAGCAGCTTTTTTGGTTGCATTCAAGACTCACCCCTGAGACCATTTGACAGACATGACAAACAACCAATCCCATGTTGTTTTGCATGGTCATGTCATGTTTTGTGGTACAGAAATGTATAACAACTGACCGACATTCAACGAGTTCATATAAAAAAGTCACTAAAGATGGGAGATACTAGACCAAAACAACCATGCCACACGGAAGGAGTACCATCCCCATCTGTATCTAAAACACAGAGCAAAATGATGGGAATGAAAAACATTTGCAGACATAATATGTGAGGCTAAGACTAGTTGACATGTCCCCACGTTGTTTCCAGGTGGAACGAAAATAAACGTGACACTCGCTACTACCAGAAATTCGGATAGCCAATCAAACCACGACTTCAGGATTGTTTCATTTCCAACATTTATTACCAAATTCATTAGATGTTTAGCTGTAGCGTTCTGCTGGTGAGATGCCTAAAGTTGCAACTAGACCAACATAAACTATTCAAACCAATAAAAACATCATAAACAATTCTGTTTAACATTAAAAATACATTTTAAAAACAGATGTTTTTCTCACAAAATGATAAAAATCAAAGACATTAATATAAATGTGTTTGAACCTGCAAATTATAATAACAAACATAGTAACTTGATTGATGATATGTTATAGCATCAAAAAAATATGAAGACACTTTTTACTCGAAAGGTAAAAGCAAATGAACGTGTTCAGAAATTAATTTTCTCACCTCAGATGACATACAAGATTGTTTGTTTTTTCCAGCACTCCAATGACAGTGATATTGCCATCGTGGGAAATCTGGCAAAATGTGATGATACCAGAACAGGCACCTGTTTAAACTCAGTCACTCTTGTCATATCAAAGACCACCGTAAGAATAAGATTTTTAATAAATATTTTCTTCTTTGAAAGCAGCTGGATAAATTTAGTTTCCATTCTTGTGTGTGTTTTTTTACAGATATTTGTTTCTTCTGATGGAGTTGTGACGCTGAACAGAAGCAGCCAAATTAAGCTTCCTGCTGTCATTGGTGTGAAAAACATTAACCATAAATTTAAGTTTGAAAATAATTTGGTGCACAACTATAAAAATGTGATTTATTTTTGCACTGTATTTGTTCTATGTACCTTATTGATTATCCTAGATTCTGTGAGCATCTTCCAGCCCACATCCTCCTTCATTATTGCTGACCTGGCGAGCATTCGTCTAGAGATCCAGTTGGTTCCAGTCATGCAGTTGTACATTGTAGTCAGCACACGAGAAAAAGGAAGAATGACGGGTGAGTTTTGTGATGAGAGGGTGTTTTAGATTTCTCAATTGCTCAAAGAGCATGCAACAATGCATATTGAGCAACTAAACAGATCAAATATTGCATTTGTTAATGGTCAATACTCTTTTTAGGTCTGTGTGGCAACTTTAATGACATTCAAACAGATGATTTTAAAACAGAGTTGGGCATCATAGAGGGCACAACGCTTACTTTTGTTAACTTTTGGAAGCAAAACGCATACTTTTGTCCAGACTTGGAAAACACCTTTGAAAGCCCTTGCAGTTTGAGCGTGGACACGGGTATAAACAACTTCATATATTTAATTTTTTTAACTAAAATTTGACCCCATGTCCTAAAAAAACATGTTTCATTTGCAGAAAAACTGGCTAAAGACTGGTGTTCTCGTCTGACAAACAAAAGTGGAGTCTTCTCCCAATGTCATTCTGAAATTAACCCTGATATATATTACACGGTAAGTGGTATTACTATCAAATGCTGAATTCTAAAGAGTCATTACTCATGTAGTCATTGTGAAATCAGAATGTCATATGATGCTGTATGTTATATTTGTTTTTCTTCAGCGTTGCGTGTATGACACATGCAAGTGTGCAGATAGCAGGAAGTGTATGTGTGGAGCGGTGTCCAGCTATGCCCATGCATGTGCTGCAAGAGAAATCATCATTGAGGGCTGGATGGATTCAGACCCCTGTGGTGAGAGTTTGTCATTAGAACAGTTATTAAAGAGCGGTGATACCCTTGATTGGTTTTGGTATACTTTAAGAATTATATAGTAGTGATTGGTTAAACTTATATGGATTTCTTGACAATGTGAATATTGCTTTATTTTCATTCTGCTAGGAAACAAAAATTTGTCATAAAATCGAGACAAAGAGCTATCGAGAGAAATGAGAAGAGCACTAAAATTTGGATTCTTAAATCTCAATCTCTGGTCAGTTTTTGTAGTGACCGGAAACATGGCGATATGTGAAGTAAAACAGGATTGGTTGTTTGACATGTTGATCAAACAACTTCCTCAGCAGGTTTTGGCCAAAGAAAGCTGCTGAATATAACAGACACTCTGTGAAAATCTGGCTACGCGATACCATGATACCTTGGATGCAAAGATTATGAGAATTTCAGAGGTTTGCATGTGTTGAACATTAGTTTAACTCCTTTAGACAATGCGTCCATTAAAATGTACTTTACATATCAGGGCTTTTTATACATTTCAGACAATTTCACATAAGCTCAATAGTAAAGTAAGTAGTTCAAAATGTTAAAGCTTGAAAAAAGGAAGACGTGCTCTCCAAGCACAAAAAGAAACATTTCAGCATTTCATTACAGTTTCATTAAATTTAGTGAAGTTCCGTGAACGCAATTTCGGGAGGAGCGATCAGAAAATTAGCGAACAATCTACAGGTGTTTTCTGCCCGCTCCAAGATATAATACCGTAACCACTCCAATTACAAAAATTCGTCCATGAAATGCAAAATTCCCCCCTACCACCTCTGTCTCCACATCTCACACAATGCTTCTCGCTCCAAGGCCCTCCTGTGGATAACTTGCCCAGTATACTTATCTTAATCTCTCCACATACGCTTGCGTTTTCAGGGCTAATTCTACGTAAGCAAACTCGTGAACTGTTCGTCAATAACAAAATCTTTTTATATTTTCCAGAAGACCTGATGACCAGGGAAATTACTAAAAACATGACCACTAAAGTTCAGCTTAAACGACCAACTAAAACTTAGGTCAAGATAATTTTATTGTTTGTTACTTTTTTGAAGGGAAATTCTGGGACAAATATATTTTATTTGCTATTATTTAAAACAAATTTCTCATGATTTGACCTACGTTTGAACTGTGTCATTTATATGATTATTCATGAACATGAGCTGGCTTATCCTATGGGAAGACCCAGGACATTAATTACTAATGACTCTTTGCTCACTACTCTGTGCAGCTGGACTCACTCATTTTTGTAGCATTATTTGCAAATGATTTCAGATCCTTTAATTGAATCACCTTCTTGATATTTTTTTAGTTTTGATAAAAAAACAAACCTTCTTGATATAGTGTCTGAATGTCCTGAGAGGATGCAGTACTCCTACGGTTTGACCAGCTGTGACAAAACCTGCCGCTCCCTCAGTGGACTGGAAAATGTCTGTCAAGGGTTGTTCTCTGGTTTGGATGGCTGCGTCTGTGCCACAGGAACCTACCTCAATGATGAAGGGAGCTGTGTGAAGGCTGAGCAGTGTCCTTGTTACAAAGGAGAACACATCATAGCACCTTTAAGTAAATCTTACATCGATGGTCTTGCATGGTACGCAAATCCACATCACTTTTGTTAATGTTAATGACAATAACTGATAACACCAGTAGTAACTCTTGCTTTGAAAATTCCACAGCATCTGCAACCTTGGCATGTTGCACTGCTCTAGTACCGAAGGTACTGCAACGTAAAAATTCTTCAAGATAGCTTGTGTGTTCACTAATTGTTGCATTTTTTTGGTATTATAGACTGTGCTGCTCCAATGGTCTTCTTCAAATGTTTAAATGTTGAACCAGGAACAAAAGGAACAGAGTGCCAAAGGACATGTCAGAACCAAGACCTCAAAAACTGCGTGGGTTTTGGGGGAATTTTTGTATTTATTTTTTGTGGCATTGTTAGGTTTGCTTAAGTCTTGGCTTGAATAAAAGCAATTAATGTTTTTGTTTTGGCTAAAGGTGAGCACAGGTTGTATCTCAGGATGCATGTGTCCAATAGCTCTTCTAGCTGATGGGAACGGTGGTTGTGTGGAGAGAAAAAACTGCCCTTGTGTTCACAACGGAGTCAGGTATTCACCCGGAGATGAAGTTCAGGAAGACTGCAACACATGGTGAGCAAGAGTTACATTACCTTCATTATTGATGCTTTTTCTTCCTTCCTAAACAATACAAATGCGTTTTTTGTCTAAATTTCCTAATGTAAATCCTTTCAGTGCTCTTTAATGTTTTGCTGAATTTGTTGTATTTCAGCACATGTAATAATGGGATGTGGGATTGCACACATAAAGAGTGTTATGGAACCTGTACAATTTATGGAGATGGGCATTTCACAACTTTTGATGGCAAGAAATATTCTTTCCATGGGGATTGTGAGCACATCCTTGCACATGTAAGCTAACATTTCAGGGGTTTTTTGTTGAAAAATGGAAAATGAGATTTTGCCAGTCACTATGAATATGCTTTATTTGCCTAGGATTACTGCAATACAGACCAGAGTCCTTATTCTTTCCGCCTGGTCACAGAGAATATTCCATGTGGCACCAGTAATACCATTTGCTCAAAGTCGATCAATCTTTTCTTCGGGGTGAGCTTCATTCAGTATTATAGTATTTCTTAAGTGTAATATTTCAATACTGAAGCTGTTTTGTGATAACTTTGGCTATATTATAAATTATATATTGCTATAAATTTTGCAGCAATACATGATTGCATTAGAAGAGGAGAAAGGGATGCAAGTCAAGAGCATCAATGGCACCGATTACCAGTATCAAATCCACACTGCTGGGATTTATAATGTCATAGAGGTTAAAGGGCTTCTAAATTTAATCTGGGACAGCAAAACAAGTCTGATGCTCCAACTTCATCCAAATTTAAAGGTAACGCAATCAAACACAAATTGATCTTGTACACTTTTTCATCTATGTATGTCATTAATCTGGTCTGTTACAGGGTAAAGTGTGTGGGTTGTGTGGAAACTTTGATGGAAATGCAAACAATGACTTTGAGAAGAACGATGGAGAAGGGGTCACTGATGCAGTATTATTTGGGAATAGCTGGAAAGTAAATCCAAGTTGCCCTGAAGTTATCAATCTCACGAACCCATGTGAAAATAATCCACATCGAAGTGTCTGGGCAGTCAAGCAATGCAGCATAATTACCAGCCCTGTCTTTGCTGAATGCGAGTCAAAAGTAAGTAAAACAGAAATATCTTGTGCATTCAAATAACTTTGGCCTATATTGTAAGTTTCAAATAACAACTTAAACATAAGTCTAAAGGTGTGTTAACCCTCATGTTTAGATGAAAATGACAGTAAAAACAAATGGTACTGTAAATGCGCAGTTAATGCATTGGGTTGAATATGAACACAGCCAATTGAATCCCAATGCACAGTAATTGACTGGACATAGACCACAATAATCGAAGGGTAATAAGATCACAACATAAAAATGCAACTAAAAGGCCCTGAAGTGTCTCAAATATAAATCGATCTGTATAGACAACAAATATTTTAAAAGATTGAACATGTCTTATTAATGTCAAGATATTGCATCAACACTACATTAAAGAGCAAGCTGTAGCAAGGAAAAGGAGAAATGTGCCTGGTATGATAAATTAGATAAAAAAAAAAATTTTGAGGCAAACTTTTATTGCCTCGAAAGTTGCTCATCAGTCGCAGACGTTGACATGCAACAGTCCTAGATTTAGCTTGTTGTTTTTGCAAAAAACAGAGAAAATTGTCTTCTCAAGTGTTCTCTGTTTAACTGGGCTTTCACATCAAGTGACAAACAAGCAAACAGAATGTGTCTTCTGCACCTGAATGCTTTCAAAACTGGGTTCCACTCGCATTCCTTTGCTTTTGAGAATGACTCGGACCTAGGCATAAGATTGTCGGGGGGGAACAAATCAAGAAATGATAGTACAGGAGCATATCTTCACCTTTACCCTGATCCTGCTGCTGCCCCACTCTTCCTCACCAATTCCTTTCTATATTCTGTATGTCAGTAGACTAGTGCTGTGTGTCAGCAGGGGAAGGCACCATTAATACCATTGCCCATAATATCTAATCCCTTCGACGTTGTGCTATGGACATAGTTGGTTCACTGGAAAAGAGCATTGCCGGTCACAGGTTTGCCATTATTTTTGTGTTGCATTATTTTTGTTTGTGCTGTTTTTACTGGCCTTACACATCTCCAGAAAGACATTCACAGTTACCTTTAGCTAACATTGTGACAATATAAATTCAAATAGCCCAAATTGATTAATAAAAAATGTTACCTGATTCAGTGACCTCCTCATTCAATTTATTCCAAGCAAGGTTCTTTTTGTTTCTTTGGGGATAATAATACGACATCGAATCATACAGTTTTGGGTAGCCACAAACTGCTATGATATTTTTCACTCCCAATAGATAAAAATTGCGTCGCAACAAGAGCAAGCCCCTGATTGGTTGTCACGGATGCGAAGTTTGACTTTTTCAACTTTGACAAGCAGTCCACTGTGCCTTGTGGCTCTCCTTTTTGTTGAATTACAATTATTAGATTCATAAAAAATCTGTAAATCTTTTAGACGTCAAATCAAGTCAGGATTTGTTGAAAAGCCATCCTCAAACAGCCAAGTATCCATGGCTGAGCTGTGCCTTTGTCTGTCTCCTTCTGTTCTTCTGGCTCTGATCACATTTAAACATACACAGATAAGCAAACCCCCACCTCCAATCAGATTCATTCAAGTGTGCTTAGGTCAGTTTGAAACGTTTTTGGTGAAAGATCCTTATCTACAGCTGTCCTCAAGAGGAGTGTAAAATGCGTTGTAAATACCAGAGGGGATGTGAGAATCAAGACCTCTTAGCAAAACACACTCAAATTTCCCAAAAGCTCAAATGGTCCTTTAAACACATTATTGAAATCACATTCATTTTGTCAACCACATCATCAGTTGCTCTGCAGCATTCACGCTGGTCGTGTCTTTACATTTACTTTACATATAAATTATATGCTCTTCCCAGATCATGCACACTTGGTTTGTAAGCACCATTGGTGCAGGTCAGACCACACTTTAACTGAAGTAGTAAGCATTCTTCAGTAAAGCAGTCACCCTTCACCCCACAAGAACATGCAAATGAATGGTTAGGGGTAATGGTTTGAGCCAAAGGAAAGAAATGAAACTCTGCCTATATAATTAAAAAATATTCTTTAACATTTCTAAAATCTTTAAAATGTTGATCTGGATTTTATCAGCATATGCACCCAAACTACAAATATGAACTTTAATTTAATAACAATAAACAAAAAACAATAAACTTGTTTATTGCTTTGTTCTTCTAAGGTGGACTCCAGCCCTTATTATGATGCCTGTGTAAGGGACACATGTGGGTGTGACAGTGGGGGAGACTGCGAATGTTTCTGTACTGCCGTGGCAGCTTATGCAGCAGAATGTCGTAAAAAAGGAGCTTGTGTAGCTTGGCGAAGCCCAAATGTTTGTCGTAAGTCCATATTACAAATAGTCTTTCAGCTTGTCCATAATACGCCATTATAGAAGCAACTAATGATTAAAACTTCTTACATGAATTTCAGTCTCAATGCTACTGTTCTTGCAGCTTTATTCTGTGATTATTACAACCATCCAAGTGAATGTGAATGGCACTATAATACTTGTGGTTCACCCTGCATGAAATCATGCAAAAACCCACTAGGAACTTGCTCCAACCAGATCCCTCTCCTTGAAGGTAAAAAGCTTTGATAGTTTTAAGCAGAAATGTAACATCATTTCTATTGATAGTTACTCCATGGCTGCAGATAAATGTTGTTTCTCTTTTGTTTTTCAATCTTTTGCTAGGGTGTTTTCCTCAGTGCCCTGTTGATAAGCCATTTTTTAGGGAGGACACAATGAGATGTGTTGAAGAAGCAGAATGTCTTTCTCTCTGTAACTATGATGGAAAGGTATACACTACTGGAGATGTGGTTTACAGTACCACCGATGGAAATGGGACATGCATTACTGCTGTGTGTGAGTCTAACGGGATCATCAAAAGAAGCATGACAGAATGTATCACAACATCCCCACCATTCATATTCGTAACTCTGCCCCCATCAACTGAAACACCTTCTACAGGAACACCACCCACAACACCAGAAATCCCATCAACATCTACAACATCTGCCATTCCCCCACCAACACCAACATTTCACCAAGTTACCACTGCTGTGACTGCTGAAACACCATCTGCAGGAACACCACCCACAACACCAGAAATCCCTTCAAAATTTACCACATCTGCCATTACCCCACCAACACCAACATTTCCCCAAGTTACCTCTGCTGTGTCTGCTGAAAAACCATCTACAGGAATACTACCTGCAACAATACCAGAAATCCCATCAACATCTACCACATCTGCCATTCCCTTACCAACACCAAACTTTCCTCAAGTTACCACTGCTGTGACTGCTGAAACACCATCTGCAGGAACACCACCCACAACACCAGAAATCCCATCAACATCTACCACATCGGCCATTTCCCCACCAACACCAACATTTCCCCAAGTTACCTCTGCTGTGTCTGCTGAAACACCATCAACAGGAACACCACTCACACCACTAGAAATTCCATCAACATCTACCACATCTGCCATTCCCCCACCAACACCAACATTTCCCCAAGTTACCACTGCTGTGACTGCTGAAACACCATCTGCAGGAACACCACTTACAACACCAGAAATCCCATCAACATCTACCACATCTGCCATTCCCCAGCCAACACCAACATTTCCCAAAGTTACCACTGCTGTGACTGCTGAAACACCATCTGCAGGAACACCACCCACAACACTAGAAATTCCATCAACATCTACCACATCTGCCATTCCCCCACCAACACCAACATTTCCCCAAGTTACCACTGCTGTGACTGCTGAAACACCATCTACAGGAATACTACCTGCAACAACACCAGAAATCCCATCAACATCTACCACATCTGCAATTCCCTTACCAACACCAACATTTCCTCAAGTTACCACTGCTGTGACAGCTGAAACACCATCTGCAGGAACACCACCTAGAACACCAGAAATCCCATCAACATCTACCACATCTGCCATTCCCTTAGCAACATCAAAATTTCCTCAAGTTACCTCTGCTGTGACTGCTGAAACACCATCTACAGGAAGACTACCTGCAACAACACCAGAAATCCCATCAACATCTACCACATCTGCCATTCCTCCACCAACACCAACATTTCCCCAAGTTACCACTGCTGTGACTGCTGAAACACCACCCACAACACCAGAAATCCCATCAACATCTACCACATCTGCCATTCCCCCACCAACACCAACATTTCCCCAAGTTACCACTGCTGTGACTGCTGAAACACCATCTGCAGGAACACCACTCACACCAGAAATCCCATCAACATCTACTGCATCTGCCACTCCCCCACCAACACCAACATTTCCCCAAATTACTACTGCTGGGACTGCTGAAACACCATCTACAGGAATACTACCTGCAACAATACCAGAAATCCCATCAACATCTACCACATCTGCCATTCCCTTACCAACAGCAAAATTTCCTCAAGTTACCTCTGCTGTGACTGCTGAAACACCATCTGCAGGAACACCACCAATAACACCAGAAATCCCATCAACATCTACCACATCTGCCATTCCCCTACCAACACCAACATTTCCCCAAGTTACCACTGCTGTGATGGCTGAAACACCATTTACAGAAAGACTTCCTGTAACAATACCAGAAATCCCATCATCTACCACATCTGCCATTCCCTTACCAACACCAAAATTTCCTCATGTTACTTCTGCTGTGACCGCTGAAACACCATCTGCAGGAACACCACCCACAACACCAGAAATCCCATCAACATCTACCACATCTGCCATTCCCCCACCAACACCAACATTTCCTCAAGTTACCTCTGCTGTGACTACTGAAACACCATCTGCAGGAACACCACTCACAGTTGAAATCCCAACAACATCTACTGCATCTGCCACTCCCCCACCAACATTTCCTCAAGTTACCACCATTGTGACTGCTGAAACACCATCTACAGGAAGACTACCTGCAACAATACCAGAAATCCCATCAACATCTACCACATCTGCAATTCCCTTACCAACACCAAAATTTCCTCAAGTTACCTCTGCTGTGACTGCTGAAACACCATCTGCAGGAACACCACCCACAACACCAGAAATCCCATCAACATCTACCACATCGGCCATTTCCCCACCAACACCAACATTTCCCCAAGTTACCACTGCTGTGACTGCTGAAACACCATCTGCAGGAACACCACCCATAACACCAGAAATCCCATCAACATCTACCACATCGGCCATTCCCCCACCAACACCAACATTTCCCCTAGTTACCACTGCTGTGACTGCTGAAACACCATCTGCAGGAGCACCACTCACACCAGAAATCCCATCAACATCTACCACATCTGCCATTCCCTCACCAACACCAACATTTCCCCTAGTTACCTCTGCTGTGACTGCTGAAACACCATCTGCAGGAACACTGCCCACAACACCAGAAATCCCATCAACATCTACCACATCGGCCATTCCCCCACCAACACCAACATTTCCCCTAGTTACCACTGCTGTGACTGCTGAAAAACCATCCGCAGGAACACCACTCACACCAGAAATCCCATCAACATCTACTGCATCTGCCATTACCCCACCAACATTTACCCAAGTTACCACAACAAAACCAGAAGTCCCATCAACCTCTACTATATCTTCAACAGTAACAAAAACACCAAAATTTTCATCAATTGCTCCTGTATCAGGCATTGCCCATACACTGAATTTAAATATATCTGAAACTTCTGAAATACCATCCACAGAACTCACAACCTCCAGAGGAATGGAAGTCCCAACCACTAGTTCACCAATAACCTTATCACCTAAAGGTGCTACAGTTGAGGTGGCAACCTCAGAAAGATTGATTCCAAGTAAATTGGAGACCCCATCGACAGCCACAACATCAACACTGGCTGAAATTCTAACTGCTCACACACCAGAAGCAAAACCTCAAGCAAAACCTCAACCTACTCTCCCCCCACAATTCAATACATCTCCTAATATTTTACCATTCACAACCTTAGGGATTCAACCAACTATGTGTTCTTGCAAATTTGCAAATCAAATGTTCCCACCTGGTATGTTCTTTTTCTGTGCATTGGTTTTGTACTTAGTTCAGAGCTGTTTATTAAAGTCATATATTAATTATTACATTTTATTTTGTAGATTCAATCATCTACAACAAAACCGATAAAGATGGCTGGTGCTTTATTGCTTACTGTAACTTGAGCTGCATCAGTGAAACTTATCAGACACCATGTTCTCAAACAGTTCCAATTCAAACTGTTTCAAGTGACTGCAAAGATGTCAACAAAATGGTTGGATAAAACTGTCATAAATGTATATGTAAATGTAACTGGATGTGAACCCAGAACTTTAATATTGTGGTCTTTTACAATTATACAGAATGGAGACAAATGGAATGATGATTGCATCACTAAAAGCTGTGTGAATGGAACAGTCATCGAAAACCCAATGGAGTGTGATCCAGCCGATTCTGACATGCCCATTTGTGTTAATGGATACCAACCTAAGAAGGTTCTCTATAATGATGGGTGCTGCTCTAAATATGAGTGTCCATGTGAGTTTGTACCTTTACATATTGATGTTTAATTCAACGAATTTAATAATTTGTGTGTTAAAATATTTTGTATTTGACTTGATGGTTTAACATCTTTTCTATAAAACAGGTAACTGCAATGGTTGGGGTGGCTCTCATATAAACACTTTTGATGGAAATATATATGAATTTCATGGAAAATGTGAATATGTGTTGGTCCAAGAAATCATGCCAAGATACAACTTCAGCGTACATATTAAAAACACCTGTCATGATTCAAACAATAACACTTGCACAGAGGAATTGATTGTTCATTATAAAACTAATACCATCAACTTAGTGATAGCCACTCCTAATGTTCTGGTGAGTGTCTTGAAAAAGTTTTGCACAGATTTTGATATTGAAGTGTCACAAGTTTCTTGCACAAAATACATAATTTGAAAGGTAACCATATGATAATCATAAACTCTTTCCCCAATAGGTTTATGTTGATGGTGTTCAAGATGAAACATTCAGCTTTTATTACAAAGACTTCATCATTCTAAATCTTGGCAGTGTGGTGCTTATGAAATTCGGTGACATTGATTCAGAGATCTTATTTACTCACCAACTGTTTGAGATATATCTCCCGTTTGCCCCCTTCAATGGTAGTACCGAAGGACTGTGTGGTGAGTATGACTTATTCAACTTTATATTTTATTATGCAACATCAAATATGTATATTAACTTCCTTCGCCGAGATTGTAAGACTAGCCATATTTGATAAATTCTGAAAAACAGAATGCTTTATTGGAGTAGTTGCTAAATAAGTTATTCAATAAAAGCTCATTGAATTTGTCTTTCTTTTTAGGCGTTTGTGACAATAATGCTGTAAACGACTGCATGCGTCCAGATGGAATAATTGAGCAGTCATGTGAGGACATGGTATCTCTATGGGCCACCTCCTTTAAATGTAAACCCTCAGTACGATCAGCTCCAGTTCCTGCTTGCAGTGCTCTTGTCTGTGAGGTCTTCAAGAGCAAGTAAGGCAAAGCGAACACATTTCATGTATAACCAGCAAATATACACCTCTAAACGAGATAGATCTATCACAGCATAGGATATATAGGATTGAATAAAATGAACCTAAAACTATTAGTTGTTTCATAAATATAACCAATTTATGTATAGGCTAACACTATTTGTATATATAACCTCATGCCATATTTTTATTTGTTGTCATCTCAAATTGCCTGAATACTAACTGTACAAAATTGAACGGAGACATTCTTGAGTCAGCCTTTCTTAACACTTGTCTTTACAGTCTGTTCAATAGTTGTCATGACGTCATTCCTCATCAAGGCTTTTATGAGGCATGTAAACATGACGTATGCGAGAAGGAAGACGACTCGGTGGCATGCATTAGTTTTGAGGCTTACGCACGACAATGTGGCGAGCAGTCTGTTTGTGTAGAGTGGAGAGAATCTGACAGTCTTGTGGGACTATGTGGTAAAGTAGCACAACATACATGACTTATTACACATTACAACTGAATCTCTTTCAGTTGAATCTCTTAATTGTAATTTATTTATAGCGTATAACTGTTCTGATGACAAAGTGTACCAGGCTTGTGGACCTCTGTTGGAAAAAACCTGCAGTACAGGGTAATCACTCAAACTTTTCTGAAAGTCACAAAAGTGTTAAACTTGTCATGGAATGAGGAACCCAATTTTTTTTTGTTTGTTTGTTATTTGCATCAACTTTGAGGATTTTAAACTTTGAGATACACCTAGACAAGTTTTTGATCCAAATATTTCATGTGAAAGCTCCTTGAGAGAAAATGAGCGCCGATGCGACTACACACATTTGGCTGAGCGATGAGAGCCAGCAAAAACAATGTTTGGTCCCCTGCCATTGTAACTAATGAAAGCTGGCTTTTTGATCATGATTTCAGAGTGCTATTAGGACATACAAAAGCAGCTTGGTGATGCTTGATACAGTTAAACCAATGAGAAAGAAAAGCTAAACTTAAGCATTACAAGCTAAATTAAGTCATTAGTAAACAAGTGCACTTTTTTTTTCCTTCCCATACTTTTACTTTGGTAATCTAAAGTCCGATGAGTCAGATTCATACATACATTCAGTCTAAACAGCTCAATTCCAATTTTTAAAAATCATGTAGTCCTGAACCAATACGTATCAGATTTTTAAAAATCCAACATTAGTCTTAATGAACATGTTTCATCATAATCTAGTTTAACTTTAACACAGCAAGATTTCACTTGCACAAAGAGAAAGTGGCTGATATTTCGGTAGTTGGCAGGTATAGCAGATGGCAGTTTAAGGCTCACACATACTCCAAGCTTAGTTTTAATATTTACTGTTAAATCCATCCATCCATCCATCTTCTCCCGCTTATCCGGGTCCAGGTCGCGGGGGCCGCAGTCTAAGCAGGGATGCCCAGACTTCCCTCTCCACAGACACTTCTTCCAACTCCCCGGGAGGGATCCCGAGGCGTTCCCAGGCCAGCTGGGAGACATAGTCCCTCCAGCGCGTCCTGGGTCTTCCCCGGGGCCTCCTCCCAGTGGGACATGCCCAGAACACCTCCCCTGGGAGGCGTCCAGGAGGCATCCGGAACAGATGCCCAAGCCACCTCAGCTGACTCCTCTCGATGTGGAGGAGCAGAGGCTCTACTCCGAGCTCCCCCCGGGTGACGGAGCTTCTCACCCTATCTCTAAGGGAGCGCCCAGCCACCCGGCGGAGGAAGCTCATTTCGGCCGCTTGTATCCGGGATCTTGTCCTTTCGGTCATGACCCAGAGCTCATGACCATAGGTGAGAGTAGGGACGTAGATCGACCGGTAAATCGAGAGCTTCGCCTTTCGGCTCAGCTCCCTTTTCACCACAACAGACCGATACAGCGACCGCATCACTGCAGATGCTGCACCGATCCGCCTGTCGATCTCGCGCTCCATCCTCCCCTCACTCGTGAACAGGACCCCGAGATACTTGAACTCCTCCACCTGAGGCAGGAGCACTCCACTAACCTGGAGAGGGCAGGCCCCTCCTAGAACTGCCACCTTAACGTGGTGGAGGGGTTAGCGTGCTCGAAGGATCCTAGGAGCTATGTTGTCGGGGGCTTGCTGCCCCTGGTAGGGTCTCCCAAGGCAAACAGGTCCTAGGTGACGGGTCAGACTAAGAGCGGTTCAGAAGCCCTCATACGATGACAAGAACAGATTCCGCGACGTCGCCCGGATTGGCGTCACCGGGGCCCCACCCTGGAGCCAGGCTTGGGGTTGGGGCTCGCAGGCGAGTGTCTGGTGGCCGGGTCTTTTCCCATGGGACCCGGCCAGGCCCAGCCCGAAAAGGCCACGTGGGATCGCCCTCCAGTAGGCCTACCACCCGCAGGAGGGACCGTAAGGGGCTGGTGCTTTGTGATCTGGGCGGCAGCCGAAGATGGGGACCTCGGCGGCCCAATCCATGGACACAGAAGCTAGCTCTGGGGACATGGAATATTTACTGTTAAAATATTTCCAATTTTTTTTTTGCTCCCATGACCCTTTTAATTTAAGTTTGATTTTTGAGGATTCACACACTTCGTCCAGCTTCTTGCTGTTACTACAGTTGTTAATCAGTTTCAATTTTAAATTGGTTCTGTTTGTTTTAACATCTTATACCCCTTTAGGTAATGTGAAATATTTTCAGAATGTAATCTGTATATAATATGACAGTCATGCTTGTTTTACATCCAGATACAATGAGATGTATGCAGACACAATAAACAACAACAAAACATTTGTCGAAGGGTGTGTCTGCCCAGAAAATACTTATCGTGTTAATTCAACAAGTGATCAGTGTACACAAAATTGCGGTAAGGAACGATCCTTAAAACGGATTACAGTAACATGCAAAACATTTCCTACATTATACATTTTTTTCTACAATTTCCTTCTAGATTGCATTGATCAAGACGGATCACCGAGACAGGTTTGTTTGAATAATTCCTTTTAAGTTTAATTGTGTTACGTAAAGGTGGAAATAACCCCTCTAATTACGAAACAGTACTTTTTCAGCATTTATAACTTTACCTGGGATCTTACTATCTTGTAGGCAGGAGAGACGTGGAGAGTTGAATGTACAGATTATGAATGTTCCAGAGAGAGCTTCGGGGTTTTAAAGAGCCCTGTTATTTGTCCATCAATCCAGCCTTGTGAGCAAGGATACAAAAGCGTTATTACAAACTGCTGTAAAACTTGCGGTATGTAGTCTTCAGACGGTTTTGATACTGCATTTTAGAACCTTTATTTTCTTTAAGTTTTTAGGCTACTAAATTGATTAAACAAGTGTATGTTTAACATTGTTTCTATTTTACCAGCTCCAGACGTTTTGAAAAACAAAAATCCTCTTCTATTTACACACATCTGGATCAAGCAGTTTAAAAACTAATTTAATTATTGAAATCATTTGGGATTTGACTCTAGACAAGTTGATCGTTTCAAAGCATATGTTACACACAAAGAGAAAATTGCAGCACATGTATACATATTTTCTACACGACCCTTTTCTATTTTAGAGTGTGACTTCAGTCAGTGCTCTCTTACGTGTAACGTGGGATTTGAGATTGCAGCAACAATTCCTGGAGAAGCATGCTGTCCATTCTGTGGTAAACATTTTTTTTAAATTCCTTTGTCCTTAACAAAATTATTTGAAAATCACCACACCCGGTACAATTATTTTCAATGTTTCACATTTTAACATTTTACTTTGTCTTTTTTCTTAGTCCCCAAAGATGTTTGCATGCACAATAATACCGAGTATCAAGTGAGTCATTTTAATTTGATGTAACTTCCTGTTTAGACGAACAAAAGAACTTAGCTTTTATTAACAAATCTTTTTCTTTCCAGCCTGGTGCTGTAGTTCCTTCCGAGCCTTGTGAGGAATGTTACTGTACAATGGATAAAAACCCAGTGACTCAAAATCATGAAATTAAATGTGCTCAGAAAGTGTGTACGCCGTGTCCTAAGGTGATCACTTTCCTGGCATAGGATTTTAAAATAACGTTTTTTAACATATGAAATATAGGTGACTCTGTTTAAGAAGAATGTAAAAGAAGAGTTATTCTACTTGTACTTTAAGGGTTTTATTCTAGTGCCACAGAACGAAACGTGTTGTGGACAATGCCAGCAAAACTTCTGTGATTATAAAGAGATAGATGGAAGGATAACAAATCTTACGGTACATTTCGTTTTGCTTTCCTTTCAGCTATACTGTTAGCCAATGTTTCTCATATAGTCTGTCTGCATCTTAATTTTCCTCTTTAGATTGGACAAACGCATTATTATACGTGTGAGAATGTGACCTGCCATGACGTCAACGGTGCACTTGTGGTCGAGGTGACCAAACTAAAATGCCCCGACTTCAACATAGATGACTGCGAACCTGTAAGTCAAGAAAATAAAAATACAAATACTGATATGGACTAAGCACATGAGAAGTTATGGTAGCACCTTTTTATAACCACACACTACTAATTATTTATTATGCATTAGCAAATAGTTAATACATTTTTTCTTTATGAGCTCTTCTAAAGGCTTCCTCTCCTCTGTTTTTTATACATATGTCATTCTTTTCGTCTTCCCCCTCAAAACACAAAATCCATTAACTAACAGAATTTACTAATAAAACTATTTATTTTAATCTAAATTATTAATTCAAGAAAATAACTAATAAATAAAATGACGATGTTTTATTGAGTTTACTTTAAAACGTGGCCGTCCAGCTCTCATTGGCACCCTCCATTTCCTGCTTTAATGGAACAGTCAGTTCAATTAAGAGTACAAGTCTTGCTTAGATGGACCACACCATTAGGGTATAAAGGTAAAAAAGACACTTTCAATGCCCCTTTTTTCCATCTGAAGTTATTAGATTATTTTAGTATTTACATTCAAAGATTTGCAATTTAAATGGTTCCATTGTGTCTCATTCATTTGCTTTAAACATTAAGAAAAATCTCTGCAAAAAAACTTTTTCTGTTTTACAGGGAACTGTGCAATTGGATTCAAGTGGTTGCTGCCAGACTTGTAAGGAACTTGGTTTCTTTTGCTTCTTTGCTCTTAGATTGCTATTTATCACTTTTGCTAAGGTGTAACATTGTGTGCACTTTCAGGCGAGCCGGTGTCCTGCTTTGTTCAGAAGAACTCCACCTATGTGAATTCAGGCAGCTGCAATTCCACAACTCCCATAGAGCTGACATCCTGCAGTGGGCGCTGTGAAACAAACTCAATGTAAGACCACAAAAAAAATCCAACACAATTCTTGTTCCCAAATCAAACACAAGGTAGCATTTGGGAATATGGATATGTGGGCAAAGATACTAAAGCATTATGGAGTCTGATACTTTTGCGTTAGACCACTTTCAGGAGCACAAAAACACATAAGCGTGTGTACTAATGTTTGACTTAGTTATAGAGGTATAAATATTAATAATGTTGACATAAATATAAAGAGTCTAACCAGATATAATTTATTATTGTTGGCTGGTTTTGAAATTTGTTCAAGCAGCCCATTTTAGCAACAATGATCTTTCGTGATCATCCATTTAGAAACCATTGCTGCCTTTCTCTGAATCACTGTCTTCTAAAATGTTGAAAACTGCTTGACTTTGTTTAGTAAATGTAACCAACTCAAGCCAATAAAAGCATGTTCTTCCCCACACAGGTATTCAATGAAAAGTAACATGATGATCCACCGATGTTCTTGTTGCCAAGAAGAGAAGACCAGTCAACGTAGTGTGTATCTGATGTGTCCAGGTGGCAAACCTATAAAATATGACTACACCTACATTGATAGCTGCTCTTGCGCCAAAACTAAGTGTGTTGATTAACTCATTCATAAGGACTGAACAATTATTTTGTTGATTTTTGAAGGAACATAATTATTTAGTCTAATCACAGGTTTTTAAATCAAGGGGTGCACTTTATACATATATTATTTTAAACAAGTTTTCTGTGGTGTGTAACTGTTTTTGATGATGATTTAATGGTGGATCATTTTACTGGAATTAAATGATTTTGTAAACCAATAAATATGTAAACAATTTGCAAAAATGTTTGTCGTTTAGTTAATGTTACTCAATCTTCAAGTTTATTAATTATGCCGTTAAATAAAATACCAATTTACCGATGTGTAGCTCAATGCTATCACTGAAAGAACAAATGTATGCTTGTGTGTAATAAAGTGCTACTTTTAGTTTCAATTCCAACTCAGAAAATGACTAGCTTCAAAATAGGTCACAGTGAAAAAACTAAAGCTGATTTGGCTTGGTGTTTGTTTAAATGTGATTTATAATTCTATACCATCTAATTTTAATAAGAACTGAAGAATGGGAAATAGCGTTTAAATTTTTTTTCTACCTCATAAAATCATTATAAGGAGTAATCATTTATCTTAAATAAAGATAAACATTTAAGTTTAATCACAGATTAATTCATTTATGTATTTCTTTGGCCATATGTTTACCACTATGTGAACAGTGCTAACTCCAGTTTAAGTACGTACAAGGTGCAGACTTGATGCTAAACAAGAAACCAGTAAAAAAAAAAAAAGTCCCACTCAATTAGACCAATCAGATACATGGCTTTTGATTACGTCACAGGAAGTGTTTCATGTAACTACCATTGACAGTATATAACATGGACAGAGTATTTGTGACGTCACCCAAGGGGTTCTGGCAAAGTCAAATAAACCCCAGAGAGGGCTTAGCCGTCGAAATTTATCCTTGGAGGCGGAACATGGGCATAATGAAGGCTTCGGATTGGCTATAAGGTTTAAAAGTTACATATCTTAAACAAACAAATTTTAAAAATAATTCACCCCCCTCAGAGTGTTCATCGTCAAAATTGTCTGAATCCATAAACCTAATGGAGCCAAAGGTGGAAACTTAAATTTCGCTCACCGGTGATAAAATACTGTATCACGCTAAAGCTTTAACGTTGTTTTGAACTCGCTAGAAAGAACGTTTATTTTTTTACACTCCTCATCTTCAAAGATTAATTAATTTCACGTATGAATATAGGGAAGGTTATGTTGCACTATTGACAAATCTAACATAAATCATACATAGTAAATTTGTATTAATTTTAAATAACTAAAGTTGTTTAAGTTAATGGACTGATTAAAACAGCATATAACAGTTATGTAAACATGTATCAAGGATATAGATGACCTTACGTTATCAATAGTTTTATTCTTTTCTCTGAATTTCAATGAACGTTATGGTTTTAGCCAATACAAGGAAAACACAACTTTCTCTCTAATTCCGAATCAAGACTTTCTATTCACCGGAGCTCTAAGATGAAGGTTGGAGTGGACGAGATCCTGTCATTATCAGAGAGGGAGGAAGTGGATGAGCTGCAGAAACATCTCGCTCTGTTGTCTGATAATCAGGTTTGTGCACCTAAAATGGTTTCATGTCACAAAATTATCATTAATGTTGACATCTTGAAGGAAACACATTTTGCTGTATTTTCTGTTTGTTGTGTATCCTCAGCTCACATCAATGCTCACAAACAGCGCTCTTAAAGGGAAGGATGCAGGTGTCCTGATCAAATCTATTTTCAAAGGTAAAAGTCAGGATTTATTTTCATATTACAAGGAATTAGTTGTACTGTTCATGATATCACTCATAGGGTTTAGCTGATAGAGAGTTATTATATTTTTCTTTGCAGTGTGTCACTTTTTGGTGAAAGATTCACCTGGCTCTTGTGAACGTCCCTAAATTAATTAACTATGATCAATTTTAATGTTACAGACAGAAAAGTGTGCGTCTAATCTAGCCATAGTAATTAGCTGTTAACGCTAATGTAGCTTACCTATTCAGGAAAATGTAGCTACTTCAGCATCAGTTTTATTTCCTTCTGGTTTATCTATACTACAGCTGCGTTTAACATGACGGTAAATAGGAATCTGCTAACTTCTGACACCACATCAGACTGACACCACAACAAATCTGACACAACAGGCTTAAATCAATATCTAATTACTCTTAAGCTGTCCTTAAAGTCCTGTACACCACTGAACAAATACGACTTTGATTTATTTTTTCATTCTATTGGAGAAAGTGGTTAAATATTGTGAAAATTATATTATATAAAAAATATATAACATATTGAGAAACAAAACAGTCAAAATGTGTGTTATGTGGTCACTGAGATTTATCCTCTCATCTGGTAATGCTTTTATCCAGTAAAAAACAAAAAAACACATTGCAAAGGCTTTTATATTTTATATCCCATCCTCACAAATATTAGTGCTGCCCCCTAGTGGGTGGACAATATTATCATGCTTTTGTACATATCAAACTGGATGTTGAAGTGCTTAGTTATAGCCAATAGGCCTTTCATTCAGTTTTATTTTACAATCACCAGTCAGTTTATTACAATTTCAGTTAAAATATTTTCAATATGTGATGGTGTTTAACTAAATCTGTTTTAATACTGTGATGCATATCATAAACACAATATCATTATGGGTATCTCAGTATGATATTTAATGACAAAATCAGTTATTCACAAAAAGTAGTTAAATTTTCATCAAATCTGTTTGAGAAAGAAAAAAAACCTGGTGTTGACAATAAAAAGCTTCATATAGCGTTAAAACAAATCTGTATTTTTATTTTCACGTATGCAAAACATTGTGGATGGAGATGTTTCATCCAAGATTGTGTGTGGCCAGAGTTTCATGAACGTTCAGTGTTATTTCGTTTAATGACCTCTAGATGTCGCTGTGGGGGCAGGTGTCGGATTGTTTCGAGGCCTCGAACCAATATGGTTCATTTGATTCATCAGCTTCGGAGCTTCACGACGCTTCGGTTTGCCCATCACGAGCTGAAACAACGTCTGTCACTATCTTGTATCTGGTAAGTCATATTTTTGCTGGAAGGATAACTTTCCGCGTGGAGAGATATTTTTCTTTTGCCCAGTGAAATGTTCTTTGGAAATTTGCGCATTTTGTTTTTCTCCCATATTCATCAAAAGCATGGCTTGAATCTTGATCTCATTTTGCCAGCGTTTCTGTTGAAGAATGCATATTCATTCTGTCATTTGCGATGCACTTCCGCCACCTTGTGGCGACGCTATGCATTCTCCAAACACTCTTCAGTTGCAGACTTCATGTCAGACACTGAACTCAATGGCTAAGCAGCGCCGCTACCTTCAGCATCCTGCAGGAGGCAAACTTCATTTTGTTGTTAAATCTCAGACTCAAGTCTGGCTTGATTACAAGCTGAAACAAAGTATTTGTCATTTTTATTCCTGTTTGTGCTCATTTAGGAAAATCGCAACTGATTCAATATGAAATTCAATTTGTGAACTAACTCGAAAATGTAAAATAAAGGTGTTCTGTGCTGAAAAATTATTTCTTGCACTTTGTTTTCAAAGATAAAGATGGTGAGCTGTAAGATAACTGTGTCCAAGTATCTGTGTCTTGTTCTTAATGAGTCAAGAGCCACATCCTTGTACGGCCAAATACAAACACAATGATGAAAAAAAAACATGACAGAGTTTTTATCGTTATTTGTTTTGTTTTGTTGTTTGAACGATCTCCTTGCGAACACAAATAAAGACATTAAATATTGATTTGTTTAAAACAGTTTGTTTCTGACAAACTAAAACCACAAGTCCATCCTCTAATCACAAACATTTCATGTCAAAGCAAACTGATGAGCATTATAAAAGCTTGAACGCACAATGAGATGGTTTGAACGCACAATGAGATGCTTCTAGTCAGCGCTGTGCTGGTCTCCATGGAGGCTGTGAAGATGTCTCAGATGCTGAGATGGATCATCCTGCTGGGCACCTTGCAAGCGAGTAAGTATAAGCTAGAAACCAGTAAAACGCAAATGGAAGAAATTTTTAAAGTCTGAAGGGTTCATAAAGGTGTCTGTGTTAAACGCTTACCAGGTTATGGGGATGTTCTACAGGATCCAATGCTTGGCCTTCTCCAACCAGCCACAGGTAAACGGTCTATTACCATTACTGTTTTTGTCCAATTCTGTGATTCTGTTTCAAATAGAGTCTATAAGAAGCAGATCAAGTGTTTCTTAAAATTTGTTAATGTAGAGCTTTCATTGTAAATTCTGCCATAGTTTTAAATTAACTAGGACATTCTGAAACACATGCACATTAATATTCAGGGAAACCAAAATGTTTGTCAAAGCTCAGACACTGGTATAAGAAATGAGTATGAGTATAAGCTAGCATGAGTATAAGCTAGTACTAGTATAAGTATAAGCTCAGACACTAGTATAAGTATAAGCAGAGATCTCATGTCTAAATTTTCTCCTGATGCAGCTGATCATAGCTCCTCCATCTGCAGCACTTGGGGAAACTTCCACTTAAAGACATTCGATGGTCAAATACTTAAAGTGCCAGACACATGTTCCTATTACCTGACGATGATGTGTGACATAAAGACATCCGACTTCAACATCCAGATGCAAAGAAAGACTGTGAATAAAACGATCACTTTCAACACAGTCTTAGTAAAGCTGGGGGGAATCGTTGTTAAAATCGCTAATGGTGAAATCACTATGGACAATCAACTGTGAGTACAATAGTTTAAACGCAATCTCATTTGACTTTTACTAGGTTTTTAAGTATTACTGAAAGGCCTTTCTTGAATTCAAATGAGTTGTATGCCACATTTAATCATTTTCTGGACTGAATCTAAGAAACACTTTATATCTTTTCTGCTGTACATTAAAAAGTCTGAAGTGAAGCTTGGCTGCCAGCTATTTATCTTGCTGTACCTCTTCATGCTGCATCTATTTGAGGCATCTAACCCTTGCTTACAGCGTGTTTGTTCCAGTGTATCGGATGGGAATAAAAATCGAAGGAAGTCCAACAAGTCTAAAGATCTCTATACATGGAGTGGCAGTGTTTTGGGAAGACAACTATTTATCGGTAGGATTTAATGAAGTATTAATAAGTACTTAACTGGACCTATAAATAAGAAAAGTATAAATGAATCAACCAATCAAAATGAATTTCAATTGCACTTTTTGTAGCTGCTTAAAGTGAAAGTGGCCAGATATGATGTGACCCATACCCTTAATATGTGCTCTGCATTTAGACCATTCAGAGTACACACACAGCAGTGAACAAACACACTGTGAACACACACCCGGAGCAGTGGGAGCCATGGCTGCGGAACCCGGGGAGCAGTCAGGAAACTGGTGCTTGCTCAAGGGCTCCACAGCTGTGGTTGTTGATGATGGGAGAGCAAGAGTTTCATCCCTCACACCACCTTCAACTCGGTGGATCTGGGGATCGAACCAGTGACCTTCTGATCACAATTCGATTTCCTTATCCACAAGACCACAACTGCTCTTAACTGAACTGATCACAATAGCTTAATGTTTCTTGACACATGATCAACATTTTCTGACTTTTGCTCCAATTCTTACATGCTGCACCAGTCATTGTTCATTAAGAATGGACAAGAAAGGAATAATAAATCAGGTACAAACTTAATTATCATGAAAATCATAAAATCATGAAGCAAATATAACTTAACTTAGCCATGGTGAACCAACAACCATAAGACCTGTAAACAAAACTACAGCGCTGGTTCTAATCTTTTTGATGTAATTTAACACCTTTGTACATTATTTGGTGCTCTCTAGGTCGAACTTGCAGAAAAGTATCAAGAAAAGTTATGTGGACTCTGTGGAAACTACAATGGCGACCCAAACGATGATGACCTTACTGATGGTAAATGTGATGTTTTGAGTAAAAATTGGGAACAATTCCTCGTGACCGAATTCCTGATCAACTACATCCTCAGGTCTCACTGTATGGAGGGTTTCGAAGGAACCTCAATCCTGTGATGTTACTTTTCCAAAATTTGAGGATTGCGACATAAAAACTAAAGTAAAAAAAAGAAGTCTAAGTTGTTTTAAAAACCAAAAACTTCAACTTGTGCAGAATATCTGTACTAATCAATCATCTGTTTTTCATTAGGTAAATCTTTGCTTTGAGTATCTCGTCAACCCAGCGTTTGATGATTGCCACAAAGTGATGGACTTCAGAATCTTCGTTGAAGCCTGTGAGGATGATCTGTGTCAATGTTACGGCAACCATGACTGCCTCTGCAACACGCTCACAGAGTTTTCCCGACTGTGTGCACACGCTGGAGGAAAACCTGGAACATGGAGGTCTGACAAGCTCTGCGGTGAGTAGCATTCTCAAGATTTCTTTAAAAAAACGCGCAAAAATGGTGTGTAACATATGATTTATTCATTTTGTGACGTATATTAGGCATAAAAAATAGCTGCCCTCTGAACATGCAACACCTGGAGTGTGGAAGTCCATGCCAGAACACCTGCTCGGATCCGGGTGCAAATCTCCTCTGCAAAGATCACTGTGTGAACGGCTGTTTCTGTCCTGAAGGTGGTTTTACTCAACTCACTGTACTTTATGCCCATCGATCAATCCTGAAAAAATTACTCATAAATAATGTTTTTTTTAAAGGGACTGTTAAAAATGACACTGGTGAGGGTGGTGCTTGTATTCCTGTGGGTCAGTGCCCGTGTGTGCATGGTGGTAAGGTATATAAACCAGGAGAGAGTTACAATCAGTCTTGCAAAACATGGTAAGATTTTCACCAATTATTGATTATTAACAAATGTTCCGAGGGCTTACGCTGCTTCCATCTCCCTCAGTACATGTAATGCTGGACACTGGACGTGTACTTATCTGGACTGTCCTGGAATCTGCTCTATTGTTGGAGGCTCTCATGTCACCACCTTTGATGGAAAAACCTACAGCTTCAGCGGGAACTGTGACTACGTTCTGACTAAGGTTTGTCTGTGCAGCTGACATTCTCTAATTAACTGGGTTTGACTAATAGTTATGTATTTGAAGAGAAACACGATAAATCCATTTTGACTCATTTGAGTAAAAAAGTATTTTCTTCATCATTAAAGGGGTTTATGGGAATTCTATTTTCTGTTCCAGACTTCCATAATGCTTCTCAAAGTTAAACCAACATTACTGTAGCAGCTTTTTTGGTTGCATTCAAGACTCACCCCTGAGACCATTTGACAGACATGACAAACAACCAATCCCATGTTGTTTTGCATGGTCATGTCATGTTTTGTGGTACAGAAATGTATAACAACTGACCGACATTCAACGAGTTCATATAAAAAAGTCACTAAAGATGGGAGATACTAGACCAAAACAACCATGCCACACGGAAGGAGTACCATCCCCATCTGTATCTAAAACACAGAGCAAAATGATGGGAATGAAAAACATTTGCAGACATAATATGTGAGGCTAAGACTAGTTTACATGTCCCCACGTTGTTTCCAGGTGGAACGAAAATAAACGTGACACTCGCTACTACCAGAAATTCGGATAGCCAATCAAACCACGACTTCAGGATTGTTTCATTTCCAACATTTCTTACCAAATTCATTAGATGTTTAGCTGTAGCATTCTGCTGGTGAGATGCCTAAAGTTGCAACTAGACCAACATAAACTATTCAAACCAATAAAAACATCATAAACAATTCTGTTTAACATTAAAAATACATTTTAAAAACAGATGTTTTTCTCACAAAATGATAAAAATCAAAGACATTAATATAAATGTGTTTGAACCTGCAAATTATAATAACAAACATAGTAACTTGATTGATGATATGTTATAGCATCAAAAAAATATGAAGACACTTTTTACTCGAAAGGTAAAAGCAAATGAACGTGTTCAGAAATTAATTTTCTCACCTCAGATGACATACAAGATTGTTTGTTTTTTCCAGCACTCCAATGACAGTGATATTGCCATCGTGGGAAATCTGGCAAAATGTGATGATACCAGAACAGGCACCTGTTTAAACTCAGTCACTCTTGTCATATCAAAGACCACCGTAAGAATAAGATTTTTAATAAATATTTTCTTCTTTGAAAGCAGCTGGATAAATTTAGTTTCCATTCTTGTGTGTGTTTTTTTACAGATATTTGTTTCTTCTGATGGAGTTGTGACGCTGAACAGAAGCAGCCAAATTAAGCTTCCTGCTGTCATTGGTGTGAAAAACATTAACCATAAATTTAAGTTTGAAAATAATTTGGTGCACAACTATAAAAATGTGATTTATTTTTGCACTGTATTTGTTCTATGTACCTTATTGATTATCCTAGATTCTGTGAGCATCTTCCAGCCCACATCCTCCTTCATTATTGCTGACCTGGCGAGCATTCGTCTAGAGATCCAGTTGGTTCCAGTCATGCAGTTGTACATTGTAGTCAGCACACGAGAAAAAGGAAGAATGACGGGTGAGTTTTGTGATGAGAGGGTGTTTTAGATTTCTCAATTGCTCAAAGAGCATGCAACAATGCATATTGAGCAACTAAACAGATCAAATATTGCATTTGTTAATGGTCAATACTCTTTTTAGGTCTGTGTGGCAACTTTAATGACATTCAAACAGATGATTTTAAAACAGAGTTGGGCATCATAGAGGGCACAACGCTTACTTTTGTTAACTTTTGGAAGCAAAACGCATACTTTTGTCCAGACTTGGAAAACACCTTTGAAAGCCCTTGCAGTTTGAGCGTGGACACGGGTATAAACAACTTCATATATTTAATTTTTTTAACTAAAATTTGACCCCATGTCCTAAAAAAACATGTTTCATTTGTAGAAAAACTGGCTAAAGACTGGTGTTCTCGTCTGACAAACAAAAGTGGAGTCTTCTCCCAATGTCATTCTGAAATTAACCCTGATATATATTACACGGTAAGTGGTATTACTATCAAATGCTGAATTCTAAAGAGTCATTACTCATGTAGTCATTGTGAAATCAGAATGTCATATGATGCTGTATGTTATATTTGTTTTTCTTCAGCGTTGCGTGTATGACACATGCAAGTGTGCAGATAGCAGGAAGTGTATGTGTGGAGCGGTGTCCAGCTATGCCCATGCATGTGCTGCAAGAGAAATCATCATTGAGGGCTGGATGGATTCAGACCCCTGTGGTGAGAATTTGTCATTAGAAGAGGCTTTGATACCCTAGTCTTAGTTGTCACATTCACTGAATTTTGGCTATACGTCTAGTTGATTTGGTAGATTTTTATGGCAACAATTATAGAATCCTATAGTCGCGATCTTATTGGTTGAATTTATCCGGATTTCCTGGAGAAACGAGTGTCGCTTTTATTTTTGTTCCAATGGGAAACAAAGTTCAGCTATTTATCGAGACAAAGAGCTGTCATGTTTACTGAGAATAAACAAACACCTTAGTTTTAAAGGAGGGTTATAAAAAAGGGTTAAAAAGAACAACTAAACTTTGTATTCTCAATCTCTTGTCAGTTTTTTTGTACCATTGTTTCCTTCACAGGTCTTATCCAAAGGACGCTGCCAAACTTCCCTGAAGTTCTGGCTACATGATACCCTAGATGTAAATATTATGAGAATTTCAGAGACGTTTCACTTCTATGACCTCATAATTATTCATAAAAATCAGCTGACTTATCCTAGAGGAAGACCCATTAGGCACATTAATTATTAATAACTCTTGGGGGCTGTGTCATAAAGGTAGGCCATAACGTTTGCTCAAGCCTCTCTATCTAGCCAAACCCATCTACTCCCTACTCTGTGCAGCTGGACACATCCATTTCTGTTGCATTTTTCAGGCAGATAAGACCTGGTCTAATAATTCTCTCATCTTCTTGATATTTTTTTAGTTTTGATAATAAAACAAACCTTCTTGATATAGTGTCTGAATGTCCTGAGAGGATGCAGTACTCCTACGGTTTGACCAGCTGTGACAAAACCTGCCGCTCCCTCAGTGGACTGGAAAATGTCTGTCAAGGGTTGTTCTCTGGTTTGGATGGCTGCGTCTGTGCCACAGGAACCTACCTCAATGATGAAGGGAGCTGTGTGAAGGCTGAGCAGTGTCCTTGTTACAAAGGAGAACACATCATAGCACCTTTAAGTAAATCTTACATCGATGGTCTGGAATGGTAAGCAAATCCACATCACTTTTGTTAATATATCGATGACAATAACACCAGTAGTAACACTTGATTTGTAATTTCCCTAGCATCTGCGACTTTGGCATGTTGCACTGCTCTAGTACCGAAGGTATTGCAATGTAAAAATTCTTCAAGATAGCTTGTGTGTTCACTAATTGTTGCATTTTTTTGGTTTTATAGACTGTGCAGCTCCAATGGTCTTCTTCAAATGTTCAAGTGTTGAACCAGGAACGAAAGGAACAGAGTGCAAAAAGACATGTCAGAACCAAGACCTCAAAAACTGCGTGAGTTTTGGTTTTTGGGGGGTTATTTTGTGGCCATTATTAAGTTTGGTTAAGTCTCGGCGTGGATAAGAGGGATTATTGTTTTTGTTTTGGCTAAAGGTGAGCACAGGTTGTATCTCAGGATGCATGTGTCCAATAGCTCTTCTAGCTGATGGGAACGGTGGTTGTGTGGAGAGAAAAAACTGCCCTTGTGTTCACAACGGAGTCAGGTATTCACCCGGAGATGAAGTTCAGGAAGACTGCAACACATGGTGAGCAAGAGTTGATGTCAAAACATGCATTAACATCATCAAGGATGCTTCTTTTTCCTCTTCCTAAAATTACATTTTTTTAATTCTACATTTCCTAATGTAAAGATGTTCAGTGCTCTTCAATGTTTTGCTGGATTTGTTGTATTTCAGCACATGTAATAATGGGATGTGGGATTGCACACATAAAGAGTGTTATGGAACCTGTACAATTTATGGTGATGGCCATTTCACAACTTTTGATGGCAAGAAATATTCTTTCCATGGGGATTGTGAGCACATCCTAGCACATGTAAGCTAACATTTCAGATTTTTTGTTGAAAATTGGAAAATGAGATTTTGCCAGCCCCTATTAATATGCTTAATTTGCCTAGGATTACTGCAATACAGACCAGAGTCCTTATTCTTTCCGCCTGGTCACAGAGAATATTCCATGTGGAACCAGTAATACCATTTGCTCAAAGTCGATCAATCTTTTCTTTGGGGTGAGCTTCATTCAGTATTATAATCCCTCTTGAGTGTACTAATTATACTGGCTTGAGAAAGCCAATGTACTGATCTAGCTTTTAAACATATTATTATTCTTCTCATCAAAATAACCCTTAAAGGTGTTGACTTCAAACTTAAAAAAATAAACTCTTCAAACTGGTCTCACTCAGGTTGCTATATCTCCTCATACATCTCCCACTAAAGGATACTGGCAAATTACAGAGAATGCTGGAACATTTTCCCATTGACATGGGGTCAAAACTTGTCAAACTGTAGCTCAGACTGTGAATCTCATTGTAACTTTTAACTTATACAACTAATCAGCTTGAACAATATCATGCTAGGAAAGGTGCCAAAGTATTTGACCCCTAGGGGGTTTCATTGCCACTGAAAATTAATCTTATTGGGTTCCACAACATGTTTAAAGACAAAACAAGCTAGAGAAAATGGGGTTGGGTTATGTTGCACATAGTGGCAAGGTAGGGATTTTAAATTACATCACTAACCCCTCCGTAGCAACCATTTAGCTTAGGAATATAGTTAAAACATGGTTCATATATCTCATATGGACAAGGGAAGCATTATAAGATGTCATTGACCCCTCCCTAGCAACCATCTTCTCAGAACACTAACTCTTGCTAATAACATGCTGGTTTGTGTCTTATTTATGCATCAAACTGTTTGTTAAAGGCGTCAACCTTTAAACTTTTCCTAACCGGCTAAAGCTCTAACAAACTTTCTCAAGCCAAAAAGTTGCTGTCCAAACTTTAAAATGTAGTTCAGGACTGATCTAGTTAGAAACTGATTGTTTTGTGATAACTTTGACTTGCTATTCACATCTCGCAGAGATACATGATGTCAATGGAAGAGGAGAAAGGGATACAAGTCATGAGCATCAATGGCACCGATTACCAGTATCAAATCCACACTGCTGGGATTTATAATGTCATAGAGGTTAAAGGGCTTTTAAATTTAATTTGGAACAACAAAACAAGTCTGATGCTCCAACTTCATCCAAAACTGAAGGTAACACAAACAAAAACAAACTCATCTTGTACACTTTTTCATCTATGTATGTCATTAATCTCCTCTCTTACAGGGTAAAGTGTGTGGATTGTGTGGAAACTTTGATGGAAATGCAAACAATGACTTTGAGAAGAACGATGGAGAAGGGGTCACTGATGCAGTATTATTTGGGAATAGCTGGAAAGTAAATCCCAGTTGCCCTGAAACTATCAATCTGATAAACCCATGTGAAAAAAATGCACATGGACATTTCTGGGCAGTCAAGCAATGCAGCATAATTACCAGCCCTGTCTTCGTTGAGTGCCAGTCAAAAGTAAGTAAACAGGAATATATTGTGCATTCAAATAACTTACAGACAAGTCTAAGGGTGACCTAAGGGTGTGTTCACCCTCACGTTAGATTAAAATGAATGCTAATGTGATTGCCCAGTTAATTGAATCCCAGTGCTCACTAATCGGCTGAACTGAGACCGCAATAATCGACTGTTAATAAGATCACAACAACAAAAAAATAATGCAACAAAAAAAAAACCTGAAGGGTCTCAAATATGTATTGATGTGTATAGAAAACACAGATATAAAAAGATTGAACAATGCCTTATTAAAGTTAAGATATTGCATCAACACTACAAAATAGAGCAAACTCTAGCGAGGAAAAGTTGTCAACAATTCTTAGCGACATCTAACAATGTCAACATTCCAAGATGCAGCTCATTGTTTTTGCAAATAGTAGACAGTAGTAGAAAAGAAGATAATATTTTTCTCCTTCATTGTTGTAAATGTTATTGCTTGATAACTTGATAAAAAAATCACATCACTACAAGAGCAAGCACCTGATTGGGTATCACAGACGCGAAGTTCATCTGAGTTTAACTTTTTCAACTTTGGCAAGTTTAACTTTTTTGGTTATCGCTCTTCATGTCCCTCATGCAGAATGGTCCAGTCCCACTTCAGACTGAAGTAGTACATTACGCTTAAGTAAAACCATAACTCTGTGTTCAAAAATGATTGGGACAACACTTCCCCTCATGGTAATCCGCAAAATGGAGGGTTAGGAGTAATGGTTTGGGCCAAGGCAGAGATATAGAACTCAGCTTAAATATAAAAAAATGTATTATCTGTACAATTTTTGTCAGGATGTTATTAGCCAAACTTAATTTAACATTTCCCAACATACTTTGTTCTTCTAAGGTGGACTCCAGCCCTTATTATGATGCCTGTGTAAGGGACACATGTGGGTGTGACAGTGGGGGAGACTGCGAATGTTTCTGTACTGCCGTGGCAGCTTATGCAGCAGAATGTCGAAAAAAGGGGGCTTGTATAGCTTGGCGGAGCCCAAATGTTTGTCGTAAGTCCATATTAAAAATTGTTTTTCAGCTTGTTTTTAAGAAGACATTATATAGGTAACTAACACAAATTTCAGTCTCAATGTTACTGTTCTTGCAGCTTTATTCTGTGATTATTACAACCATCCAAGTGAATGTGAATGGCACTATAATACTTGTGGCTCACCCTGCATGAAATCATGCAGAAACCCACTAGGAACTTGCTCCAACCAGATTCCTCTCCTTGAAGGTAAAAAGTTAAATGTAAATCCTTTGACAGTTATTACAATTAAACAACATTTCTATATATTAATATCAATATTTACTCCATGGCTGCAGATAAATGTTTCTCTTTTGTTTTTCAATCTTTTGCTAGGGTGTTTTCCTCAGTGCCCTGTTGACAAGTCATTTTTTAGGGAGGACACAATGAGATGTGTTGAAGAAGCAGAATGTCTTTCTCTCTGTAACTATGATGGAAAGGTATACACTACTGGAGATGTGGTTTACAGTACCACCGATGGAAATGGGACATGCATTACTGCTGTGTGTGAGTCTAACGGGATCATCAAAAGAAGCATGACAGAATGTATCACAACATCCCCACCATTCATATTCGTAACTCTGCCCCCATCAACTGAAGCACCTTCTACAGGAACACAACCCACAACACCAGAAATCCCATCAACATCTACAACATCTGCCATTCCCCCACCAACACCAACATTTCACCAAGTTACCACTGCTGTGACTGCTGAAACCACATCTACAGGAACACCACCCACAACAACACTAGAAATCCCATCAACATCTGCCATCTCTCCACTAACACCAACCTTTCCCCAAATTACCACTGCCATGACTGCTGAAACCCCATCTACAGGAACACCACCCACAACAACACAAGAAATCCCATCAACATCTACAACATCTGCCATCTCTCCACTAACAACAACCTTTTCCCAAGTTACCTCTGCTGTGACTGCTGAAACACCATCTGCAGGAGCACCACTCACACCAGAAATCCCATCAACATCTACCACATCTGCCATTCCCCAGCCAACACCAACATTTCCCCAAGTTACCACTGCTGTGACTGCTGAAACACCATCTACAGGAGCACCACTCACACCAGAAATCCCATCAACATCTACCACATCGGCCATTCCCTCACCAACACCAACATTTCCCCAAGTTACCACTGCTGTGACTACTGAAACACCATCTGCAGGACCACCGATAGAAAAACCAAAAATCCCATCAACATCTACCACATCTTTAACAGTAACAAGATTATATGAACCAGAATTTTCATCAATTGCTCCTGTTTCTGGCATAATGCAAACACTGAATTTAAATATATCAGAAACTTCTGAAATACCAATCACAAAACTCACAACTTCCAGAGGATTGGAAGCCCCATCAACTAGTTTGCCAGTAACCTTATCGCCTAAAGGTGCTACGGCTGAGGTGACAACCTCAGAAAGATTAATTCCAAGTAAATCAGAGACCCCATCGACAGCCACATCAGCCACAGGAAAGAAACCAATTATGTGTTGTTGCACATTTGCGAATCAAACTTTCCCACCTGGTATATACTTTTAATTAGGAATGTTTACATAGTTAAGAACTGTTTATT
Organism: Danionella dracula; assembly: GCA_900490495.1. Lineage (NCBI taxonomy): Eukaryota > Metazoa > Chordata > Actinopteri > Cypriniformes > Danionidae > Danionella > Danionella dracula. The sequence goes on from UELW01000114.1 coordinate 279,204, forward strand.
AAACTCAAATTTTATTTTGTAGATTCCGTCATCTACAACGAAACTGATAAAGATGGCTGGTGCTTTCTTGCTTACTGTAACTCGAGCTGCATCAGTGAAACTTATCAGACACCATGTTCTCAAACAGTTCCAATTCAAACTGTTCCAAGTGATTGCAGATATGTCAACAAAATGGTTGGATATAACTGTATAAATGTATATGTAAATGTAACTGGATGTGAACCCAGAACCATTAAAATTGTGGTATTTTGCAATGATACAGAATGGAGAGACCTGGAAGGATGATTGCATCACTAAAAGCTGTGTGAATGGAACAGTCATCGAAAACCCAATGGAGTGTGATCCAGCAGATTCTGACATGCCCATTTGTGTTAATGGATACCAACCTAAGAAGGTTCTCTATAATGATGGATGCTGCCCTAAGTATGAGTGTCCATGTGAGTTTACACCTTAACACATTGATATTTTTTACACATTGATTAACTTTACAAAGCTAATAATTTGTGTCCTGGTTCTTCTCAATCTGAGCGCTGCTCAGAACAGATTAGAAAACTATGTTGGTCTTTCAAGAACTGTGATAAAATGGTTCAGATCATACTTAGAAGTAAGAGTTTTCTATTTAAACATAGGTGATTACACGTCGAAGTGGACTACAGTGCCATGAGGAGTCCCTCAAGGCTCAATCCTTGCTCCTTTAGTATTTAACCTGTACATGCTTCCACTGGGCCAAATTATTAGAAAGAACCAGATATCAGACCATAGTTATGCTGATACGCAAAAAAAAAGTCACATTTAAAACCAGGCTAAAGGCATACCTGTTTACTTGTGCTTTTGTCGACTGAGCACCAACTTTCGAACCGCTATTTCACTTCACTATCTTAATCTATGATTTAATTTTCAGTTTTTAATCAATATGATTTTATATGACTTTTTAATTCTTGATTTTACTAAATGTCCTTTCTTTTTAATTCTTTGTTTTCAATTTAAAGCACTTTGAATTACCCTGTGTACGAAATGTGCTATACGAATGAATTTGCCTTGCCTTGCCTTGCCTGGTGTTTTAAAATATTTTGTATTTGACTTGATGGTTTAACATCTTTTCTATAAAACAGGTAACTGCATTGGTTGGGGTGGCTCTCATATAAACACTTTCGATGGAAATAGATATGTATTTCATGGAAAATGTGAATATGTGTTGGTCCAAGAAAGCATCTCAAGATACAACTTCAGTGTACATATTAAAAACACCTGTCATGATTCAAACAATAACACTTGCACAGAGGAATTGATTGTTCATTATAAAACTAATACCATCAACTTAGTGATAGCCACTCCTAATGTTCTGGTGAGTGTCTTGAAAAGTTTTGCACTGTCACAACTGTCACAAGTCTCTTGCACTAGAACTGCACACAAGATATAATTTGAAAAGTAACCATAGGATATTCAGAAACTCTTTCCCCAACAGGTTTATGTTGATGGTGATCAAAATGAAAAATTCAACTTTTATTACGAAGACTTCAGCATTCAAAATCTTGGCAGTATGGTGCTTATAAAATTCATTGATGTCATTGATGCAGAGATCTTATTTACTCACCAACTGTTTGAGATATATCTCCCGTTTGCCCCCTTCAATGGTAGTACCGAAGGACTGTGTGGTGAGTGACTTATTCAACTTTATATTTTATTATGCAACTTCAAATATGTCTTACTTCGCTGAGATGGTAAGACTAGCCATATTTTGTTCCTCTTGAAAAACACAGTGCTTTGTTTGAGTAGTTGCTATTTAATGACTCAAATGAAAGCTCATCACATTTCTGTCAATTTCAGGCGTTTGTGACAATAATGCTGTAAATGACTGCATGCGTCCAAATGGAATAATTGAGAAGTCGTGTGAGGATAATGCCACCCTATGGGCCACCTCCTCTGAATGTGAACCCTACATACCACCTGCTCCAGTTCCTGCTTGCCGTGCTCTTGTCTGTGAGGTCTTCAAGAGCAAGTAAGACAAAGTCAACATGTTTCATGTATAACCAGCAAAAATACGCTGCTAAACGAGGTAGATCTGTCACAGCTTAGGATATATAAGATCCAATAAAATGAACCTAAAACTATTAGTTGTTTCATAAACATACTACTATTTATATATGATATTTTTATTTGTTGTCATCTCAAATTGCCTGAATACTAACTGTACAAAATTGAACGGAGACATTCTTGAGTCAGCCTTTCTTAACACTTGTCTTTACAGTCTGTTCAATAGTTGTCATGACATCATTCCTCATCAAGGCTTTTATGAGGCATGTAAACATGACGTATGCGAGAAGGAAGACGACTCGGTGGCATGCATTAGTTTTGAGGCTTACGCACGACAATGTGGCGAGCAGTCTGTTTGTGTAGAGTGGAGAGAATCTGACAGTCTTGTGGGACTATGTGGTAAAGTAGCACAACATACATGACTTATTACACATTACAACTGAATCTCTTTCAGTTGAATCTCTTAATTGTAATTTATTTATAGCGTATAACTGTTCTGATGACAAAGTGTACCAGGCTTGTGGACCTCTGTTGGAAAAAACCTGCAGTACAGGGTAATCACTCAAACTTTTCTGAAAGTCACAAAAGTGTTAAACTTGTCATGGAATGAGGAACCCAATTTTTTTTTTGTTTGTTTGTTATTTGCATCAACTTTGAGGATTTTAAACTTTGAGATACACCTAGACAAGTTTTTGATCCAAATATTTCATGTGAAAGCTCCTTGAGAGAAAATGAGCGCCGATGCGACTACACACATTTGGCTGAGCGATGAGAGCCAGCAAAAACAATGTTTGGTCCCCTGCCATTGTAACTAATGAAAGCTGGCTTTTTGATCATGATTTCAGAGTGCTATTAGGACATACAAAAGCAGCTTGGTGATGCTTGATACAGTTAAACCAATGAGAAAGAAAAGCTAAACTTAAACATAAAAGCTAAATTAAGTCATTAGTAAACAAGTGCACTTTTTTTTCTTTCCGATATTACTTTGGTAATCTAAAGTCCGATGAGTCAGATTCGTGCATAAATTCAGTCTAAACAGCTCAATCCCAATTGTTAAAAATCATGTAGTCCTGAACCGATACGTATCAGATTTTTAAAAATGCGACCTTAGTCTTAATGAACATGTTTCATCATAATCTAGTTTAACTTTAACACAGCAAGATTTCACTTGCACAAAGAGAAAGTGGCTGATATTTCGGTAGTTGGCAGGTATAGCAGATGGCAGTTTAAGGCTCACACATACTCCAAGCTTAGTTTTAATATTTACTGTTAAAATATTTCGAATATTTTTTTGCTCCCATGACCCTTTAAATGTCATATATGTTTGATTTTTGAGGATTCACACACTTCGTCCAGCTTCTTGCTGTTACTACAGTTGTTAATCAGTTTCAATTTTAAATTGGTTCTGTTTGTTTTAAAATCTTATACCCCTTTAGGTAATGTGAAATATTTTCAGAATGTAATCTGTATATAATATGACAGTCATGCTTGTTTTACATCCAGATACAATGAGATGTATGCAGACACAATAAACAACAACAAAACATTAGTCGAAGGGTGTGTCTGCCCGGAAAATACTTATCTTGTTAATTCAACAAGTGATCAGTGTACACAAAATTGCGGTAAGGAACAATCCTTAAAACGGATTACAATAACATGCAAAACATTTCCTACATTATACATTTTTTTCTACAATTTCCTTCTAGATTGCATTGATCAAGACGGATCACCGAGACAGGTTTGTTTGAATAATTCCTTTTAAGTTTAATTGTGTTACGTAAAGGTGGAAATAACCCCTCTAATTCTGAAACAGTATTGTTTCAGCATTTATAACTTTACCTGGGATCTTACTATCTTGTAGGCAGGAGAGACGTGGAGAGTTGAATGTACAGATTATGAATGTTCCAGAGAGAGCTTCGGGGTTTTAAAGAGCCCTGTTATTTGTCCATCAATCCAGCCTTGTGAGCAAGGATACAAAAGCGTTATTACAAACTGCTGTAAAACTTGCGGTATGTAGTCTTCAGACGGTTTTGATACTGCATTTTAGAACCTTTATTTTCTTTAAGTTTTTAGGCTACTAAATTGATTAAACAAGTGTATGTTTAACATTGTTTTTATTTTACCAGCTCCGGACGTTTTGAAAAAAAAAAAATCCTCTTCTATTTACACACATCTGGATCAAGCAGTTTAAAAACTAATTTAATTATTGAAATCATTTGGGATTTGACTCTAGACAAGTTGATCGTTTCAAAGCATATGTTACACACAAAGAGAAAATTGCAGCACATGTATACATATTTTCTACACGACCCTTTTCTATTTTAGAGTGTGACTTCAGTCAGTGCTCTCTTACGTGTAACGTGGGATTTGAGATTGCAGCAACAATTCCTGGAGAAGCATGCTGTCCATTCTGTGGTAAACATTTTTTTTAAATTCCTTTGTCCTTAACAAAATTATTTGAAAATCACCACACCCGGTACAATTATTTTCAATGTTTCACATTTTAACATTTTACTTTGTCTTTTTTCTTAGTCCCCAAAGATGTTTGCATGCACAATAATACCGAGTATCAAGTGAGTCATTTTAATTTGATGTAACTTCCTGTTTAGACGAACAAAAGAACTTAGCTTTTATTAACAAATCTTTTTCTTTCCAGCCTGGTGCTGTAGTTCCTTCCGAGCCTTGTGAGGAGTGTTACTGTACAATGGATAAAAACCCAGTGACTCAAAATCATGAAATTAAATGTGCTCAGAAAGTGTGTACGCCGTGTCCTAAGGTGATCACTTTCCTGCCATAGGATTTTAAAATAACGTTTTTTAACATATGAAATATAGGTGACTCTGTTTAAGAAGAATGTAAAAGAAGAGTTATTCTACTTGTACTTTAAGGGTTTTATTCTAGTGCCACAGAACGAAACGTGTTGTGGACAATGCCAGCAAAACTTCTGTGATTATAAAGAGATAGATGGAAGGATAACAAATCTTACGGTACATTTCGTTTTGCTTTCCTTTCAGCTATACTGTTAGCCAATGTTTCTCATATAGTCTGTCTGCATCTTAATTTTCCTCTTTAGATTGGACAAACGCATTATTATACGTGTGAGAATGTGACCTGCCATGACGTCAACGGTGCACTTGTGGTCGAGGTGACCAAACTAAAATGCCCCGACTTCAACATAGATGACTGCGAACCTGTAAGTCAAGAAAATAAAAATACAAATACTGATATGGACTAAGCACATGAGAAGTTATGGTAGCACCTTTTTATAACCACACACTACTAATTATTTATTATGCATTAGCAAATAGTTAATACATTTTTTCTTTATGAGCTCTTCTAAAGGCTTCCTCTCCTCTGTTTTTTATACATATGTCATTCTTTTCGTCTTCCCCCTCAAAACACAAAATCCATTAACTAACAGAATTTACTAATAAAACTATTTATTTTAATCTAAATTATTAATTCAAGAAAATAACTAATAAATAAAATGACGATGTTTTATTGAGTTTACTTTAAAACGTGGCCGTCCAGCTCTCATTGGCACCCTCCATTTCCTGCTTTAATGGAACAGTCAGTTCAATTAAGAGTACAAGTCTTGCTTAGATGGACCACACCATTAGGGTATAAAGGTAAAAAAGACACTTTCAATGCCCCTTTTTTCCATCTGAAGTTATTAGATTATTTTAGTATTTACATTCAAAGATTTGCAATTTAAATGGTTCCATTGTGTCTCATTCATTTGCTTTAAACATTAAGAAAAATCTCTGCAAAAAAACTTTTTCTGTTTTACAGGGAACTGTGCAATTGGATTCAAGTGGTTGCTGCCAGACTTGTAAGGAACTTGGTTTCTTTTGCTTCTTTGCTCTTAGATCGCTATTTATCACTTTTGCTAAGGTGTAACATTGTGTGCACTTTCAGGCGAGCCGGTGTCCTGCTTTGTTCAGAAGAACTCCACCTATGTGAATTCAGGCAGCTGCAATTCCACAACTCCCATAGAGCTGACATCCTGCAGTGGGCGCTGTGAAACAAACTCAATGTAAGACCACAAAAAAAATCCAACACAATTCTTGTTCCCAAATCAAACACAAGGTAGCATTTGTGCATATGGAGTCAGACACTTTGGAGTGTAACCACTTTCAGGAGTACAAAAAGACTTAAACGTGTGATATTTTATTGCGTTAATACTAGGGATGTCCTCAAGAAGTTTTTTTGCACTCGAGTCTGAGTCATTTGGTTGTGAGGATCTGCCAATATCAAGTCCCAATCCAATACTGACAGATGTGACACAAACATATGTGATTTATGTTACTAATAAAAACAACTTTAAAAAAATATTAAGGAACAGACATTATTTTTATGTTTAGCTCTAATTTTACTCCATTCTTCTTGTGGAGTTCAGAGAGCACCAAGACGAGGTAGAGTAGAACTGTTAATTACATTAAGTTTTTGTAGCTTAATGGGGAAATTACAGATAAGATGTTCTTTAGATGCATTTGCTTCAATCAAAACACAACAAAGGTAAAATGTGACCCAAAATAATGTAGATAAATAATCCTATTATCTGCTTAAATCATTTTTTTTGTGTGGATCGGATTTTTGCAGCAGATATCCTTGCAGACATCAGTGGATGTTTCAGCATGAAAAGTTTGTTTGGCTACCGTGATGTCAAACATGCATTTTTATGCCAAGTGCTGCCGATAAACTGTAAATTATGCATGCACAGAATTTTCTCTGTGTTGTTTTAGTGTATCCCTGGCACTCATATATTATTAAAACAGTGCCCTATTCTCTAGAGGGCTTTGTCATAATAAAGTATTTGTGTCTGAAAAATCTGGTGTGTGAAATTGGCGGGACAGGTGAGGAAAATATGGTACTTTTCCCAGCCAAAACGGGACTCTTAGTGGTTTGTGAGACGTGAAATCCATGGACATGTAACGTTAGTATTAAATGGGCTAGAACAAAACTTGATTCAATCCATTGTGCAGAAAGACTCAAAAGAGACACGGGAGAAGACTCCAGCACCATGACCTTTTGTTTAACCAATGCAGCACGTGTTGCTGTTTTTGTATAAATGTTTTAAAAATTAACAATTCATATGTACATATTTATAACAAGATTATAAAATTTAAAAATAGTTATCGAGTCCCGGTCAGGAGGCAACTCTTAAATCATGTGATCGACCACAATTTTCGATCATGTGATCGGATCGGGACATACCTAGTAAATAAAAAGCAGCCCATTTTAGCAAACAATGATCTGCACTTTCGTGATCATCTATTTAAAAACCATTGCTGCTTTTCTCTGAGTCATTGTTTTCTATAATGTTGAATTGAAAACTGCTTGGCCAATAAAAGCATGTTCTTCCCCACACAGGTATTCAATGAAAAGTAACATGATGATCCACCGCTGTTCTTGTTGCCAAGAAGAGAAGACCAGTCAACGTAGTGTGTATCTGATGTGTCCAGGTGGCAAACCTATAAAATATGACTACACCTACATTGATAGCTGCTCTTGCGCCAAAACTAAGTGTTGAGTGTTGGACTGAAAAAAGATTTTGTTGACTTTTGATGGAACATAATTATTTAGTCTAATCACAGGTTTTTACATCAAGGGATCCACTTTTATACATATATTAATTCAACAAGTTTTTTTTCAGTGATGTGTATCTGTTTTGTAATGATGATTTAATGATGGATAATTGTATTGGATTTAAATGAATTTGAAATAAATAAGTCAATGAGCAAGATTTTGTTTAGTTTCATTAATGTTACTTTATCTCCATTTTCTTTTTTGCTAGGTTACTATCCAACATAACCATCAGCAGGTGCCTTGTCTATTATTTATGGTATTAAATAAAATCTCAATTTAACAGGTAACTCCACGCTATGGCTGAAAGAACACCCAAAGTGAGAAGGCTCTATGTTGGTGCAATTTATAAGTGTTTTACTGGTCTTTGCTAGCAAACACATGTTAAATATAAATTGCATGCTTGTGTGTAAAAAATGCTACTTTTAGTTTTAATTTACGCTGAGAAAATGACTAGCGTCTCAGAAAAATAGGTTACTTTGAAAAAAACTGAAGGCTATTTGGCTTAATGGTTGTTAAAATATGATATTGAATTCAATATCATCAAACTTTATAAGAACTAACGTTAGGGTACGGGAAATGGTTGTTAAACTTGTCATTGTTGTTTAGTCATTATTTATGTATTTCGTTGTCATTATGCTTACTACTAAGTGGACAGTGCTAACTCTATTCTAGTTTAAGTACGCGCAAGGTACAGACTTTATGCTAAACAAGAAACTACTAAAAAATAAAAGTCCCACTAGCTGACCAATCAGATACACGGGTTTTGAAACGTCACAGGAAGTGTTTCATGTAACTACTGGCGCGAGTTTTCGATAACGACCAACAGCGATTTATTGCGGATAAAATGAATTAAATAGAGGTCTGTAGATCAATCAAAGTCGAGGGCCTAAATTTTTTTTAACTTATTCTGCTGAAAAAACTCTCCAAGGGTAAGCATCTGTCGCTGTTGAATATGGAATGGTCGTTTCGCTAGTTTACAGGTGACGAAATATACAACAGCATTAAGATTGTTTTGAACTTGCTAGAATGAACGTTTTCTTTGTTACACTTCGCATCTTCAAAGAATATTAAATTTTACCTATGAATACAGGGAAGGTTATGTTGCACTATCGACAAATCTGACGTTGTAAATGTAGTGACGTTATTTTATTTTTAAATAGTTCAAGTTTTTTAAGTTAATGGACTTAGTAGTGTACAGATTAAAACAGCATATAACAGTTATGAAAACATGTATCGAGGATATAGATGACCTTATGTTATAAATAGTTTTATTCTTTTCTCTGAATTTCAATGAACGTTATGGTTTTAGCCAATACAAGGAAAACACAACTTTCTCTCTATAATTCCGAATCAAGACTTTCTATTCACCGGAGCTCTAAGATGAAGGTTGGAGTGGACGAGATCCTGTCATTATCAGAGAGGGAGGAAGTGGATGAGCTGCAGAAACATCTCGCTCTGTTGTCTGATAATCAGGTTTGTGCACCTCAAATGGTTTCATGTCACAAAATTATCATTAACGTTGACATCTTGAAGGAAACACATTTTGCTGTATTTTCTGTTTGTTGTGTATCCTCAGCTCACATCAATGCTCACAAACAGCGCTCTTAAAGGGAAGGATGCAGGTGTCCTGATCAAATCTATTTTCAAAGGTAAAAGTCTGGATTTATTTTCATATTACAAGGAATTAGTTGTACTGTTCATGACATCACTCGTAGGGTTTAGCTGATGGGTAATGATTATAGGTTTCTTTGCAGTGTGTCACTTTTTGGTTCTTGTGAACGGCCTTGTTCTAATTAAATATGATCAATTTTAATGTTGGTTGCCAGAATGACAATACTATTATCAGTCATTCCAAGCGTTGAGGCATACATGGTTTCAATATTACAAATGGTTTATTTAAACCTAATTGTGGAATATTCTAATATCCTGATGTAATACAGTGTAAAGACTCCGAGACTATGGTAAAAAAAAAAGAAGCATCTTTTTTTACTTAAGTCATCTTAAAATACTGGCTTAAATCACGTCATCCCAAGTTAACATCTAATATGATTTATGTGTAAAGAATACAAATGAACATTCAAAAAGAAAAAAAATGTAAATGTGCCAAAAAAAACTGGTTGGGAATGACAAGAAAGGAGAATTCATAACATTAATTGATAGTACAGAAAAAGCTTATCTAATCTAGCCATAGTAATTTGCTATTAGCGTTAATGTAGCTTTTTGAATTTATTTTTATTTTAGCTTCTTCAGCATTAATTTTCATGTGCTTCTGGCTTTTCTGTATTACAGCTGGGTTTTAACTTGACCGCTATAGACACCAGCCTCACTAACCTCAACTAACTTTTGACACCAGCCTCAAACTGGTTGCTTGATACAGGCTTAAACCAATAGCTAAACATTCTAAAGCGGTCTTTAAAGTCATCTGTACTCTATGACACTGAACAAAAAAAACACTATGACTTATTTTTTCATCGTATTGGAGAAAGTGGTTACATATTGTGGAAGTTAGGAGTTGCACAACATTGTGAAACAAAAAAGTAAAAATAAGTGTTGTGTAGTCCCTGGGATTTATCGTCTCATCTGGTAATGCTTCTATCCAGCTGCAAGTAAAATAATATATTAAAAAAACACATTGCAAAGGCATTTAAATTTTACATTTTACAAATGTAAATTTGTTCACAGATCGCTTTATTACAATTTCAGTTACATTATTTTCATTAAGTTGTATTTTCATCAATGTTATAGTGTTACACTAAATCTGTTTTATGTTTGCTTTAATACTGTGATGCATATCATAAACATAATATCATTATGGGTATCACATTATGAGCTGAGTGTATCGTCACTCCCCTTTTAGAAACTGTTAAATTGTGCCGTTTAATGCTAGGTTCCCCAGTCAGTGTCTCCAATGGTGCTAGTCGCAGACTGCTGGTGTACAAACACTGCATTCCCCTGTGTGAGTCTGGAGATCTGCAGACTGAAGTAACCTCGGACATCATCGGCCTGTTGATGCTTGAGGTCAGCGATCTACCTATTTGTGCTCAAGTGAATTTGTGAAGTAATCAGAAGTTGAAGACATTGAACTGGTTTTATTTGCTCCCAAAGGCACACAGTCTACCTGGACATGTATTAGCAGCATTAGCATCGCTGTATGTGGATTGCATCAAAGTTGGTGAGATGAACAATGGGAGATCACTGGAACTTTTCCCTATGATCTTAACAGCACTTGCTGGTACTGAAGCACTGGCTTATGGGAAAGGTGAGCTGCTGGTTGGATGATATGGAGGTATTCTTGTAGCAACATTATTTGTGTATTATTGTGTGGAGACATTTGTACTTACGTCACAAATCCAATCTTGTGTCTTCCGATCTATATCTCGGCATGAAAACCTGGTTGTTTGTTTTAATAGTTGTTTGTGGTGTTAGACGCTCCTTGGCAGCTTGCACACAGGGGGCAAAGATTAGACTAAACAGAAGGCCACATTGGGCAAATTTCGACATGACTCTTTGCCGGGGATACACAATGTTTTGTTCCTAATTTTCAAATGATGTGGTCAAACACAGCCACACAGATCTGGATGAAAGCAAAAAAAAGATAGCCTCTGCCATTTTCTCGCTTACTTTCAGGTATGGAAGCACGATTATTTCAAAACATTGCTCAGCTGAATCCCATGAATCCCATTCATTTCTGTGGAGCCTGAGTCATAATGTCAATATAAAGCTGTCTTAAACATTTAGCTGTTCCATTTATCAACCACGCGACCTGTACATGACATCCCTCATGCAATATTAGTAATACAATTTTATTTAACTTCTTAGAGGTAGATAACCTTGCACCAATGAAACTTAGCTCTGTGTAACGTTAGCTAATGTTAGCCACACAGCGGAAGAGGAATAAAATGACGAACATAAAGACCTTTACATGTGCAGTTACAAATATTGCATATTTATAACAAAGTTTTTAAAGTCTCTTGTTATTTCCCTCTAAAATCGATGGCTCTATGGTCTACCGTTTATGCAAAATATGAAAGAAGATTAAAAGTGAAATTGTAAAAATACCCTGCTTATTCCTGTAATTATTTGAATATTCACTGTAATCTCAGTGAATCTGTTCTGTTGAAAACATATGTAGAGCAATGGCCCCGAGGGCTTGTTTGGAACTACTGAGGCCCTCCATGAATCACCTGATGACCTGACTGAGGGAGGAAATAGTGACACCAATCTGTTTTTATAGACGTCGTGATTCTGAGTCGGTATTGACTATCCTCTGGCTATTCTCTTACTCGCGCGTGGCCGGGTGAAGGACTCGCCATTTTGGATTCATGTGATCCAGTCTGTATCTTGGGTCAAGCAAGGCTGCGTTGCGTCTCATCCTCACGGTGGCGTTATAGATATTTGCCTTTGATCTGCTCTACTCCCCAAACCACTTCAGACGTGTCTCGTGGATGTCCTTTTTGATTCGGTCTAAAGCCAAAGTATTGCCAGATAAGTGAATGTACTCCCTTTTTTACCAACCAAAATCCTCTATGCCGCTATAATGATGCAGATCACTCTGCCAGTTCATACCAGAATCCTGCAGAGAAAGTGATTGACAAGTGGTAATTTCTGCTTACCTTGTATTTATTTGTTGATGTTATGCTTTTGTTATTGGTAAAGCAAATAACTTGTGGGCAGGCTTCAAATAATGAATGCATTATGAATTAATTATACTATACAACAATTACCTTACCCCATCCCGCTTCCACTCACCCTACATAGAGACCATGTCATCGTATATCAGCGACGTTTCTAATTAGACATTGCCGATGCCCAATTGGTCGACATTGCTCAACCATAGTATCTTGGTATGTGGTGGCCTTAAAAGTGCACAAATGTCCACACACGTTTACAGATTGTTGCTGCAAAAACTACCCCATAGTGTATGTCTGATGAAAGTATAAGAGTTTTTGCTCTTAAAACATTAAGTTTAAACAGTTTGTAATAATGTGTTTTAAGCATATAAGTAGTTCGTCCATGAATTTGTTAATAACAGAAAATACCTTGTTCTTAAACGCCTTCGGTTGTGTGATCATGAGTTCTATTTCCTCCTTCAGGTGAGCTGAGCGGAGAAGAATACAAGAAGCAGCTGATAAACAGTCTTTGCTCCAGCAGGTGAAACACGATTTTCTTAAGTAAGCATTCCCTACCCAATTCCAGCAGTCTATCTGAAATAATTTTTATTCTTACAGATGGGATCCACAGTCTGTAATACACCTTACAACCATGTTCAGGTAAACCCAAGTTCATTCTGCTTGAATATTTACATTGTGTCTACATAAAATATCTTCTTATTGCATTAGAGATGTTCCTCTATCTGCGGAAGAGCTTCAGTTTTTGATTGAGAAGATTCTGCGCATGCTTCTCAAGTTGGATCTCCAGGAGATTCCTCCGCTGGTCTATCAACTGCTGCTTCTCTCTGCTAAGGTATGATGTCAGCTCATGGACATACTCTTTAAGACCTTCTAAATAGTGAATCTTTTTTTCTTGAGCAGGGCTGTAAGAAACTTGTTCTTGATGGAGTCATTAGTTATTTCAGAAAGCAAGATCAGCTTCAGAAGGAAGAGCAGAGCAATGCAGAGTGAGTATCTTTGCAGAGTGTGTTAAGTAGTCATTTGAATGATTTGATTGACGTGCCCGTGTTAGGAGTGAAGACATGGAGGTGCAGAGCATCCCTCAGGATCAGCTTCGACATGTTGAGGGAACAGTTATCCTCCACATCGTCTTTGCAATTCGTCTGGACCATGAGCTTGGCAGGGAGTTTATCAAAAGCTTCACGGTAATCTTGGTTAAGGATGGAGCACCCGTAATAGCTTTCCTGGTTTGAGTAAATGGTTGTGTGCTTCTATAGGTGGCCCAGACTGACCCCTTGTGCCCATTCAGTATCGCTCTGCTGCTCTCGGTGGCTCGCATCCAACGATATGAAGAGCAGGTGTGTCTTTCTTTCAGCCTTTATCTCAAACAGTAGTTTGAGATAAATACATAACAGCTATGCTGACTATATACAAACCAAACAGCTATTAGATGGTTATGTTCAAATCAGTAAGAATTACCAACGGTTTGCTCCACACAGGGAAAGTCTGCTTTCCGCTACTATGCTGCCTGCTGCTGGAGCCAGCTTTCAGAAGAGATTAGAGGAGCTAAAGGACATAGTCACATTTAAATCTAGACTAAAACTCATCTATTTAAATGTGTGTTCAGTGACTGAGCTCTGCTGTCCGAACAGCATTGTGCTTGTGAACCCCAATTTTTCTGTTATTCTATGAATTTTATTGATTTTAATGTCTTATCTCTTGCTTTTTATCTTTGATCTGTTTTGTTCTTTTGTAAAGCACTTAAAATTGCCTATGTGTTAGAAAATGTGCTATTCAAATAAAATTCCTTTTCATTGCTTCAAAGGTGAGTTATTAGCAGTGAACCCAAAATCTGTAACCAACATTAGTAAAAAAGTTATCAACAGATTATCTTAAGTGGACAAATGGATGTATGAACAGAACAACATTTAGAGTAAATTAAATCCAAGCCTATATATTAGAAAATTCACGTGACGCTATCACCAATAACTACAATATCAGTAGAGCCATGTCAGTGATAAGATTAGTGATAATAGTGTGACAAAAACATGGATTTTTAACATGTTTCAACTAAGGGTAAAATAATTAAATAATCACAATAACATTAAATTAGTCAAACTGTGTAACAAAGAACCTTATATGGTTCTGCATGCAGCAGCTGCATAGTTGTTTAAAGGTCTTAAAAAACAAACAAACAAACTTGGAGGCAGTGTAGGATTGTTTTCACTCAAGTTCGTTACTTGGTCAGACGTATGGTATTCTCATGAACAACCACAGTTGAGCTATAAAACATTATTTGGACTTAGAGTATTTCTTTAATCATACTGCTGTTGTAGTTTCTTTTTCAGAACTCTTTTTTTTCAAAGCTGACTGTAATGCAATAAAGAGAGGAACTCCTCAAATGGCAATTTCTTTCAGAATTGCAATTGCTATTTATTTTTCAGCTCTAACATTACCTCGCTTCTCATTTTACCCACAATGCTCAGGCATTTGAGTTACTGAAGAACACAGTCATTAAGAACCTCAAGGATGATCAGATTCAGCAAAGTTCAAAGTTTCTCCAAGAGCTGCTTCCTCAGTTTAACTGCATATCTGAGATGATTCTGGACACTGTCAAAAACAGGTCTGTAAAGGCTAGCTTTATTGTTTCTTGCCATTAATGGAGTCATTCCGGTTGAGACTTTTCTTTGTCTGCAGTGTGTTTGGTTGGGATCACGTGACCCATGGCCTCGTTCAACTGGGGTTTATTCTCATGGACTCATTTGGACCAAAGCCTGGGCCATTTGGAAAAGTGGCAGAAGCAATGACATCCATGGCTAAAACTCCAAGCCAGTTAGCTTGTCGACTTGGAGGACAGACTCTCCTTGAGAGCTTCAAGGTACTTAACAGTTATTGAGTATTGCATTATTTATTCAGTATTGGTGAACAGTGTAGGGGATTTTGTGCAGATGCATGAACCAATCAGAGGGGAGATCCTGGAGCAAGTCTTGAACCGATTGGTGACTAAAACCGCCTCCCCCGTCACCCATTTCGTTGGTCCGGAAATATCTTTTGACTTTATTTTGGTTTAAACTCGTAAAAAATATGACTTTCATTATTATATGTTGTTTTTCTCCATACTTCTAGAACTTCTTTCCAGTATTGTGGCATCTGCTCCAATGATTTTTCTGGAATCCTCTTCTAAGGTCACCGAAATGTTTGATCAGCTCTCATATTTGCCCCTCTGTACTGTACAGGGCCTCCTCAAGGCTGTCCAGGTAACCCTCAATCTGCATGATTACGAGATCTCATGATCAAGTGAGTGATGTCATGTCCTTTTCTCAGCCCCTTCTCAAAGTGAGTATGTCTATGAAAGACGCCCTCATCCTGGTCCTGCGGAAGGCCATGTTCTCCAGGTAAAGGAAGGAATGGTCTCTACATTGACTGCATCAATCTACATTAATGATTTTTCCTCCTCCTGAAGTCATTTAGATGGCAGGAAGTCAGCGGTGGCAGGGTTTCTCTTGCTACTGAAGAACTTTCGTGTTCTTGGGAGTCTAGCCTCCAGCCAGCCGACTCAAGCCATTTCATCCAGCCAGGTGAACTACACATCCACTTCACCTTGCTTTCATTATATGCAGCTTTGCAAATCATTTTAGTTTTCATTTATTTGAAGTGCATTTTTGCCCTGTAGATGAAGTTTTTGAGTTCTTTTTTTATAAGTAAGTCACTAGAAAGTATTGTCTTCAACAACTTACCATAGC
The DNA here is from genome assembly GCA_900490495.1 of Danionella dracula. Taxonomy (NCBI): domain Eukaryota; kingdom Metazoa; phylum Chordata; class Actinopteri; order Cypriniformes; family Danionidae; genus Danionella; species Danionella dracula. The sequence continues at coordinate 295,180 of UELW01000114.1, forward strand.
CCTTCGCAAAGAAATGGGCAATTTTGAAATACCAGCTTTTGAGTTTAGGCCAGTTATTGGCAAATATATGGGGCAGAATGGGAAAAGTATGTTAATTACAAGCTGCAATTTAAAGGAGATGTCAAATGCCAATGTTTTTTAATGGCATATATGCAAGGTCTGTAACAATCTAAGTTTATATTTCTGAATGATTTGTAAAAAAAAATGGACCTCAACAAAAACCCTTACAGTAAAAAGCACTGTTTTGTTTGTTTTTGTTTGTTTGCTTTTCATCTGTGCTTTCAACCCATTATGTTGTAAAAGTGTGTTGATTAATATAACTGGTGACAGTCATATAAGTTAAGTGGGTCTTTAAAGGATTTTTTTTCACCTAAGGATTAGAAAAGTTGAACGTAATGCACATAGAGTAGTGTGACAGATTTTATTGTTTCCCAGATTTTAAAATACTATTAAGTTGAGAATTTAATTGAAATTTTGAGGGTTTTAGTGACTTAAACCCAGACTGATGCAACCTGCAGGTCCAGGCTGACATCCACTCGCGCTACAACACTGCAGCCAATGAAGCTTTCTGTTTGGAGATCCTAAGTAGCCTGCGACGCTGCCTCAACCAGCAGGCCGACATTCGTCTCATGCTCTATGAGGTCTGCATTTCGTACCATAAACCATTTTAAACTTATTAAAACATAAACTTATTGATTTGTCAAATCTTGAAGGGTTTCCATGAGGTGGTTCGCCGTAACTCTCAGCTGGCAAGTTCCATCATGCAGACGCTCCTGTCACAAGTACGTATCTAATATCTAATATCCACTTCAGCTCTCTTGAGACAAACCTGATGGAAATCCTATTTTCTGTCTACCAGCTGAAGCGATACTTTGAGTCGGAGCAGGATCTTCTTCCTCCTGTGAAGCTGGAGTCATGTATCAGTGCTCAAGGAGATCAGATCTTCCTCCAGGAGCCTCTGGTATCGACTCAAAGCTCATTTAAAATAGATCACATCAAATGAGAACGTGTGAATCTCAAGCTTCTCTGTGGTTCCTCAGGCTCATCTACTCTGTTGCACAATTCACTGCCTGCTCTGGACCCAGACTGTGAAATCTAGAGGCAGCGGTAGTGACGATGATGAGGACAAAGAAGAGGAGGGTGGGTTACAGAGTGAACTTCACAGCATACTGGAGAGTATAACAAAGCGGATGATAAAGAGTGAACTGGAGGACTTTGAATTGGTAAGATGCAGTCTTTCTCTTCGATTAGAGTAAATTATTTGTATGTACTGGTCTCAAGGTTTACCTCAGTTTATAAACCAGAAATTCTTTTAACTTTAGCTGTGTTCACCTTAAGTAGATTTCGTCGATTAAAGTTCTGTTAGTCAACCACAAAAAATTGTTTTCGAAAGACCTAGAATGCTTTTTTTGTTATTTTAATACATTTTTGTACATGGTTACATAATTGTTCATGCAAAAACTTTAAACACTAACACCACCAAAAAGGATTCATTAATTTAAAAATGCCTGCCAAAAGCATAAATGTAAATGTAAACATTAACATTAGGATGCAATGGTAGACCGAGCATAAATCAAAAATCTGTCAGTTTTTGCTTTTTTTTTTTTTTGTCTGACAACCAGCTGCTTTTTCTCCCAATTTTTCATGTTTTATTTCTGCTCCCAAGCTGCTTACTATGACAGACAAAAAAGGTCAGATACAGGCAGGATATCCTACAGAGGATGGACTGTACTTTCATTTGCAATTTGTTTTTGTGATGTGGTTATTTTATTAAATGCTTATAAAGAAATGCGGTGTTTGAAAAGTTTTGAAAAGGTTTGAAAGTGTAAAAATGAAAAAAATGTATGCATAAACACAAAAAAGGTTTCAGCCAGTGCATTTGAACGCTAAGCCCATGTGCTTTATTTGCATGCATACTTTTGCTATCTGCAAAATAAAGATTATAAAGCACCATTTTAATGTATATACAGGTATTTTTAATTCCATTTATCCTCAAAAATCAGATATCAGCAGGCAAAATAATTGGAGAGCCCTGTTCTAAATGCTTTGAAAGCTGCATAATAGTGGGTCTTTAAATCTTTGATTGTGTTCAGAATCATCTTTCTGAAGTAAAAAAAAAATCTGACACACATTTTACGATTATTTTGTTTGTCTCAGGATAAATGTGCAGAGTTCTCAAGCGGCTCCAGCGTTGGAGTCAAGAACAACATCTATGCTGTGCTGGTGATGGGGCTCTACGAGGTCCTCATGGAGTATAACTTCATCACTGCCAACTACAGGTGAGTGGTTGTGGAAATTATTTTTTTTTCAGTTGGATGAATGAAAATCAGGAGAGAATTTAAAGTAAAAAAACTAATATGATGTTCATTGAAGGAAGTGTTCACAGAAAACAGTATGCAAATATATCTTGGAAACCAAAAAATGATATCCATTTATGCTAAATACTGCTAGTTAAAAAGCTCCCTTCCCATCTTTTGGGAAGCGTGGGCTCTATTCAGAAACACATTGCAATGTTCTTATGTCCTATGCCTGTTACACAGATAATCACAGCAGCAGTAGAAACACCAGTATACGTATAAGATGTGATTAAAAGTAGTTATTTTCATTATTCTCAGCATCTTTTAAACCAAACATCTCATGGTGACAGTCTCTGTGTCTCCCTTTGGCCAGTAAAAACCATTTCGAGGACATTCTGGAGCTCTTCAAGCGCTATCATAAGGTCTGTGAGATCCTGAGAGACCGGGCAAGAAAGGGTCGACCCTTGTCCAGTAAAAGCCCTCGAAGCCTGCTGTCTCTGGGCTTTGTGTCCACACTCCTCACTGCTCTGTTCAGGTAAAATTGGAAGGTTTTCTTCAGAAGGCAGTAGCTCAAACGGTTCAACGATCTTTGTTTCCAGGGACAACACTCAGAGTCGAGAGGAGAGCTTAGCTGTGCTCCGCTCCAATGCAGATTTCCTGCGCTACAGTGTCACTGTAGCTCTGCAGAAGATTCAGCAGCTGGAAGAAAGTGGACAGACGGATGGCCCAGAGGGACAGAACCCTGACAAGACCTTTCGCTATCTCTGTGACATCACCAGGTCTTACTGATGCATCTGCTCTGCACACTGTATTTCTAAAGCTGCATTTCTAAGTCTGCTTTCCTGTTTGTAGCGTGCTAATGTGGCGCTATACCAATGTACCCTCAAGTGTGGAAGATTCAGGAAAGAAGGACAAGGGTCAGAGTGTGTCTCTGCTATGTTTAGAAGGTCTCCTGCGAGTCTTTGTCACCGTACTACATCGCTACCCCACACGACTCAGCAGCTTCCTGACATCTCTAGGTGAGCGTTTCACCAGCTGGCAACCTATTCTATATTCCCGGTTTTTAACGGGATGTTTTTGTGTTGTAAAGACATTTCAGGAGAGGGAGAAGCATCTGATCTGACGGAGCAAACATCTTTCTACATTCGTCAGTTTCAGGTATTATGCGTTTGTTTTTCAAAATAAGGTCTCCAATGGCTGCTTTGTAAATGTTCGGTTTTCTTCCCAGCGATCACTGATGACTCAGCTCAGCGGTTCAGAGGAAGAGTTCAGCAGTAAAGAAGCTCAGTCATTGGTCAGCATCCTCAGTGTTCTCTCTCGTCAGCTCAGTCCATCTTCTCAGCAGGTACAGCTGATCTGCACAACCCCCAAAGCTTTGGAGATGTGCAGGCTTCTCATTTCATGCCCTTGTCTGCAGTTTGTACAGATGATCACCTGGACTGTGAAGATATGCAAGGAAACTAACTTTGGTAAGTAGCTCATTTCCTGGAGCAGGTTTTACAAACCACCCACGAGTCAAAACCGGTCTCGCAGAGGATACACTGAGGAATTTTGCAGTGCCTAAACGGGTGTGTTTAGCACTTCTCCTATTTTATACATTTATAAATTTGGTAAGTAACAACTGTACGTACATCCATGTAGCATCTTTGCACTCTATTGCAGAATGGTTCAAACCACACTTTCAACAGAGTGGTTCTTGACTGTAGTAAATATGTGAATTCTCCACCAAAATTTGTGTTACCAACATTAGTGTTACACCCAGATATATCCAAAATTTAGCTCCGGTTATATTTTGGCCTTGTTACAAAGTGATATCAATAGGGAGAATATTAGTTATTAATTATAATAGATGGAAAAATTCTGAACATAAAACAAGCATGTAGCTAGGATCTTTCATTAAAGTGACTCATAAATATGTAATCAGAGACCAAAAAGTATAAGTTAATTAATATTCGTATGGAATGTTGTCATGGTCTAGAACCATTATAGGTTGTTTAAAAGGATCCCATATGTGGTTACAGTTTCACTCAGACATGTTACAAACTTTCCTGAGATACTCAATCCTACAGAAACTTGAATGCTGGGACCATCTTGAAAATGTTCTTTTGCTGATGCTGTTTTTGAAGGCCATAACACACAGCAAACTAACTTCATGTAACCAAAAAAAGAAAAAATGTCACTTGCATGCCCTTACAAACAAAGGATCAAGCAAGCTGTGACCAAGAGATGAGAGTCCGCTCTGCTTTAGGCTATTATATCTGGAGTTAGGCCTTGAGTTAGGCTTGAACTGTTCAATGGTGAGAGACATCAAGCTGTGTAGTGTATGTTTAAGAATTAGGAACATTAAAATTAAGAAGCGGGAGATTGTTTAAACCAAGAATTTTTACATTTAACATATTACATATTCTGTTACACACCTTTCACAATGGCCCTGTCCCTTTGTTCAAGAGAATTGGGACACCCTTAAATGAAAAGTAAAAATAGAGAAGAAATAGTAGGGAGAAGCGGTAGTAATGTAATAAAACAGTCTGATAAATTACCAACTCCGGTGACTCAGGTTTCTGTCTCTGTGGATAGTGGCTTAGTTTGAGCATTCCCCAAATTTCCTCACTCAGGCAGTTCATACACTTTTCTTTATTTCAGAGGATATTTCTCTGGCTAAAGGCCTGCTGTCACTGTTGTTCAGCCTGTACGTCCTGTATAAAAGCCCAGTGTCTCTGCTCTGGGAGATGTGTCAGGACATACACAGCCAGCTGGGGGATATCGACCAGGTAGTTTCTTCTTTCAACCCTTGTGCACTTACAAGTTCTTTCAACAGTTATGGTCTACTTTTAGTAGTCATTTTCCTTTTTTGTCTGGTTTGCAGGATGTTGAAGTGGAGAAACAGTCTCATTTTGCTATCATCAGCATGAAGACAGCTGCATCCAGTACAGTAAGAACAGATTCACAGGAGGATTGTGTTTGAAGTTTACTTTTGACACGAAAATTCTGACAGTTTATCTAGATTTTTCAGGAAAAAGGCTGACAAAACCCTTGTTAACTATCTATCCCTCTATCTGTAAATCTGTCTGTTTGTCTCTTTTTGTCAGTCCATCTTAGAAATCAATCTAATTTTGAATGTGATTTCCAGCTCCTGGTGCTGTCTCAGGTTGGAAAGGTGTTGGATGAAGTCGATTGGTTGATTACGAAGAGAAAAACTCAGACCAGTGCAGATAGGGCCACGTCAGGTAAGAGTTTAGAAACCTTTACTCATCTTTCAAAATGATTCATTATATTTCGAAATTTAGCAGGATTCGTCAGTATTTGATAAAAAGAGTAATCGCTACTTAACGAACTTGAGTTGGTTTAAAGTTAAATATTCCTAATTGGCTGTAAGGAAAATTATAATTATTTTAGAGAACATGTGTACTTGATCTATTGACAAATGAGAGCAGATGGAAAATGGAAAGTATTATTCAATGACTGATTTTTCAAAGCCAGTGATGATGGCTTAAAAGTTAAAAACTTTTTTTTAACTGTTTGCAATGGACACCGGTGCGCATAAACGATATGAATTTGTCCAATTGAGAAGTTTAACTCACATCCAGATTTTGGGCAAGGTTCTGAATAGCTAAATAAAATGTGATTTTATTTATTTTTTTAATGTGTCTTTATGTAAAAACTGCTATATCATAACTAGAATGAACTACATTCAGTAAAAAATACAGTTAATGACTCCTTTAAAAAGCTGCCACACTTCTTAAACAAACTAAAGCTGGATGTTGAAATGTATGTATTGTACAGAAGACTGGTTTAAAACAGGAGGAAAAGTGTTTTGCATCTACCCTTGTGTGTTTGTTCATCAGGAAACACCCAGCAGCCGTTGGGCCAGCAGGATGCGATCGAGAAAGCAGTCACCATCCAGCTGGGCACGCTGTTAACAGCTCTTCATGAGCTGGTTCAGACCGCTCTGCCTACAGGAGCTTGCAGTGACACGCTGATGAGAGAACTGAGTCGAACATACATCATCCTGACTACCCTCATCAAATACGTGAGTCTTCTGTGATTTCTCATAACAAATGTACTCATATCCATTAACTATATCATTTACCCTGCAGTACATTCAGCTGTGTGCCACTCAACCTGGGCAACTTCCTACACGACTGGAGAAACTGGTAAGAGATTTTTACTTTGCAGATCTCAGAAATTAAGTATTGTAAATGGATAAGATAAGTGTTCTACCATCACACAGTGCAAAGATCGAGTTTATCTCGATTAGGTCTGTGGCCCAAAATCTATGACATGATGTAAACTTTTGTTTTATCATCTGTAACACCCATAATATTCAGTTGCATAATTTTTTTTACAATAATACGGACTTTTTTCTTGCAGGTGAAGTTGTCAGGGTCTCATCTTACTCCACAGTGCTACTGTTTCATTACATACGTACAGGTAAGGGCTTCTTATTCCCATTTGTGTTTAATTTTAAATTTTTTTCACTTTCCCGTGTTAAAAAGGCATGCATTTATGAAACAGAGTGGAGAGTTAACGGTTGCTGGATCAGAGAAGCTGAAGAAGAAGAAAAAAGAAGGCGAGGCGGTCGCAACGGCTTCAGTGAGAATGCTTTAATTCCTGAGTTTGGACGTTTATTTAAACGGTACCGTATTTGAAATATTTTGGTGCGCAGGCAAAAGTGCTACGTGAGACTAAAGCCATCCCCAACCTTATTTTCAACATTGAGCAATACGAGAAATTTCTCATTCTTCTGTCCAAAAAATCCAAGGTTAGTTTAATCCCATGGGTGAGATTAAATTTTACATAAACATTTGATGCATGGTGATACTTGTGTGAATGTGTCTGCAGGTCAATCTGATGCAGTACATGAAGCTGAGCACTTCCAGAGACTTCCGCATCAACGCTGCGACACTGGAAGCAGCTTTACAGGAACAGGAAGTGGATGAATCTCAACAGGTGTGTGATACTTATAACACCTTAAATCTGAATCTTGATTCATGCAACTGAGAAAATCTTTCTTCTGTTAGACTGAAGAGTCTCAGAGTCAAGCGCCCAAGAAAAAAAGGAGGAAGCAGTAAGAGTCATTCTGCACTTTCTCCATCTTCATTTGTTTCCTGTGAGTTTGCACTTATACCAAAGCTTTACTTCGACCCTGAAGATTGCCGTTTTGCCATCTCTAGGGACCCTTTTGTGATCTCTAATATCTGATAAATATCCAAAGCTTCTCCTGTTGAGACAGAAACAGAATTGGTTTCATTTAGACTTTTATCCATGCACATTGACTTTTAACCCTAAAACGTTCATGTAAAAATGCTGCTAAAATCTTAATAAACATGTCTAAATGTTAAACAAAGTTTTTTGTCATACGTAATTAACATAAGCTAGGTTTCGCAGTTTGTTTTCCATCATTTTGAGAATTGATTAATTGAACACTGTAAATAATCGATTCATTCGGACTAGCTGCTTGGATTCAGAGGGGGTTTTTGTATTTCATGTAGAAAATTCTGATCAGATGTGTGAATCAATCATTCATTTAATTTTTTTACTTAAAAACAAAAAAAGCTCTTAAAATTGTTAATGCCAAAATATTCCATCTTCGGTGATTGCAGAAATGTACTGAAAGTGACCAGTGGGCCAGATATGTAGTGACCCATACCTGGAATTTGTGCTCTGCATTTAACCCATCCCAGTGTACACACGCAGCAGTGAACAAACACACAGTGAACACACACCCGGAGCAGTGGGCAGCCATGGCTGCGGGGTCCAGGGAGCAGTCAGGAAACCGGTGCTTTGCTCAAGGGCTCCACAGCTGTGATTGTTGAAGATGGAGAGCAAGTGTTTAATTACTCACATCACCTTCAACTCGGTGGATCTGGGGATCGAACTTGCGACCTTCAGATCACAAGTCGATTTCTTTATCCACCGGACCACAACTGCCTCAATGGGAAAGCAGCTAAACCTTTTATGCCACCCTTCGTTTACATAAAACTAAAATTGCAAGAAATGGAGCGTGGAAAGATGACTAGAGAGCTCAGGGTCAAATAAGGTAGACGGACACAAACTGAGATTGTGAGTGTTAAAGCACAAACTCTGGAGTGTTGGAGCCAGGTTTGCAATTTCATGACAAACAATAACGCTCTGGCAATTTTTATTTTTATTACTTTACATGTATTATGCAAAAATGAAAAATAAATTAAAACTGAATAAAATGTAAAAGTAAACTGAATATATATATTCAGTAATTATTCAGAAATAATATTATTTATTTATTTCTTTTCCTGAATTATTTTTAAACCTGTGCATACAATCATTAAGAAGGTAATATAATTCAGCAGATATCCTATACATCAAATTTGTTGAAAATGTAAGCCTTCCTTAAGATGTTAATAGTATATCATATGGTTAATGGCTTCTAAAACAACTATTATTAAAAAATGAGAAAATACAACATGTCATGCACAACAGTTAACCCTGTAAACTATATTTGTACATATCCCCATCACTTCTAGTTGAGATCAAAACCATACGACTTGGGGAAAAAAATACTGAATGTGAATTCATCATTTCATAAACTAATCAAAATACTCAAGTATTTTTCCATTATATAATCTGCCACTATTTAAACCACAATTTTTTTTTACCTGTTACCATGCATAATGGGACAATTTCTGAGATATTTAACAACGGAGATACAATCCTTATCATCTAATAAAATGCTCAGTGTAATGTTCCTGGTTAAGAAGCCTAACCTTGTGTTAAACCGTATCTGCGTTCGATTCCTGTGGGATTGGATGGTGTCTGGCAATCCATAGTCACCTCCTTCCTCAAGCACTTATCAATGTCCACAGCGCTAAAGAAAGCCACTGACTGCGGCAGATCCATCATTCCCAGTTTATATGCAAACATGCACCTGCAGAAACAACCAACTTCTCTTACTCAATCTGAACTCTAAGAGAGAACCCTGAGACAGACATGCATGGGATTCTGGGACTTACCTGGTGAGCAGGTTGGTGATCTGGAGAGCCAGTGCAGCTCTGTAACAATCCTCGCTGGACACCAGGTAGCGCACCTCGTCATGGATGCTAATGCAGAAGCGCCCGTCAATTTCATGTTCCTCTAGGAGCCACCGCATGGCCACCAGCATCAGATGCAGATAGTCCACTGCTGAACTCTGTACCACCCAGTTCACCCGACTCGTCATGAACTACAGGGAAACAAGTGGAAGATGGTTCATGTAATTCATTTACCAAACTTCACGAATTATTCATGTCTATGAGCCATTTCAAAGCTTGAGCTCCTTGATGACCTCCTCCCATTCATAATCAGATTAATCTTTCACAATGAATTCTGTGTTATTGCTGAAGCCTGACCATCATGACTTGTTCAACAAAGCCTACAAAGAGTATAAAACACCCAGCTGTTGTCCGCTGAGCAGCGATGGGAAGTTTAATTTATTTTGGTCCTTCGTTCTTTGACTCTTGTTCATTTAAAAGAATGATTCATTTGAACTATTTATTCATATAATCTATATAGGAACAAATCAGATCAACTTATAAATAGAGCAAAATAAAAGTTTCTGGGTAAAAGAACTCTCACCTGTGTTTCTGAATATTAGGCACCAAAGAAAATTATTCATTCCTCAAAAACAGTTGTTACTTGAGTCATTTTGACGATTTGTTCTTTTCATTAGCACATTCCTTCTTCTGAGCTCCATCCAAGGGCAAGGAGCGTTACTGCAGAAATGTTACACAGAAGAGGTTTGAAGGTGGTGAAATGCACCTTGCAGAGAAGCCATCTGAACGTTTGCGCGAATCTCACTTCGAATAGGTGTATAGAGAAATTAAACATGTATAGGGGAGCTGATGAATACATTTCAGTATTACATTCACAGCTAGGGCACCCAACAAATTTGTGCACTTGTGCGAATAAAGTCCACAACTCCACATTGAATGTGAGTAGGATGAGTTGAATGAGAATTGGGACTTAACTCTAAACATGCATCAACTTGACTCATTAACTAGGTATTTTATGCTTTCCTTCACCTCATCCTGAACAGCAGCTGGCTCCAGCGCTCTGGAGATCCTGCAGCCTAGCACTGGAGTGGCTGGCTCCTCCGAGTGTGCAATGCTCTCAAGTTTATTGAACATGTGAGACTCCGTTCCATCTGTCCACACTCGACCTGCAGTCAGATTCCATCTCTTCCTGCTGCTGTTCCTGCGGCTGCTTCAGGGATCACAACAGACAAACAGCTCTACACTAAATTCTTGCTTATAACAGTGAAGCATTAAATGGGAGGAAGTGATCAAACCTTTGAGAAGTCAGTTTAGATATTTTCCTCAGCTCCTCAAGGGAGATGGTGCCATCTTCTGCTCTCTCAACATCTACCTCCAGCTTCTTCACCACCCATTCCCCTTCTTCAGAGAGATGGTATCTGTAGAGTGCCCATATTATATTTACATGTGTACTTTATACAATGCATATAAAATAATATCTTTATTACAAAATTGTTTTAAATATTAAATAATATATAATACATGCACTTATCTCTGAGCCTACATTTATTGTGTTTTAGTCTTTAAATTGATTTTAAATAACTATAAGTATAAGTGTAAAACGGGATTGAGTTCTCTACCGGCGGAGGCCTTTGGTAAGCGCATACATCTGTCGAGCTTTACCAGCTGCTTCCTGTTGGCTGAGTCTGTGGTTGAACTGCATCAGGAGGCGCTCTGCAAACGGCTGGCCTGCTCCATAAATGCGGCCATAGTTAAAAACCTTGGCATGTTCCCGGCTGATGCCCACCGCGTCTGCGGTGCGGCTGTGCAGATCTGTGGCTTGACTCTTCTTCCCCTGCAGCGTCATCCAGCCGAATGCTGTACAGCCTGTATAACACAGTTATTGCTAGTTAAATGTTTCTTGAGTTCAGTGGGTGCCTCAGAAGCTTTAAAATCTTAATATTCATTTCTCCATATGTTTTTGTGAAAACTTTTCAGGTGGAACAGCATCCTGTTCTAGTCTGGGCATTCTCTTTCAACTCTAAATGCCTACATTTTAATTTCTTGACATCTGGAGCATAGAGAGAGGGCGAGGAGACTACAATAGGTATTTTCATGTTCAATGATCTTCGGGGCATACTTTCAACGTCTTCAAAATGTTTGATATTTAAAACATTGAATTTGTATTTAATAAAAAAAAAAGATTTATTAAAAAAAAGTTTTCAGATAGTTTATTGTTTGTATTGATTGATGTAAATTCATGTAAATATCCTTTATGCTATACTACAGTTTTGATATTTAAGCTGTCTTTATAACGATAGAGGTTGATTTGGTGTTTACGCGTCCTTAAAATGACCAAAAAAATTCATGCTAAAATAAAGCCTTAAAACTGAGAATGTCTGTTAACAACTTTTATAATAGTTTTCCAGCTCTCGTTTTCATCTGAGGGAAACATTTGATGTTTCTCATCTGGAGAAATAGTACTCAGGTACTGAGCGTAAATATGCAATATTACTTTTAGAAATAATGTGAAAAAGTGCCAAAATATAAATAAAAAAATAGCTATATGTTCAGAACACTCATGGATGTTGTTTTTACATAAAGGATGTAAGAGGACTATTCTGGTATGTTGATTTGGTTACAGTAAATAAATTCAAGAAAAGGAATGCGAGACTGCAGAGTTGCTAATGTGTGAATGCATGCATTTTTTTATATTCCCTTTTAAACAAGATGTGTGATCAATTTAAACAAATATTGTTTTATATTCCTCTGCAGCTGATTTGGTTACAGTAAATAAATTCAAGAAAAGGAATGCGAGACTGGAGAGTTGCTAACGTGTGAATGCATGCATTTTTTTTATATTCCCTTTTAAGCAAGATGTGTGATCAATTTAAACAAATATTGTTTTATATTCCTCTGCAGCTAGGATAGTTCAGTAAATGTTTTCAAATGGGAACAAACTCTTTGATAATTTCTTTAAAATCTGAAACATTTGGAAGGATATTGTGGCAATTAGATGATCTAACAAGTTTTATTTAATTCATTTTAATTATGTATTGATTATGAAACATTTCAACACTATTCTCGAACATTCAAAAGTAATTGAAGATCTGTACAGAACTGACAAACAGAAAATGTTGCATATGTGAGGGGATACGTGGCATTGAAAAACATTGATCTCACATGTTGAACTAACCCTCATCACATGTTGTATAACACAGATAACAGCAGTATACATATACCATCTTTTCGTTAACAAGGGTATGAGCAGAATTGGCCTGGAGCTGCATCATAACGCTGTTTCTCTTCAAATGCTTTAAAAATGTATCTTAAAGTCAGTTTTAGTCTACTTGTAGTCCTGTCTCTTTAAATATGATAGCTACGGCTAAATCTACCTTTCATTTTCATTCACAATGTCTTAAAACCTGCTGCGACCTTGTAATCTAAACGCTTTAGATAAATGATCACTTCAGTATGTTCAGTCTTCCATACTTGCAAATATTCTGGAGATTGAAATAGACAGCTAGAACACTATAATGTTGAATTCAAAGTGGTTATCTGCTCTACTACTTTTTATCTGCGAACAAACATTTTTAACAAATTAACATAATTTGTTTTTGTCATCATCACATAGTTTTCATTTGGTTATCGTCTCATTTGTATAATGTAATTGTTAATAAATTAAAAAAATGGGTTAAAAAACAATCACTTGCATACCGTGCATTCCAGCAAAATGAGCTTCACCCAACATGGCAGCAATCCACAGCTCCTGAGAGTCCACGTCTGCGCCCACTAGATGATATCCCGGAGGAACCTGCACCATAGCCTTCAGCTCGCTGCCCACACGGTCTCTCTGCAACAAATACACTAACTTCATTTTCCTCTAACAATTTCCTTAACCTTTCCCCTACTATATACTACGTCACAATTTAGAGTCAGTTTCAGTCCCAAAAAAACAATGATAATAAGTGTACCCGAGCGTTGCTTGCTGTCAGCCATGTTGGTTCTACAGCTCTGCGAGTGACCGTTCCAGCTGGAATGACCTGTGGTAAAATGGCACCGTATCGTCCATCCTCATCATAGTCCTGATGTCTGATCAGCAAACAACAGGTCAATTTGTGTTTTTTAAATATTACCTGATTACTACGCATCTCCAGTAACTTACAATCTGACATTGCGAGGCAGTTCAGCCCGACGGAGCCACACCACCATCTGAGAACTGATGAGAGAAACCCCTTCTCATTCATGGTCAAGCCAATTCTGCTATTTAAAGTAGAGAAGAAAACCTGATGCGCTTTTGAGCATTTCTCCAGAAGGAAATCATCTTGTTGATCTCCAGAGCCCGTGTGGCATTCGTTCCTTCCCGTCCTGCCTGAAGTGTTCCACTCTCCATTTTGGACAGAAAGTCTTTTGAAAATGGGCTTCCCACATTGTTCTCGTTTCCATCCTGGGATGTCACACACAGAGTCTGATCAATAAAAGCACTGTAGGTTTAAGCCAAAAAAAAAGTTCTCTACCTTATGAGGAAGTTTGAAGAACCAGCAGCCAGGAATGTTGATGTCATTGTATGGGCCATTTCCATTGTGATATGGGCATGCCCCTTCTCCATTTTCAACTACTGATTGTTGCTTTTTCTAGTGGGCAAGATAAGCAAGGTTTACTTCTCTTTGTGTATGGTTTTAAATATTTTTTTAAAGCAAACCTATTATAATTTTTTAAAGATTTGTGGGGAACTTTCAGTTTGAGTTTTAAATCTAAAAGTGTTCTGTTTTTAGTTACAGCATTTGACTTGTTAATCAGCTCAGAGTCCCTGAAATTAATGGCTTTTCAAACTATTTTTTTTCTTGAATGTATTAAATATTTACTTTTTAGTAGAATTGGGTACTGAAACCCGGTTCCAATACCTCTAGAACTGGTTTGGACCGGACAAAATAAAATGCGAAAACCAATTCTGGCTGTCGGAGCTGTGCTGATCATCTTCATTCGATTCGCGTGAATGCTACACACTTGCTTTGATGGCACAAGGCAGCAGGTGGTTTACTGTTAGCTTAGCTTGCTAAATTAAACAACTTGCTTTAAACTAAATTCCTGAAACAAAACTTCCTGAAAGAATCATGTCACATTTATTGAAATATTTGAGCGCACACTTTAAAGCAGTGGTATGCCCATTGTTCACTATTCAACCGTTTGCGAAATACGGGTGGCGGTATTGGTGTGCATTATCATGTAAATTTGGTATTTATTAATTAAATATCTGTATTTAAAAGCAAAGTGACAACCCTCATCATTTTAAAATACATTTTAAATATTTGCCATTAAATTATGTAATTACATGTTTGTTTGTTTTTTACATTTTTCAAAGAAAAGTAAGCTAATTTATAAACCCATTAGCTATGAGCTCTAAGAGCAAAAAATACATCTACTTTAGTTTTTATGTGAATAAATGATTTCTGTTTATGTGTACTACTAAAATGATCAATTGTTATTAGTATTAATAAGTAAAACTCCAAGGAATTGGTATGGGTTATACTGAGCCTGTTGGTATGGGATCAATTCCAATTTCTGCAGCATCGCCCGCCGATCACAAACAGGAGTCACTGATGATGATGATGATGACAGCAGCAGCCTTTCCACGGGTTATTAGTGAGCTAATGTAATATTCATTGCAAATGGTCAAATGATTTGAAGCGGTTAATTTGTTTTTGTTTTGTTGTTGTTGTGTTTTCTATTTACTTATATATTCATAAATATACTGTAAACTTTAAAAATATTGTTACAGTTTAAGCATTACATTTTTGTTAAAAAAATATATTATTGAGTCATCCAGCATAATTTTGCAGCTTTAATAAATATCTTTAATAAATATAGTCCATTATGGATCGAAAGTCTAAATCTTAAATTCAATAATATATATCTGAAATTCAATAATCAGTTTTATTAAAATACAATAGTTGGTAATTCATATCAACACAGTTTAAATTCAGTTTGGGGATTTCTGTAGCTATGTAGTCCATCGCCTACACATTGCTTATTAGAAACGTATCGCACTTGCCTGACCATTGTTTATCCTATACATTATGCAAAATCCTTTGTCTTTTAAAACAACATGCTATGATAAAATGTATAAAGGGCTGACCATGATCTTCTTGACTGGTCCAGCAGAACTCATCACTTCTTCATCAAACTTCTCTAGCCTACTCAGCTCTTCAACCTATAGCAATCACAGAAACACAAAGAAGTGTTTGAAACTGAGCTTTTTCAGAAGTAATAGCTTTTTTTAAATATCTACAGAACTCTGACCGTCTTCCAGACAGTGCTATCAGTCAGCATGAGCTCTTCAGGAAGAGGCAGATCCTGAAACTGAGGTTGCTCCTTCCCTTTCCGCTCACAGTACTCCTGATAGACCTCTTCGATCGCTCTGGGAAATAATGTAGTGTGAAGTGAGGTGACCCATACCCAGAATTTGTACTCTGCATTTAACCCATCCCAGTGTACACACACAGCAGTGAACAAACACACCGTAAACACACACCCGGAGCAGTGAGCAGTGTAATAGAATATTTAATCATTGTAAGTAATTCTCAAATAAGATTGTATTTGTATGTATATTTGGGAGGAAACAGGAAGTGATGTAGATAGGCGGGATTTATACTGAAGGGACTTTTCTCTCTCTCTCTCTCCAACTACACTAGCGAGTGGACGTATTTTGCGTTGCTCGTGTTATTTTTGCTTGTTTTTATTTTGTTTATTTCTTGTGTTATTCTGAAACTAGAAAATAAGGAAAAAGCAAAACAAACAGCATTCAGCAATAGAGAAGGGACAGTTAAATGTATTTTAAGTCTTTAACTTTTGGCTGAAATCAAAGAAGCAAGGAGATGTTTGTCAATATTTGTCAATACTGAAATTTTGTCATTAGTAATGTTGGTTATTGTAGATTAAGAATGTGAATTAGTAATTTGCTTATATATCTCATATTTTCTTTAACGATGGGAAGGAATTATGTAAGACAATTGAAAGAGACATTGTTAAGAAACATTTGAATGACATAAAATAATGTATATTGTTGAATGATTTTGTCTTACAGATAAAACAGTTTGATAGGAAATGTTTGATAGGAATTCTTATTTCAAAACATATTTGTCTTGTGACAAAAATGGGGGAATGTAATAGAATATTTAATTATTGTAAGTAATTCTCAAATAAGATTGTATTTGTATGTATATTTGGGAGGAAAAAGGAAGTGACGTCAGAGAGGCGGGATTTATACTGAAGGGACTCTCAAGGCTTTGGGGGCCCTCTCTCTCTCTACCTACACTAGCGGGTAGACGTATTTTGCGTTGCTCGTGTCTCTCCTTTTTCTCTTCTTTCCTCTCTTTCCCTCTTCTTTCTCCCTCCATGGTGCTTGCAATGTGATCACATTCTTCATTGATATCAAGGTATGAGCTTAATTCATGTTTGGAACAACTAATAAATTGCTGTTTGCGATTGTGGTCATAAATCATGTCTCATGAGTATTAAAATTCTATTATAGCAGCCATGGCTGCGGAACCCAGGGAGCAGTCGGGAAACTGCTGCCTTGCTCAAGGGCACCACAGTTGTGGTTGTTGAAGATGGAGAGCAAGTGTTTCATTACTAACACCACCTTTGGTAGGCTTGGGGATCGAATTTGCGACCTTCCGATCTCAAGTCGATCTCTACTTATCCACCAGACAACAACAGACCAATGCACTCTGCAATAAGTGTTCACCACTGAGTGTCCCAGATGGGGAAATGCAACAAAAATTGCAGGAATAAATCAGAAATAAAATGTTTTATTTTTTTTAAAGTTAATATTCAATACTTTTAGAAGTTTCTTATATATATCCTGCCTGACGTGTATTTAAAACACATTTGAACGTGATATAGGGGAAAGATCAGCTACGGACAGCTGTGAGATGGATGGAGACGGCTCTAGTGAGCTTGGTAAACTCTTCAGTTTACTATGTGTAAATGTGTATATAAATATATATATATATATATATATATATATATATATATATATATATATATACTCCATCATCAGGGGAATTAAAATTAGACACACTACTTAAAATCTTTTCTGCCCCAGAAGAACAGGAAACTGAGAAAAGACTTTCAGACTGCTTTCAGAGGCAAAGCTTTATCCTACATTAGTTGAGTGCTGTTATACTTTATGACGTATTTTATGTATTGAAATATAAATATAAAAAGTAACTAATTAACAGAAATGTATTGATTGAAATTTACAGACTACCAAATGTAAAACAACACTTTGAGATGCCACAAATCAAGTTTTAAAGAAATTGAAATGCTTAGATCTTGGTGCAGATTCGACTTACTTAATTTAACCCCAGAAAAATTAAAAAAACGTTAAAAGGTTTAAAAAATAAAACATGCACCATAAAACAGAACGTAGCTGGGCGAACTAAAAATTACAGGTCTAAATCTTCATGTGGTTTGAGTAGAGAAAATGCACACTTTGTAAACAAAAATTATACAAAACAATAAGTTTTTCTTGTTGGAAAATTTAGCTATGATATTTGGTTGTAGTTTTTTTGTTCAAGGCACAAGTAGAATCTTGATTAACATCTGTATAAAAATGCATGCCTACCTGTATGGACAAACAGGCCCATCACTGTCATCGGAGAGTAGCAGATTATCCCTCCGCCCGGGCACCAGGTACCCCCACCCATGCTTTTCAGTATAGTGCAGAGGGAAGCCGTCCCAGGTCAGGCCCATGAGCTTCGGAGTTATTCGCATCTGCAGACTGATGAGAGAGGCTCCAGGAGTCCAAGCTTCAGTCTCACTCATCCTCACACACAGCTTACGGTACCAGCTAAGCACAGAAAAACACATTCTCAATATCCGCAGTCTGAATGAGCAGTCTTCGGCCATTCTTAACATTCTTAACACCTTTGATCAACTGTCTGCAAAACACTATATAACTTTTAAAAAGTTAAGAACAGAAAACAACGGTTTTCAGCATACGTTACACTCGGTTATCATTTATACCACTTGAATGCATTTAGCTCTTTGGTGGTTTTGGAAATTTGCAACGTAATGTAGTGAGTGAAATTTTAGCAAGTTCCACCTCTATGAACTTGCTCTAAACGGATGATTTACACGACAGTATCAGCTGAATAATTTGATAGAAATCCCATGGTCACTTTATGCTAGCATTTAGTTGTGATTAAGGTGGGGAAGTGTGCACCTCGGGTGAGCCGGTAGATGCTGTCTTCTCTTGGGGAGCTGGCTGACATTCTCCTTCAGTCTCTCTACAAGCTCTCTGCTTGGGTCTGGACAGCCCTCATTTTCCTCAGGAGGTGGACCTGGGTCTGGAATTAAAAAAAACAAGCACATAATTTCCTTGAAATGTTTTAATGTTATGTTTTTAAAAATAACCAAAAGATTTAGTTTAGTAAACAAAGGGATTCATATGAAGCCATTTTTATCCATTTTTTTGTTGATATACATGTATTTTTCCATGCAAAGAATGCTACAGCAGATCCTTCTGTCATAAAAAATTAAGACAATGTAGTATTATGGTAAAATAAAAACGCATCAGAATGGAGAGGGAGAGCGAGAGAAAAAGAGAGAGAAAGATAACATGTTTCAGTTGTCCAAACTCATTTGGAAAAGGACCTGTTTCTGAACCTTTTGGCTTACCATAGTACCAAGCAGAGAATAAACTGCAAATATTTTTGATGGATATATATTTCAGTCTTCTTCCTCTTCTTCTTTTTTCGGCTGTTCCCAGTTTAGCGGTCGCCACAGCAAATCATCTGTTTCCATCTAACTCTGGCCTCAGTATCCTCTACTCTTGCACCAATTACTTTCATGTCCTCCTTCAGCACACCCATATAACTTGTCTTTGGCCTTCCTCTTGCCCTCTTGCCTGGCAGCTCCATCTCCAACATCCTTCTACCAATATAACTACTATCCCTTCTCTGCACATGTCCAAACCACCTCAATCTGGCTTCTCTGACTTTGTCTCCAAAACAACCAACCTAAACTGTTCCTCTGATGTGCTCGTTCCTAATCTTGTCCATCCTTGTCACTCCTAAACTGAACCTCAACATCCTCATCTCTGCTACTTCCATCTCTGCCTTGTGTCTCTTCCTCACTGCTACAGTCTCTAACCCATACATCATAGCTGGTCTCACTACTGTTCTGTACACCTTTCCTTTGATTCTTGCTGACACTCTTCTGTCACACAACACCCCTGACACTTTTCTCCACCCACTCCAACCTGCCTGCACTCGCCTCTTCACCTCTTTTCCACACTCCCCGTCGCACTGGACTGTTGACCCCAAATACCTAAACTCCTCCACCTTCTTGACCTCAGCCCCCTGTAACCTCACTGTTCTACTTCCCTCCCTCTCGTTCAAACACATCTATTCTGTTTTACTACGACTGACTTTCATTCCTCTTCTTTCTAGAGCAAACAACCAACTTTCCAGGGGCCTGATGTATAAACGTTGCGTACGCACAAAATGGGCATAGAAATATGCGTACGCATTTTTCCACGCACATATCAGGATTTATAAAAAATAAACTTGGCGTAAATAAGTGCGCACCGGATGCTCTTGACCGTGCGTACGCACTTTTATAGATGAGTATTTGTTTTGGCGACACCAACTGTCCCAAATAGCAATAGCTATTTAAAATGAAAAACTTCTGAAACTGAAAAAATCCTATTACATCACCCAATAAATCAAATTGTATCAACCTGAATTATCATTATTAGCATTTTTAACCAGGTGCAAATACTTTGAATTTACTAATTTGTTTTAATAAATGGGCTATAAAAAGGTATGTGCGTATATAACTTATCATCATAATAGATGCTCTAGCGCTGTTAGAAGACCTTGCTAATGACGCTCTACAGAGGGAGCGTGTTTTCAGAGACCGTGAAGATTTCCTTGCTCATGATGATGATTGGCTCATGAGCCGATTTCGATTTCCAAGAGCCAACCCGTTGGAATTGTGTTCTGAATTATGGCCAGTATTGGAAAGACCCTCGCGGAGAAACCATGTGCTGTGTGTTCCTGTGCAAGTATTGACCACATTAGGCCACTTGGCCACTGGTACTTTCCAGCGAGAGTTGGCAGGCCGAGCGGGTATGTCGCAGTCATCCCAGAGCCGTGTCATGCCATATGTATGGGGCGCCATAGTGGGGATGGCACCCCGATACATCCGTTTTCCTTACATGCAAGCTGAATAGGCCAACATCAAAATGCGATTTGGAGCAATCGCCGGTTTTCCCAATGTAATCGCTGCTGTTGACTGCACTCATGTTGCAATAAAGGCACCATCTGAGAATGAATTAGCTTTTGTTGGTTGTATTAATATGCAACGAGATCATACATATTCAAAATGGGCGGTCTTAACCTCCAAATATGGTTATTTCGGGAGGAGATTGGGGTAAGGAATATGCACGTGCACCTGCGCACAATATTCAGATCATTTTGATTTATAAAGACAACCTTGCGCGGGTTCTGGCGTAAGTACGGTTTTATGAATCTGAAAACTTTTGTGCGTACGCAAATTCTGCCTTATGTGCGTAAGCACACTTTAAGGATTACATCTACGCAAAGTTTTTTACACGAGGCCCCAGGTCCTTTCATGAAATTATCAGGAATAATTTCAAATTTATTCCAACACCATTGTCTAGCACACTGCCACATTTCTGGAAAATCCTGACACAATTAGACAAAAAAAAATGATTGAAGTTCACAAATAAAATGCTAAAGCCGGCCAATCCAGATTTATGACTGATCGACCGATGCATCCCCTCTTTCCACAAATTTAGATCTCTTTATGGAAAAATCAATCTAAGCATTCCTCTGTGGTTTCTCACCCGTCTTATTCAGGGTTTCTGGCGGATTTATAAGATTGCATGTATGATTTTTTTAAGACCTTTAAGTATCAAGTTTAATTCATAAAACATCAAAAAACACAACTTTTTTTCTTAATAAACCATATGCTTATATAATGCATATATTATATAATAACCATAATGTTTAAAATTGTTAACCTTTTGGAGCATTTTTTTCAATCTCTGGCAATCCTTACTATCATCTTTAAGCTTTTTGAGCATTTATGAGTGTTCACAAGTGTTTTCTCAAACTCTGGCTACCCTAACCAATATTTTAATATTTTTGAGACTTTTCTCAATCTCCGGCTACCCCACAAAACAAACAAAAGCAGACATCAAATTTGCTTTGGACATAAGAAAAAGAAAACCAGTGAAAACTTATTTAACACCTACAATAGTGAATTTAACACTTTTATGATCTAAAATTTGGGCTTTTAAATTATACATTTTATAAGACCCCGCAGAAACCCTGTTGTAGGAGACCATATAGCTTTATCCTAAACATTAATCATGGAGTCCTTACCTTCTGGCCAATAGCTGGGTTCGCTGGTGCTCTGTGCTTCTTTTGCTTCCGCCTCTTGTTTGGCTTTCTTCTTACTTACAGGTATTTTCTTCTGCTTGAACTCCTGAACATCCCAGTCCAGATCCCACAGCCAGGGGTCATCCTTGTAGCTGTTCAGCAAACAAAAAAGCCATTAATAAAATGTTATTGTTTTGAAACAGTTAACTTTCTCCAATGGTTCATTGATATTAGAGCTAATGTTTAGGAGTGAAACACAAACTAGCACATAATCACCAATCCTCCTGTAAGAGCTGGCAGGCGTCATCAGCCAGGATCATCAGAGACTTCTTCATCTCTCGCTGGAGCTCTTCAAAGGTGGTTTGAGCATCCTCAAGGTACCGCCTCCAGTTCTGATTGACTGGAAGATAGCTAACACCCATTTCAAGCATCCCTGCAAGAGTCACCGGGTGAGGACACCTGGAAACATAGATGATGTGAAGAACTTTCAACGGAATGTTTATGGCATTATTAATCAGAAAGCATGATCATACCGCTCCAGGAAGAGAGGGAGCTGCTGAGTGAAGACTTCGTGTGTGGCCAAAACATCAAGTGCACAATACTGCATCAGTTCCTACACCAAAAATAAAACAAGATTAGTTTCCCATTTTTGTTTATTTAAAGGTACCATATCAAGTAAACTCAACTTTTCACTCATTTCTTGCATGTTTTAGTATTGTTCCCTTATTGTTCCTAATTAATGATACACTTAGATGATGTGCTATTGATCCGCATGACAACTGAAAAAAATACACAGCATTATTAATGAATTCTTATTACATCGATGGACAAAAATACCAAAAGCAAAACGTAAATGACAAAAATGGAATGTGGATTGTATTGACCTGAAATTTGCTCCTAACATCAGCCATGGTGCCATTCACAAACACATCTCTGGATTCCTTCATTAATGGGTCTCCTCCGACATAGAGAGCGTGAACGTCAGCAAGGTTATTAATACTGCTGATATCAACCCATTCCCAAGAGCCAATCTGCATCAGAGAAAAAATGCATTATTATGATTTCTTCACACTGGAAAGCATAAATGGCAGAGATGTATATGTTAATGAGAATACACAGACTTGCAGAGCAGATATAGATTTGTTGCAACACACAGCAAGCTTTCTTGTGATGGAGTAGCAGAGGATCAGGGTTGCCAGATCTGAGTAACAGTTTCCAGCCCAAACTCAACGTCAAAATTTGCCCAAATGGTTTTATAATATATTTTCAAAGTGCATTTTTCTAATATATGAGGAAAAATATTAGAATGGGATAAAAATCTAATATTTAAATATATTTTAGATATACACATTTCTATATTTGTATAAATTATATTTACATATAAAGGTGCAAGTCTACTTTCTACTATTTACTTGAATATAGTGTAATACTTATCAAATTATATATTTAAGTAAAATTTAAAAAAATTACAATATTTTAAAAAGTTTCCCAGCGATGGGTTGCGGCTGGAAGGGCATCCGCTGCGTAAAACATATGCCAGAGAGTTGGCGGTTCATTCCGCTGTGGCGACCCCGAAAGGGAAGAAAGCCGACATGAAGATGAATGAATGAATATTTTAAAAAGCAGCTTAAATTTTATAGACCCTCCCAACGACCCATTTTCCCAGTCCAACATAACCAAAATAGCCCAATTGGGAGGAAACCTGTCCAATCTGGCAACACTGTAGAGACTTCAAAAGTAGACAATCGGCAGAAATCCGCTTCCTTCAACCAATCAGCTTGCTCTAGACTAGTGACGCATTTCTGGAGGGCTATTGCAACAAAAAAGGTGGAGAAAAGTCACATTGTATGGACACCTCCTGCTGTATCTAAGCACACACGCATTAAAAAAACAATGATTAAAAGGATCATGCTCTGAGGAGAGTCTGTGTAGATGAGGAGAATCTGGTGAGTTTCAAGTTTTCTATTCACACTGAGAATTTAATGACAATCCATTAGATTTAGTTGCTAAACTGGCATTATACTGTTCAAGAACTACTATATTTGCTAAAGTGTGCTGAAAGAAGTGGAAGAAAGAGATTTAGAATGTAGACTGATGGAAGACACTGAGAGGAGAACGTAGACTGTTTCCTTGCATCACCTGTATTGATGTGTGATCTGGGCAGATTTTCTGCGGTCGACTCAGAGCGGGACACACTGATGCTCAATTTTTCAGATTTTTTGTGTGAACTAAGCATTCTCCAATCACTTCTGACCCACAAACAATGCTGATCAAACTTACTCCTGGTGCATCAACACGCCGTCCGAGCCGCTTCATGTGCTCCTTAACTTCCTGTAGGCCTCTTCTTTTGCCGTGCTTGTTAGCCATCCAGAGCGAGCGCTGAAAGCCAGTCAGGCCCGAGATGGCCATGTGGAGGCTCATGGTGTCCAGGAATCGCATCTTGGAGCCCTGTACAAACCGACTGCAAAATTATACATGACAACATACCTTTATTTAGAAGGTTGATTTCATTTACAGGTTCCTTGTTAGAGCTCGGAACACACAGATTTGTGTGTGGTGGGACATTTTCTGTGGTGGGACCAAGATTGTGGAATGCACTGCATCCCCCTGTTAAAATTGAATGTTTTAAGTCTCGTCTTCACACTCTTTTTTTACCCTTTGGCTTTTAACTCAGCCTGAGTTTATGTGGTACCCTGTTTGTTTTATTAATGTGTCTATAGTTGTTTTATTGCTTAAAATGTTAAAATGTTGTCTCTTTTAACTACTGTTTGCAACAAGACTTTGGCAGCTTTTCTGTCTGTAAAATGTGCTAGAGAAATAAAGTGGATTGGATTTGATTGGATTTTAAGGCCCTTGCTTTTCCACTCGATATCCACCAAAATTAACCAACGTCAGCTTAAAACATTGTTGATTGTTGAAATTCCAAGCAGAATTTTGTCATTGCTAACAGTTTGCTTGTAGCCAATCATTAAAGAATGGCGGGGACAAGTGTTTATTTAAATATCGGCATTTTTCATTTTTTAAAATTCTGAAGAAAAAAAATAAATAGCTTTGCCAAGTTTAGGGGCAGCCTCCAGTCAGACTGATATGATCTTTCAAACAGCAACAAATCAGGATTCCAATCACAGTTCTGGCTTATGAACACATCTCTTACAGAGTGTTTATAAAACGATAATGCGAGGTACTGTGCTCCGAGCTCTAAACCACTACTTGTAACTATAGTTTACTTTTGAAATAAGTGTGACCTTCAATAAGTACTGCTCCTTAATGTGTGCCCGATCAAAGCTGACGTTGTGTCCTACCACAAGCCTCTCCTTCCACTCACCACCCCGAGGCTGGCTGGAGTTGGCATGTGTCTCCAGAGGGATGAGGTCAGCCAGTGTCATATCACTGGACCAGGTATATCGGTCCTCCACCAGTCTGCGACTGCACCACGAGTACCTGGAACAATGAGTTTGAAAATTTTTTACATACGGTAATACAGTTTACCACAATGAAAAAAGGGCAATAACCTCACCAGGCAGTAGGAGAAACGGCTACCGCCAATGTAGGGTAGTGCCCCTCCGCCATGCAAACCTCTACATCAAAAACAATGGCACTTTCATCAGGGAAATGAACTCTCTGCTGCTCTCCATTTTTCCCGTACTGAGTCCAGCCCACTTCCCAGGCCCATTCCTTTGGCATCCTGGGAATCTGTGTCTTCTGAAGCTGGCTAGCTGCTTCTAAATAAGGCAGACTCTGCTTCTGGGCAAGCAATTGAAAGTGCTCATCAATGTTCTTCCCATACATCTGAGGTAGCTTGAGTTCAACATCAGGTAACAGGGAGGTCCCCTTCCCCCAGAGCCCATGCTGCTCCAAGTGTCTGATGCTGCGTTCTACATGTTCGCCAGTGTAGTCCTGTGTCTGCCCTCGAAATATCTGCTCCTGCAAGTTCCTGGACAGCATCTGGATGTTGAGGGGGTTTAAACGGGTCTGCGTGGAGCACGGTTGTGGTTTGGTTTGGGCAGAGGTGCAGTAACTTCTCACCCAGAACTTGGATTGGCTGAAGTTCTTCCAAATGTTGCATGATTTCAGACTGACCATTGTATTAAACCCTTGGATAAAACATAATCACAGAGGTATCTAGAATATAAAAATTGAACACATTTGTCACTGACGATCATAGATCACTCCAAACGAACACAATTTATATTAGTCTGGATACATTATTTAGCTATAGTAATCTAATACAGAAAAATAACTTAGCCTTCATAAAGAAATCCCCACTTTTCATCAGTTATACACACTGTTCAAATCTTAAGCATTCTACTGCTATAGTTCTCAAGATAACCTGATATAATGACACCAGAACTATTTCAGAAAATCCTACACAAGATAGTTTAGCTGGGTATCTTCCAATCTCTAACCATTCCCGAACAGCTCTAAAGTATTCTTTTCACCGGTTGTCCTCGTTCACATTTCATTTAGAAGGTGAGTTTTAAAATTTGGGTTGTTAACATTACCTAAAATGCTTAATGTATTACCTTAAATGTTACAATTACATAAACTAATCTAAATGAAACCACGAATATGGGAAACAGTGAATAGTTTATTTGTAAAATGCCAGCACAAAAAGTAAAATTTCTCAGTTTCATAATAAAACGTTTAAATAACTTACAAATTCAGTTTAAATAGAGAAAAAAATAAAACATTTACGAAGTACTAAATTGCCTTAATTTAATTAAAGGTACTGTAACATTGTTAACATGCAGTGTTAAAATAATATTTATATATTATCAAAACAACTAAGACGATTCCTATTATAAATATTAAAGAAATAGTTTGCGTCTTTGCAGCTCAGTCGAGTTATTTTAATTTACGTAAACTAAATTGTGACTAACGTACAGCAACTTTATGTTCACCGTTGAACAAATGTGGCCCTTCTGGAGTACCCATGTAGCTGGTAGACTCATCGTGGTAATTCAAAGTTTAACAAACCAGACATTTCACCGTTGACTGTATAAGCTTCTCCACATGACCATGTTTACTTCAGCGCTGTGCAATGAACACTTTCTCGTGTCACTGCGCCACCCAGTGCTTTGGAGTTGTGATTTGAAACCGTTTGGTTTCGAGACTATTTTATTTTAGAATTGCTTTTAACATTATAATGCGCTTTATATACGTACACGATATATTATAAATGGTTTATAACAATTAGAATAAAAATACATTCTCCTCTAGTCGGTCTTGTGGGTGGAAACTCATATGTAATCATAGGTAATTCTGTATCGCTAGCATGATCTTTATGCTAACGTCTACACTATTTAATTTAGCACTGTATTATTTTTATTAATGTATCTTATACATTTCACATACACATTGGTATAACGGCCTCGTGGCCTAATGGATAAGGCGTCTGACTTCGGATCAGAAGATTGCAGGTTCGAGTCCTGCCGGGGTCGTAGCTTTTTTCAAATGAAAACAAATACGCAAACTTTAATTTCAAGATTTTTCTCACGTGTCATGACAAGATAAAAACTTTGTATTGCGATATTGGCAAGAAGAAAATCTATTTCGATTTCAAAGACAAAACACAAACGAATAATACGTTTTGTAGCCATCATACCTTATGTTTTATCAATAGTATTGATTGAAAAAGTTTAATTGATCTGTGCGTTGTTAAATAACTTAATTGTGCACCTTCAACAACAAAAATCTAAATTAGAGCGGTTGATATACTCTGGTCAAATCCGTCAATTTACTGGTATTACCAAAAGAGGGCACCAAAATCAAAGAAAATGATTAACTGATTCTGTTTCGGCATATAATGTCAAGAAAACGAAAAGAAAACAAACACGAAACCCTCTTAAACGCTTATGTTTTATCATATATAGTACATTCATTCTAAAAAAAATCTATAAATATAGAAATTGTCCAGGCTGATCTCCCAACTGCCACATGAGGGCGACATTGAATAAACTAAACATATCACCTCAGAGAGCTAAACCAACGTAAAACATCCTGTTGTTAAATAACATTTTATAATACAACTTGTGTCAGTGTCGCAGAAAGGTAGAAAGGGTTGTTGGGTTGCTAGTAACAAACATGTCTAGCAGAAATACATTTTAATGGTTCAAAATGTAAACCTCACACTGGATTAGGCTAATAAAGTACGTCAAAGTGGTTGTTTTCTAATAAAACCAGGGCTGGTGGGAATACACTAATCTTAAAACATTACAGTAAATTATCCCCTTTATTCTTTTGTAACAGCAAATCCGCCAATTGTTCTACTAACCCATCGCGTGTGGAGATTTACCGTGTAGACCTTCATGGTTCAGCGAAGAGCGAGTAAATATTCTCTCTTTTCTTTCTCCTTTTATTGCCAGATGAACAAACTCTGTGTGTTGTTCTCACTGGATGAAAGAGCCCTTGATGCCTGTGTGTAAGCTCCCTCTGTCTGTGTCTGCCTCTACATCTGTGAGACACTGAGAAAAAGAGACGTTATCCTTAGCTCTATTCAAACCCCCAAAAAAGACAATTCTACCAAACCAAACATTTAATCTTTTTTTTCTGGAGGCTACTCAGGAATATAACATTTCTGTTGCTAAACCGTGGTAAATAGTATAGAAACCAAACAAACCAATCACTCTTTAAATTATTCCTCTTGTTTTAGTTCATTTGACAGGTTTATATATGTACTTTAAACATATGAACATGTAACTTTGAGGCGAGCTACTACTATAAACAAATATTAGTTTCTCCCAGCGTAGGTTCATCGGGTTTAAGGACTCATTAAATCACGATGCTGCGGAGCACAGGCCTGAAAAGCAAAGGACTGATGCTGTTCACGTCTGAGGAGACAGGTCAAAGGTCACGGGGGTTCACATGCTCATCATCTATTGGTATGCTAACGTGAAAGATACAGATATAACCTCATGAAGAGGCTCAAATGAGGCCTGAGGCGCGGAGATCAACAAGTGTGGATGCTTAACCAGACAATTCCGCATTATAAAAGGAGGTTCAGTCTCAAGGAGGCTCCAGTTAACAAAAAGTGATTTAAATTCACAATATTATATATTGTTATTGCTGAATTTATTGTGTATATACAGAAAATATGGGCATGTGTAGTGGTATTAGAATATGCTTGTTTTCCTAATTTAATTCTGTCTGATTTAGCTAATTACAAACTGAAAAATATTAGAAATATAATAGCCTAAATGAATAGTGTTTCATCAAACCAAAAGTGGCCATGTTGGAGATATTCCTCATAAAATATTTATTTGAAACAGGACTCCCCACTTTTGAGAGAGAAAAGGGTGAATTACTTTCTGCTCTGTTTTAACCAGACGAACCATGTATTTTTAAAAACACTACAGACTACGTAAAGTTATATTAAATCATGGAGGAAAGTGCAAAAAAAGAATTAAAGGAGGTGCTTGTGGTAAGCCAAGATTTCCACTGCAATAATATTGAAAACGTTCATGTTTGTTCTTTTCATCTCCAGGGAGTATCTCCAGCATGGCTGGACTTTAACTTGTTACTATGTGTGTTACTAAGCACATACTAAAATATGCATTTATCGACATTCGTGCAAGCTACCTCATTTTCACCTCTTCACCTCACTTTGAGGGAGATGTCTCGCGCCCAGCTTGCTTGCTGGTTCCAGACCCGACAGCTTCCCTAGCATGCCACTAAATTACCGGCATTCTGAAGTAGAAGAAATGTTTTTCACGGTCAGACTGACTAACACAGCTAAAAACAAACAAATTTATCAAACTTTGCTTTCCAGCTAACAGCTTTATGTTACAAGAACGTCTTGGTATCGTTACCTCCAAGATGCATAAACGCTAGTTTGTCCAGTTTTTTTTACATTCTGTGAACGTTCTCTCAAGCGTATTAAAACATTTTTAGAACATTTTCATCATCTACAAAAAACGTTCTAGGAATGTTCTGAGAACATTGTTCCCAGAACGTTCTCTTTCAACGCTGTGAGAACGTTCATCACTCATCAACAACTTTCAAGGAATGTTCTGAGAATGTTGTTTAGAAAAGGTTTTTAACTAATTTAATTGAACATTATTAGAATGTTACTAGTTAGCTGGGTTTCTGGTTCCAGACCTGACAGCTTTCCTCACAATTTTGTGTGCGAAACTAAATTATCAGTGAATGACCTAATAAAATTCATTCAGTTGTATTATAATCATTGGATCTGTTCATATTTTTATGCTTAAGAATCCTTAAAGACGTGATCTGTCTGTGCCCTAAACTTTGGTGAATTTGAAAAGCGTTTAGCAATCTCAAATTACTTGTAAATACCAAAACATTAGCTTTAAAAAGGAGGGCACATCCTTTTTTTTTTACACAGCTTTTCCCTTTGCAGTTAAAGAGGGACACAGCCTTCTAGGGCACTCTGGGTCATCCATTCTCACTGGCCACAAGGGACAAAGAGGACACAGCCACTCAATTAGCAGCTCTTAACCTGTGTGTATGACCTCTGACCTTTGCCGCTCTGGTCCGGTTTATTGTCCTCCTGGGAGAGAGGGTCCATCTGATATTCATTCATCTGCTCTCTATCAAGTGTCCATTGAACGGTCCGGACTAAAAGAGACAAGGTCATTAGCACTGAACATCTTAAAGCCATCCAGTCCATTCTTTGGCTTGTGTTTAGTAAATCAAGACTCGCACATTTAGTGTTTAACGATAGAGACTATATATATATATATATATTAATATATATATATATATATATATATATATATATATATATATATATATATATATATATATATATATATATATATATATATATATATATATATATATATATATTTAAAAACGTTTCTGTTATGACAAGGAAAATCTGATAAATGAAATACAAAATATGATAGAATATTTAGAAATGACCAGGGTGTGATTTAGAACTAATTTGCCCTATTTCTGCAATTGTCAATTTTTTGGGTGAATATGTAATTGCTCGTCTGTGAAAAAATTATAAGATCCAGTGTAAACGGCATACTTTTTAAACAGTAAATCATTTGGGAAAATGCAAGTGACTAGAGCTCATACACTGTAAAGTAAATAAAAAACAAAGACTGATCAACTTTGTATTTCGTTTATTTTCACGGCTGTGTTTTTCTAAAAGGAAAAACCCTCGGCTGTTGAGGTCATTGGATAATTATTTATAAATATTTATGTATTATCTGACGTAATCTTGAATATTAAATGATATTTTACGTCAGTTGATCTTTATCCAATGGCAAAAGTTGTTTGTGAATATTAAGAGTACGAATAGATAGTTTTATAATAAAGTTTATTACGTTATTTCATGATTCTTGTTTTAATTATTGTTTACCTTAAAAAAATCAAATATTTTACCTTTAAATTAAAAACATTAATACCTGACATGAGGGCGTTTTAAATTTCTCACGGAGTAATTTTCTCATCTCGAGTTTATGATTTTTTTTTCACGCATTTTACTTTTTTAATGACATGACTGATATAACTAGCCAAGTGTGAAATTCTAAAACTTTCGTCTAACATTACATGTGCGCGGTGCATTTATTATTAACAGTTTGTTAACGTTCAGCGTTAGCTTAGGCTACCTTCTCCACCTAACTCCCTTATAACGTAATTTCTATTTTAGAAGAAACAATCGCGAAGACCGTTCACCTCGTAGTATTAAACAAAAGCATGTAACGTTAATGATTAAGAAAAATTATATTAGATCTTATTTCCTCACCTCTTCGACAAAACATCGTCCAATTTTCTTGCTAGTGCTAGTGCACTTGCATGCTAATCAACTGGCTAACGCTATCAACTCCACAGGCAAAAAATGGCATTAGTATATTCGCTTTTGGATCACAATTTTATTGAATAGTTTTAAGAAATTAATATTCAGCAACAAAACAGTTATTTATGTAAACAAGTTAGTAATGCTTTCAATAAAAGTGGCTTTTCAAATAAAAAAATAACACCACACCCATTATGAAACATGAACAGGAGAGATCCATCAAAAAATTTCACAGAATATTCCATAATTTCGACATCATTCAGAGTGGATTAACACAGGTTAAACAAATAAAATACATTTTTAAAAATGTAGTGTGCTTTATGAAAGATTTAAACCATTATCAATCCCTGTACAGATATTGAATCAGCATCTAATGCACGCACATAATGAATGAAGCTATACACAATGTCCAATCAAACAGTGAAATGGGCTTTTAATTTTAATAAATACAAAATGTTTCTGCTCTTCTCTTGCTTTTCTGTGCTTGGTCCTGATCTGGTCTCGTCATTCATAAATTCTGATGTTCATTTCATATCTGTAAAAGATAAAAAGAGGAGAATTAATAAAAAAAATGCACTGACCTTATTTACTACACAGGCATTGTGGATAATTTGGGCGTTTAATGAGGGTGAACCATACCATTGTACCCTCCGTTCGAAACACAAGCATCCCAAAGAGTCTCACACAGAGGACTGTTAGACGTTAGACTATTCTCACACACTCCACACTCATCGAAAGCAAAATAAACGATCCGTAATCAATCTCTTTCTCTCCTCCTCAGCAGCGCTTTGTAAAGAGTGTAGGCGCTCTGTCACAGTGTTCAAATCTAATGTGCGGAGCTTCCCAGTGCCTTTCATTAGCACAGCGGAGCAGCTTCCACCATTCTCTGTTCACTTCCAGCTCTCCCTCTCTCCTAACTCACCATTCGTCCCTTTTCTTTCTCCTTGTTTTCCCCCAACAGCCTCTATGGGCTCCATGCAGCTTATGCAAATGGCTCCCTTTATTATACCCGCCTGCTGGCCGACACACACATTCTTACACACAGTAATTCCAACTCCAACACGCAATTTTAGAGCATTGCCAACCAATTACACCAAGCGACGCCATGGCAGATTTATAAGTACAGACCTGCAACACACCTGCGTGTTGGTACTTCCCATCATCCCATGCCCCTGGTGGTTTTGGGGTGTCAGGGTGGATTTGAACTTGAGACAAGTGCATGCAGATGGTGGGGTGAGGGTCTAACTAGACTGTGTCTCGGAAAAGGGGGGTGTAGGAGATGCAGCCCCGATCCCGACCGTTCCCAGGCTCCAGAACTGTGCCCAGCTGCGGGGTGGGGAAGGGGGCACGTCACCAGACAGGGCTGACAGCACGGCCCTTTCAAAACAGCATAACTCAAGCTCCTCGCCACCCAACCATAGCAACTCGCACACAGGTCAAAGGGCAAACCATACCCCCAGAAGACTGGATGCAAAGTGAAACACAACAGGACGAGTCTAGACATCTGCGAACTTGAACTTGACTTCATTAGCCATGTTTCCAGTCGTGGTGGTTTGTAAGAGCCATCATTCCCATCAGGTATTTCGCATCATCGTCATCACAGCTAACGACTGATAATGCTTAATTTAAAGATAAATGATGTCAATAGCCTGGCGCAAGTTATCTCAGGCGCATCATGAGTAACCATAGAGATCAGGGATGGAGGAACTGTAATAATCTTCCCGATCTGGGGCTCTTGATGCAATCTTAATCCTCCTTTGTCAAAAATAATCCAAGATTGAGGCTGACCAATGTACTTTTTAAGAACACTGAAGCAAGCATCATAAGCTTTTTGTAAGTGTATAATTAAATGCTTAACATATAGATACAAGTTTTTAAAAAGTGTGAAACTTTAACGTTTAAACTATTCATTAGCTGTATATTTTAACACTATTGTATAAGTAATTTTGCTATTTAACTGTTAAAATTAACATAGGATTTGTCCTACATTTCTTATATTGGTTGAAATCCAGTGGGAGTTGTCATACAATCAGCCCAGTTTAACAGCTCTGGAAACCGTGTTCTGCAGACGACTGCTGACCTCAATCATGATCTTGCTTTAATCTTCAAGCAGTTTATTCTCAGATATCACTGACTACTTTAAGCACTGCAGCTCTCTCCATTAGAAAGAATACATAGTCACTAAAATATCACAAAAATCAAATAGCTGTTTTTAAGCATTGTCTATCATCTCTACCAAAAAAAAAATCAAGCTAGGTTTATTTTCTGTGCAGTGAACTGTTATTTTAACAACAAATTTTCCATTTGCAATTACTAATATTTCCTGCGCAGCCAATCAATATAAAGCAGCTTTTCACTTACGACATGACTCTTCAGATCAGATCTTCTGAAATAAAGTTTCAACTGAAATGTCGTTGAAAGGCTGTTGGGTTTCTGGGTTACAAGTCTAGCAGAAATATCCAAAATACTTGCTAATGGTTAAAAATGTAAATCTCACACTAGATTAGCCTAATAAAGTAGGACACAGTGGTTGTACTCTAATAAAATCTTACAACAAAATCTAAAAACATTAAAGTAAAATATCTCTTTATTGTCTTAAAAGTGTCTTTTCCCTTAAAATATATTGTTATTATTTCATGACAGCTTTCATTCTCAAAATCTACTTACCTAAATTGCTTAAGGTAAAGCACAATTTGGGTATATTATAAACATCACATGCCCTATTCTTTTAGTTACTCCCCTTATTACAACAAATAAACAGTTTCAACAATATACAACCAGCTACGATTGTACTGGGAACATTGACAAACATATTTGATCAATCTGGGATTTGGTCACCTGATGTTCTATTCAGTCTCTCAGAAGGGTTTAGCTGAATACACATAAAAAAATGCTCTGTGAAATGCCATTTATTTTAATTTAATAGAAAAACTAGCATCAGTTTTAATGCTTTTTACAAAGTATGTAGGGATACAAAATGAATTTACAATATCAAAATAATTTACAACATTTCTGCTTATTTGTATTTAAATATGTAAAATGAGTGTAACCATACCCAGACATACAGATAATTGTATTGATTTGTATCTCATTACGGTGGCCATTATTCAAGCATTTGGTATTGCTCATCACAAAAAAATAGTTGATTATTTGTGAACATTTTTCTAGGAGTATTTTACCATCATGAAGATATCTCGATAAACGTAAAAGATGAGTAGCTGAACTTGTTTAATTCAATGTCTTTGAGTGGCTAAAAAATAAATTATTATAAATTAAATTCCTTAATGTTTCGAAATTAATGTTTCGTTCTAGCTTTTAATGTGTTCTAAAGTAAATATTCTAAAACTCAGGATCTAAGTTTACTCTACAATTTCAAAGGGCTCAAAAGGCTTAAAAAGAGAAAAATGCTCATTCAAGATCCAAACATCTTTTATCACATCAAAACATCCATCTGCATCCCACCCAGACTAACACACGAACCCCATGTAAACTAATGAAGACGATCAGGTGGTGTCTGTAAACACACACACAAGCGCACCGCCGTCTACACACACTAAACTCGCACACACAAAGGCTGAGTGTGTGATCATCTGCATAACGGTCTGGAGTGTGTGGCATCTGCCTGGCTGTGTTTCCCACCCTGCCCCCTCAGGCCCCTCACAATGGTGGGAACGTCGGCGCAGGGGGCCTCGAGAGCAGAGGAGGGGTGTCCACGAGCGCTGGGCAGAATATTAATGACTGACGGCACGTCCCGCCGCACGCTGCAGCTGCCACGACACCGCCCGCCTCACACTCTTCAACTGTACCAGCCTCACCCATGCTCCCCCCCCTCACTTACAAACACACACACACTCAGAGCATCTGAGCTAAGCAGCTTCATCATGCTGACACTTTCACTGCTTTAGTATAACATACTATAGATGTTCCTTTTCTTTCTCTCGCTCCCTTTCATTCGTTCCCTTTTTACTGTTTTGGGTATTTTACGTGTGATGGATTCTGTTTAAGAGCTGAAGAAGCTCAAGCTTTAGTTGATGGATGGTTATAAAGCCTGATTTTATGACAGCGAGCATCAAAACGCTTCCAGAAGAGCTTGCTTCATCGTCACTGTAATGTTAGGGTGCACTAAAAGGATGAAAGCACGTCACACGCCACATACTAACTTTTATTTCTATTTTTACACTAACTGAGCACACACACTGAAAATACAGATATTTCGTTCTTTTAGTTTTATGAACCTTACAGTAAATCTGGGCTTCTCCATTTTAAGACCCCTACAGTAAATCTGGCTTTTTAAAAAAAGACGTTAAAAATGGCAAAATCGGCAATATTAAACATATATAGTGTTTATCACAGAGCTTTGAGGTGTCATGTTTATCATTGTTTAAACCCATGAAAACAATTAAAACAGACATTGATTTACATTGTATATTGAAAAAAACGCTTTAATGTAAAATTTGTTTGTTTTTCTGTTTTTACTAAATGCATTGCTGCCAGATTTTTAAATCGGTTTTAAATTCAGGACACCATATTTTATGATTGCATTTTTCAGCATTTTGTTCTAAAAATGCAACTACATTAAAACATTTTAAATAATTAAAATGCTTTTAATTTAAAATGAACTATAGGCATCTAATGAATTGTTCCACACTTTTTATTAAAAAAAGATATCTACCTCGTGTAGATATATGTATTTGAGATATCACTTAAAGAGTTAGTTTGATATACTATATATACCGTATAGTCACAAACTACACCTTAAAATCTAGAGAATAAAATACACTCTATTCAAAAGATTTTTTTTTATGTATCACGTTTTATTGTAAAGCACTTTGGCCAGCTTTGCTGTATGAAATGAGCAAAATAAATACATCTTACTTACTTTACTTAAATACATTCAGAGAAATCAGTATCTTAATCTAAACAGCCCATTCTACACAGAAACATTGTACCTTGTTAAAAATGTACATTGTACTGTATAAAACTCCACCCTTTAATTTTAAACACATTTTTAAATCTTAAAAATCAGGGTTTAATTGAATTAACTATTTAAAAGATGTATTAATTGAGAAGTTTTGAGCATATACTCTCTATCGAATGTATTCAGGATAAAATTAATTTTACTCTACTTATTATGCCATGTTTAAAAAACGCATTTCATAGTAAATATATGCACACGTTTGAAACCACGACACGGCAAGGAATTAAAAAAATATATAGTTATTCCAAATTTTTTAAAAATGTAACGACTGTAACTAAAAGCAAAGGGATGATGTCAGACTGAATTCCTCTTTGAATGAAAGGTGAGTGAATGCAGAACTGTTCGTTGTGTACCCCGAGTGCGCAGGACACAGGCCCCTGCAGACCTTCCTTCCACCCTCCGGCTCTGACTAACTTTAATAAGAGGGTTAGTAGTTTAATAAAATGTGCATCTATACTATCTGTATTCTTCAACATACCAAAGTTAATATATATATATATATATATATATATATATATATATATATATATATATATATATATATATATATATATATACACTCACATACTTTTATTTCTCCTCCAAGTGTTACAGTGTGTAGAACTGGAGTTAAAGAAACCCTCACAGGCCGTTTTAGACAAGTACATTTGTTGCATCATCCCTCTCCATTCATTTTGCTTGTAAGGTCACCACCAGTGAATAACTTTCCTTCTCCCCAGTCACATTCCCACAACACAGTGGCAATATAAAATAAAAAATAAAATCTCAAATAAATTCCAGTCAATGAAGAGTGTTGGCTGGTACTGGGGAGACTGTTGATAAAACACACTCAGGCCCGCTCTCGTGCTCTGTGTGTGTCTGAGCATGTCTGTGGAGTGTACAGCGCTCATTAACAGGTCTAGTTTTCACCGTTTCATCATCCATCCCTCGCTCTTCATCTACGCAGCAAGCTTTTGCTTTAACAAAGAGATCTGATGGTCTATATGTCTGCAGCGTAAAGATACACGACAAGAAGATCCTTCCTCATGCACCTGATATTCAAGATATTTCTCCAGGATTTAAGTTAGAACGTACAATTTCAAACGGAACTGTTTACTTGTATTGTCTAGTTGAAGACTATAAAGAAAATGACCAGCAGCTGAAAGTATAATAAAAAAAACAGATCTGTATTTTTAAAGACAAAAATATTCAATACTTAAGTTCTATTATTCACTGTAAAATAAAAATATCTGCTCGTCACAGGCAAATTGATATATATATATGTGTGTGTGTGTGTGTGTGTGTTTGTATCCATGTTTGTTTTTACAGTAACTTCTTTCTTTACAAAGCTGTCAATGCTTTATTTTAATTTTGAATTGCCATTGATTATAATAAACATATCTATTTTCTATTCATTCTTATTTCCTGTATGATCTGCATTTTATAAACTCACAAAATGTGTTTTGTAGGCATTTTTGTTTTTACAGCGACTTCTCAATGAATGCTTTATTTATCTATTTAAATTTTTTTGCAAGGAACTTATCATTGTTTATAAAACATAAACTCCATAAGAAACAAACCTTTATTGTATTAATTTCAATTTCCTGAATGATCTGCTTTTGGATGGCCAAAATGAGTTTATGTTTTGTAACCGTATTTGTTTTTCTTCGTTTTAGGTAAAACTGTGAAGGCTTTATTTCATCTTCTTCCATACCTTAGAGTGTTTATGTTTTTTGTCTTTTAAATCCTGAATTATTTGTACTTTAAAAGCTTAAAATTGTTGGACATGGCATTCACATAAATGAAATACTGAAAGGATATTTAGAATTGTCACAGCAATAACAAAAACCTTAGAGATGATGTGCAAAAAAATGTGGTGTTTTTATTAAAACTCAATCAAACTGTTGCGATCATTTTAAAGGTTGAAGCTGAACGTCGTCCTTAACGAAGATTGCCTCATGATCGTGAACAAGCGAAACACGCTGCAGCTTTAACAAAGGAAGATGGAAGCCACTCCATCCCCGCTCTCTCTTTCTCTCAAACCTACTGCTAATTAATATCAGACCAAAGGCGTGGGGGGGGGGGGGGGGCAAATGAATGAGGCTATGATACCCCCGTACAGACACACACTCACGTGCAAATAAAGCCCCTGGTGCAGCTCACCTCATGTGGCAGCCCAGCCATCTTAGCTTCGCCAGAATCTTCTACATCAAGATGGCCTCCACTACCCTATGTGTTGGGACACCAGCTCGCTGCTGGCACCGACCCTGGCACGGCGTCCCCCCCCGGTGATACAGATGGCACAGGGGCTTTTGGATAGCCGAGGGTAAAAGGAAAGAGCCCTCAAACATCTCTGTGTCTGATGGCGATGCCAAGCGCCATGATGAGGGTGCAAATAAGGGTCTGAATGAAAGAGAAGGAAGGAGAGAGTTTAATAGATAGAAGGAGAGAGAGAGAGAGAGAGAGAGAGAGAGAGAAAGAGAGAGAGGGGAGGGAAATGCAGCATTAACAAAAACACTCTTTGTTATTATTGCCAAGATGATGCCATGGCAACAGCCTCTTGGTGCATATACAGCTGCTTTCGCCCTCATTTCCATTTTTTGTACATTGTACATTTTCATTTATTTGTTGTACGACACATTAACATCTTATTTATTGATTCGTATGTGAATTTTATTTGTGCCATTTCATTTGATAAATGTCATAATCCAGTTGTTTGTTTGCATTGAAACAGTTAATAACAATGTCTTTAGCCAATATATATATGTGGTTTTTTTTTGTCTATTATAATCTATGTATTGTTTCTGCACCAGATAAATACAAAAGGTGAAAAAGTCTTTTTGGCTGTGACTCTGAGTTTGTTCCACAGAAGCTGAATCTGAGGGTATTTAAAAAAAATCAAAGGTCCTTTTTCTTAAACATTGGTTTTGCATTAAAATATGCATTTCATTATTTTCTTGAATTTTCTACATTGTTTAGTTTACGCTGTTTACATTCTATTTTAATATTTAGCACTTTTATTTTATTATTTAAGGATGGAAGGAGCTATATAAATAAACTACTAATACTTCTATAAAGTCACTTGCGTTATAAAAAAAAACACACACAAATGAAATATGTTACGTGAATTGTTTAGACTACTCCACACTTTTACACTCGAACTCCTTAAATTGTGCAAAAATTAAGACTTTTCTCGTATGGTTAAACCCCAAAACAATTCTTTTGCATGTGGCTACAAATTAAAGTGTGGTGTCCCAAACCAAATCTGCAGCATCCGAGCATGGGAAGACCTTAAGCCTGGAACACACACTCCATTGAGCCTGAGCAATTAGCTGGCACTGTGTATCATTAGCCAGTGCAATAGGTCTCTGTTCCATCGAGAGCTTCTCCTAAAGAAAGAAGTGTAGCCTGCTTTAATTCTTCAGTGTGTGTGTACAGAGCATGAATAACTGTTTGTACGGCTGCCATTGTTTCTGCCTTTCACACGGCCAAATCCGCCACAGAGAGTCTCAATAGGAGTACAGAACGATCCGGAGACACTCTTTAGGCCTCCGAGCTCCACAAATAACCCTCAAGAGCCTCTTCTGAAGGTCTCAGTGAGGAGAATCCACATACAGTACCAGCAAAAGCAAGAGAAAGCTGCTGAAAGAGATGCTTTCAGAGTAAATGATTGTGAGGAGACAAGAAAGAGATCCTCATTACCAATGCAGATTATGCTAAACGGAAAACGTGGAGTGGAGTGGAGATGATTGTTTCTTCTTGTTTTTTTGAGAGGAACTTTTATGGAATAGATGTTTTAGATTACCTGAGGTGTGGAGGCATCAGTTTTCTCAACTTGGAACAGATTTTGAGGGTTATTTCTACTTTCGGTTATCTAGCTTTATGAAACGTGTTAATACTCATACAGCTAGATAACCAAAGACAGAAACCAACCCTCAGACATGCAGAGATCTCCCAGACTGGCCCTCTCCTGGTATGGAGGAATCTGGAGAAAGATTTAAAGTGTTAACTCAAATACAGAAATTTGGCAAAAGATGAGCATAATAAAAAAGGCACACTGATAGGAGTAACATTTATAAATGAAACCAAAATTTGGGAAAAATTCAATAATTATAAACGATTCTGATATTTAACAAATAGCATAAGCAAAATTATGAAATTCTAATTATTCGAACCAGACCTGGATTACATTAATAGTTAAAAATAACTACCCGAAATCAATGTTTTAAACTAGAATTTTAAAACTATGTACTGTATATTTTCTATAGAGTTCATGAATTGAGTCTATAGGCTGATGAATTGGTTTAATTTTTTTACATTAAATAAATGACACATTTATGAATGATGTAACTCCAGATACATTGAACCTGAAGTAACTTACCAGAATTAGTTGAGAAAACTCAAAGATGTGGAAACAGTTGAGATATCAATATAAATTAAAAACAAAAATCAACCTTTAGATTGTAGAAAAATTGTAAGACTGTAAAATTGTGCTTTTATTTTGTCAAGTAAAAAAAAAATGATAATGTCACTGTTATATGATTCATGATAAATGATTGAGCCATGTAAAAAACAATCTTCAATTGTGTTAAATTCAACGAATTTTTACATTTTAAATTATTTTTTGCAGACCCTAAATTATAGGAATTTATTTCGCAAATAAATAAAGCTAATTTCTATTTCACGGATTATAAATACAGATTTAAAAAACTTTCTGAATTTTAGTTAGTAAATAGACAAATTTAGGAGACATTAACAGTAAAAGTAAGACAACTGCTATGTAATAAAAATCTAATGGAATTTTTTTAAATAGCTATTGGTTTCTGCCATTTTACATTAAGTCACACATAAAGGAAACCTATTTCTAACACACAATTAGCCCTCTTCACATTATTACCGAATTCTTACAAAGCAAACTGGTTCACAAAGAAAACCAGCCACATTCCTAATATTTCCAGAGCAAGCCACCTGAAGTGAAATTAAGCCACATTTTCAACCAAACCATTTCAGGGCTTACCTCGTGAATTCTTCATCATGTGGCACCATCATACTCATCATCAAAAACGTCATCGTCGTCCTCAGCTGCACATGAACACGCTGCGTGCCAGTTAAATCCCGCATTTGCTCCAAAAATCCCTCCGAATCTGAAGAAACCGCGTGTTTCTCATCCCCGCTGCTGCTAGCAGACACGTGCTGCGAGAATCGTTTACAACAGGTGGAGAACTCTCGAGTGCTCCGTCGATTTTATTGATTATGCTGATGTCGACGATGCTCGCGCAGCAATGGTACCAGTCCTCAGCATCCTGGCCAGTTTGTGCTTTCCTGCAGTGACGTCAGCAAGTGCACGGCCAATCACAGGCTCCGCTGCTCGTCGAACGGTGCCCCGACCAATCAGAGCGCGCGGTCGCGGGGCGCTTTTGTGCGCGGCTGGGCTCGAGGTTCGTTAATTAGCACGTGGCAGAGCTGTGACTAGCTCAGGCTCATTTGCTAACTCATAGCCTGAAATTTTAAACTAATTTGAAAAAATTATGGTTTATAAATAATTTAAATATAACAAACTGAGTCTCTCTAGTTACAGAACCCAAAGGCCCTTTCTGGTGCGTTTCTTAATATTGTATTTATTATCAGGGAACGTTTGTTAAAAACAAATTCCTCAGTTCTTAAAAAGAGCAAAGGCATGTTTCTAATTACGAGGTTCATTTTACAGCAATAAAAGAGAGTATTAAACCGTAAACGACTTAAATATTTTAAACCGGCTAATTACAAAATATAGAAGCTTCTAGGCTAAAATGTTTCCCTTTCAACTCAGTCTAAGTTTCTGGTTCAGAATGTTCGGTAGATTTCTCACTACATCGAACTAAAAACAAGATTTAAGCTACGTTTTACAGTCGATGCAACAATCTGATAACGAACAAAACTGCTTGAGTATATTTGCGATTTTAATTCGGTCGTTTTTTTTTTACATTTTCTGGTTAAACATTACCTTCTCTGATCAGTTATAACATTTACAATAATATGTGTATTTTATTTTATATTAATTTAGATGATATTCAAGCCAAATATCTAATTAAATTCCCTTTAAGCATAAAAACATTACAGGACCATTTGTGTTCATTACATTTTATTATTAGAGAATTACACAAGGATAATGCGTTTATAAATCGAGCAAAAAAGTGTGAGAGCCGACAAAAACACATTTTTAAAGTAAATCTTTAAACGATGATTCGTCGTTTTAATGAAGAAAAACGACTGAAATTTCACCAGCTGCTTTCGGATGCCAGTAAAAACACAAATATATTTTGGTGTAAACGAGTCTTCATGAATGGAGAGGAAAAATAAGAAATAACAAGGTTTCACAACAGACAAGTTTCTCGATTTATTTTCCCACCAAAAAACTCAGAAACAGAAAACGTTTGGCTAAAAGACTGTTCAACAAAATGCAATAAAAGACAATACATTTAGAAGAAAACACTGCAGTGTTTTGTCTAAACGGTTTAGTAAAAAATAGCTTAATTCGTGTGGTTATCAGCACAATTCAGTGTTAAATTATAAACACTCCCTCAGTGTTACATGTAACACCATTGGATGTGATTTAACACGGAAGTCAGTGTTCATTTAGCTCTGGCTAAAATTACCAGAGGTGCTGTGTGGTTAATCATGCATAATACTCTTGTAAGATTATTAAAATAATCTCATAATAATCTTATAATGTTATCCCAAATAAATACTGATACTAGAAATTCAGAAATTATTATATTGTTAATATATAATATTAATTTTATTTTTTAAACTAAATACACTTAATACACTTAAATGAATGTAACTTAATAATAGGTCACTTAGTTTATTTAAATATATAATACAGCTAAACGTAACTATTAATTGTCACCAAATTTAATCTTCACTGGTGTTTTATTCAACTTGCATTGTGTTACATTTCACTCTGGAGCAGTGCTTATATCCACATCCAGTGTTAATTTAACACTAAGATTTCTCCTGTACTTAAAAAATTTAAC
Source organism: Danionella dracula (assembly GCA_900490495.1). Lineage (NCBI taxonomy): Eukaryota > Metazoa > Chordata > Actinopteri > Cypriniformes > Danionidae > Danionella > Danionella dracula. The sequence goes on from UELW01000114.1 coordinate 338,621, forward strand.
ACAATACACATATACATATTTGAATAGCCTTTAACTGAGTGTTTGACAAACAAAGATATTTATTTAGCTACCACACAGCTGAGAGCAAAATTAACTCTATTCAGAGTGTTTACTCAAACTGAGTTAAAATATCCAAACAAACTTTTACAGAAAATGGAATAAATGTTTGTATTTTTCTATACAAAACTAGTTGTTTCTTTCTCAATGTAAAACGTTTGACCTAATAAAATGTAACTCTATATAGAGAATGACCAAATAGACTCAGAACAGAGAACAAACTCTACTAGTTCTAGATTTTACTGTGCATCATTGCTATACCCAAAGATGCCAGCAAGGGTTTTATTTTTCCTCACTTTAATAGCTTAGCTAAAGTAGAATTATTTTTAGAGCTTTTTAAACCCAATGCTTTTATGGTATTTCTGGCTTGGAAGAGTTTGGACTTGAGCATCTGTCTCAGAGAGAACACCAGCTTGAATAATGACAATACTTAAGTGAAAGAAGCACGAAGCACACTGACAAAACTAAATAAAACCATCCGCTAAAACTAACATATACAAATACAAATAAGAATTTGAAGACAAACGATTCAAAATTACAATGAGAATGACTAAACATATGGGGATGTTTGTTCTTTTTTTCTTAAAAAGAGAAAGAATAACAAACTATAATTTTAACATAGGTTCAGAAATATTGTTCAAACACAATTATATTTATGATCAGTTATGAGTATTTCCTTTGGAATATCTTTAGATACAAACAATTGTTTCTTTTAAACTCTTAGAAGTTTTCATCATATAAGTGTCTATAGTTTCTTGTCTGAGAGGCAACTGCTGTCTGCCGTCAGTGTCTGTGGCGGGACGTCCTGAGGAATCCCGTCTGCATTCCTGCATCCTCCATTCAGTGCTGCTGCAGTGATGTGACCGTGGGTTGTGACCCCTGACCCCTGCTGTCTGGGACACCCCCGAACACGTCTGGGCCGCAGGAGAACCAGACAACACCAGCGGGACAATCCCAGGCCCCCCCAAAAACACACACGTCCCACAGTCTGACAGGAGCACCCAGACAGAGAATGACAGCCAGGCGGCCGGCCAGGGCTGAATGAGCAACAAGCACACAGACACAGACACAGACACACATCAATTGACACCCCGAAATGTTCCCAGGAAACATTCTCACTGGAAGGTTAACAGATTTTTCAGTTCAGTCAGTGATGCCCAGTTCAACTAATTTAAGCTTATCCAGAAATATACTCATGATAAGAGAAATTTTGTAAATCTTGGTGGATGATGTTATTGTACTTTGGATGCCATTGACATCTAATAAAATACTTTCATTGGAAGAAAGAAAAAATGTCTTCATTAATTTTTAAAATAAATTATATATATATATATATATATATATATATATATATATATATATATATATATATATATTTTTTTTTTTTTTTTTCATTATTTTTTTTTTATTATTATTTTTTTAAATATACATTATTTTTAGCATTAAAAGAGCTTGAACTGTTCGAACTATACTCATCTAAAACAATAAATCTATTTATATAATATGTATATATATATATATATATATATATATGTAAGATATAATAAAAGATATAATAAAAATATAATTTAATTTAAAAAAAATTAAATCTAAAAATTTTGTTGTTGTTTTATTCAGAGAAAAACCAATTAGCCATGATTTCATTTAAAACAAATTTTAAAACAAATTTGATTTCATTTATCTAAATTAGGCTTTATTGACTATATAACATGTAAATGTGATGTGATTAATAGGCTTTAGTAGGAAGCAAATGAAGCTCAGAGTAGGAGTATTCAGCCATTTACTTTTTGGCAAAGCATCACTACAAATGAAAAAAAGAGAAAAAATTGGGAAATAATGAGAACAAAACCTCAGAGCTTTGCAAGTGGCTCTCACTCAAGTAGCCTTAATCATAAAAAGAGTTACATTTTAATATAACTTATAATACAATACCCCTCTGAATTCACATGAAGATCAAACAATACGTATAAAAAAAAAAACTTAAAATTATATATAAAATCATTTATAACCTAATACATTAAGAGCTTCTATCCAGAGAAAAACTCAATATACAATATCTTCAATTCTCTGGAAAGAGCAAAACTGACCAACTCATACGAAGCACCTCCCTTCTCATGGGGCTGCTTTGAAGTGGGACAGGACAGGTTTAAAAAAAAAAAAAGAACCCTAATGATACAATTAAATGTAAGTATTTTAACATCACAGTCAAACCTGACAAAAACTGGAGTCAACCTCAAGTGGTCAGATGCTGAACTGCAGTATCTATCACTTCCCATTATGCATCCAAAGAGAAAGCCCTCCATGGTTGAATCAAGTTCGATTGAAGATCTTTCCTTGCCTGAACCCTACTGCGATAGAAGGAAACGCATCATATTAAACATGCACTTTAAACCAAAATGATGTTGTTCTGGCAAAGTATGATGGGAAATGTATCATCGGTATCATTGCATCTTCAGATTGAGGCATGCAGTTTTACATCAATCACATGCATTAACAGAGCCGTACTCGCCTCCTTCTCGTTGCCTATAGTAGTGGTCCATGAAACATGTGCTTTCCCACAGAGCCTTTCCCAATCCACACTGACTGTGCATAAGAGGGGGCACAGGAGTGGGACTCACTGATTTGGATTATAGGGTTTAATCTCTTATTTCATTCCACGGCTATTTACCACGCCTGGAGAACTGGATACGTGGAGAGTTGCAGGGTGGATAGCCTCGGTCGCTTTTTAAGGCAACAGAATTTCTGAGAACCAGCAAACTATTTTGAGATTAAAACATTTTAGGCGGAAACCCTTGCATGTGATCTTTCATCATTGATAAATTCAACACCAGCTAAAAAGTATCTTAGTAACATTAATACTAAGATCAAATATGTACCTTAACTATTCTGTACCTAGATTTGAGCATTGTTTAATTGTTGAAATATGCTAATATAATAATGAATATATTAATTAACTTCAGCACGTGTTGAATGAACACGGACCTGGCTAGTGTTACATTAAAAACAAGGCAGTGGTCCACGTCACATCAGATTTTTCCTGCGTGTAGCATGTAAAAAATCCCTTCTAAAAGCATCTTTATCATGGAGAGAAAAATCCAGTGTTAAATTAACACTGCCGTTCTGGAATTAAAGGTAATTTTGCGGAGTTAAATGTAATTTAACACACAACTCAAAGTGAATTTAGTTTTGGCAAAATTTTTGCTTTGTTGTCCTAAATCGATTCATTTGATTAAAAAAATAAGAGTAAATACTTAATCTTGCATTATCCTAAATAAAAACTGAAAATCAAATAGCACATCTTAAAATAAGGGTTTAAAGCACATTTAGATGTACACGGTGCAAATAAAAGTTTTAATCAGACGAATATGGTTTTAATTAAACTCGCGCAGTGTTATACTTAACAGTGGGACAGAGTCCACACCAGCAGTGTTAAATTAACACTGGGATTGTACTTGCCAAACATAAGCACAAAACTATCCCCCATTGATCCATAATATTAGAAATGTGCATTATGCAAATCTTATATTTACTTTGTTCAGAGTCTATTTGGTCCTTCTCTATATAGGGTTAAATTAACGTCAAGCATCTCAACTTGCATGCTTTAATGTATTTTTACATTTTTTTACGAGTTTTATATAAAGCTAATCTACAGTTTTATATAACTAAATAAAATGTTTATTACAAAGCACACTGAGAATTGATTATTTTGATGATAATCAAAGAGTAATCAAGAGTCTATTCTTGGTTTGAGTGTTATTTGAACTCTCTACAGAGTGTGCCTTTTTCCCATTTCTATCATTTTATTCTCAAGATTTGTCCATGCAGGAAAGTCTGCGCAGACTTTCTATCCAGGATCAAGAGTAAGATCTTAATAACGGTCAGATCTATAATAGATTGTTGACCTTTCAGAGCTGTAAATCAGCTTCTCTGGTCTGAATAAGTTTTGAGGAGTTTTAAAGGGTTTTTAAAGTAATGTTTTAGTGGCTTTTTCTTTGTGTTTATTTGATAAATCAGTTGAAGGCTGGAGGAGGTTCTGAGATGGCGAGGCAGACCTTCATAATGCTTTTTTACATTGATGTGTATTTATTGCAGAATGAGAGTTACTCTTTTTTAATGTTAAACTTTGTGTTAAACACATTCAATACATTTGATTGACTCATCTCTGGTTTTCTTTGTGTTTTATCTTTAAATATTCTATATGTATCTTTCTTTTTGTTTGTACCAAGTTATTTTCGTTTTCTAATATCATTTTTATTAAATAAACCCTTGTTTTAGATTGTAAAGATATACTAATGAAGTTTCACTTTAAATTTATCTAAAAGTAAAATTCCGTTTTGTTCAGATGAAGGATAAAGAATATCCTTTTATCTGAAAATGTTCCTCTTGGGAATCCAAATATCAATATAAAACAAAATATGTTTTATAAATTGAAATGTATGTTTTTATAAAATAGAAAGTCAGACGTCAAAAAGATATCAAAAACATTTAATAGATGTGATGTCTTTAATGCCAAGTGTTTGTGATGTCCAGACAATCATTTTAATCCAATGAATTTAATCCATGACAGTAAAAACATAAAGACACCATTTTGGAAGCATCAGGGGTCAATATACTCAAGATTTCCTGAGTGATATTTGTTTTAATATCTCCTAATACAAGCAGCGGACTGCTGAAGAGAGGTTTTGGCATCTCTGTAACAGTGTTTATGGAGCTGGTTCTGGATTTACAGGCACTTTTATGTGTGTAGCACCAGAATCCCTCCGATCAGCGTGCGTCATGGAAACGAGAAGCAAATCCTAATTTGGTAACTTCCTAAACTCTAATGTGATTGGTTCACACAGGTCTGGAGATCTTGAAACTTATATTGGGTCGGATTAGGCTGCCAGGTAATTCCTAAAATCTTTTATATGAAATGTTTTGTCATCTGTTAAGAAATCATGTTTTTGATTCACAGATGACACCAAAAGAAAGTTGCACAGAATTCAGACTTCTTTTCAAAACCTTGAATAGGCTTGAACCAGAAACTGAACACAAAGGGAGAATTGTTAATACCGTTGTGTGTATGCGTTTGTTTCTGCTGATCACGTCAATAACGATCACCTGCCAACCTCCCTGATTGCAACCACCTGGAACTAATCACCACGCCCAATAAGACTTTCAGCTGTTAAGTGGTTGGTCCCTCATCGAGCTACCATTTTGTGCTTGCTTGCAATTTTTCTTATTGGACTTTGGCTCTGATTTTTTTGCTTAACCCCTTTGGAGTTGAAGCCATTGTACAGTGTTTAAGTCTTTTATACATTTCATATTGTAAATAAAATTCTGTTCACTGCAAATATTCCCCCTTCTTCCTCCTGTTTCTTTGGAACACTCATTTGTATTGCATACACAATTACATACACGTATACATATTATATAGTATTATAGTATATTATTTTATTTCGTATTTTGATTAGCACATGATGCTGGCTCATTAACAAATTAAATATTCATGTAAATTGTTGGACAAAATGGTTTAGATCATTTTCATTCATTAAATAACTTGATATCCCTTTCAATACAGAGCTAAACCTGTTACAAAGAAGTGGCAAAAAAGTTTAAGATATGATTGTTATTTTTATATGTTTGGTTGAAAACAAAAAAATATATACGATATTTTAGTTCTTTTTTAAAAGTTGCAAGAGTGTAGTAATAAAGATTATTCTACAAGGCAGGGACATAAAAATTTAAAAATCTAGTTTTGTAACTAGATTTAATGTGGTTGATCACATGTGTGATATGATAGTCTTTAGGGGTTAAGTGGCGTAATACACTAAAGCTGTGATTTGGATGACAAGAGTTCACATTTTGGTGGTTATGATCATAAAATAATGGTACGTATGATGAAATCTCAACCTGGAAGTTGTCCATAAATGTGCATACAAGAATGGTGCGAACACATTAATGGTACAGCGGCTAAATGTATGAAGTAATATTTGCATATTTAGTAAAAAATAAATTCGCTTTTTTTGTCACCAAGCGACTTATGTCACAAACTGCTCACCTCCTCTTCACTAAGATTTACAGGTAGATTAGTTGTCTAAATAATGGCCACGTAGATGCCAAAAACAGGTGTATAAACTGGTTTATGTATAATCCATGTCCATAAGAGTTTTTAAAATCATAGATTGTAATCGTGCGCCTTGTATAAGCTCCAGTGTGGACCTCAGGGGAAAGAATAATTCAGTAGACAGTAATTGGCCTAAAACTTCCTCATCACTTTTTAAACATGCTTAAAAAAACATATTTTAGCTTTTAATATTCTGTGATCTCAGTAGTTTTATTAAAGACTCGTAAAAGTTTTTGTCTTGTTTTTTTGTATTTTATCATTTGTTTGATTAACTGTTATGTTTTATGCATTGTTTTAATGTTTCAATGTGAACTTTGGTCAACGTTGTTTTAAAAAAAATATGATATAGAAGTAAACGTGTATTTTGTTGTATTAAAAAGATGTATTTCTTTACAATACTGATATCTGATGACTTCAGAGGTTGCTTGCTTTTTAAAGTAGAAAAGCAAAAAATAAATACAGCAAGTATTACTTACAAAATAAAAAAAAAATCTTTAAAAATGATAGTTTGTTCTATTTAATAGTTATATCAACGATCAAAGACTCTTAATTTGTCAGCTTTGGTAGCCTGGGGGTTAGTGAACACGACATTACAGCTGCATTTCGACTTACAAATAATGATTTTAGAAAAATTAGGAATTAAAACTTGACTTGTCCACTAAACCCACTAAAGGTTTCTCTTGTTAATTTGAGTGCTATAAGATTATTTTCTAGTAAACCTTACTATTTTAGGTTTATAGTGCAGATGCATTTTTAATAATACAAATATTTATGTGAATTTTACAAGCATGGCTTTCGCAATTTAGAAGATCAAGTAAACCAATGGGCATCAAGGCTCTCTTTCTGAGTAGAGTTTGCGGGTTCAACCTTCTTTCAGGTTTCCTCCTAAACATAAAAAATTAGCTGCAGGTGAATAAGTTACTCTAAATTGTGAGATTTTGGATTGAATTGACAGAGATTGTGGCCATGTTATAACTAATGACCAGTCCAGGGTATAAACCTCACCTTTCGCCAACAAAACTGAAATAACCAGAATAAGAACTTAGTGGGTACAGAAAAATGGATTTAGGGAAGTGAAATCTATTTTATTTATATAGAGTATTTTAATTAGTAAAGCTTTCACATTTATGTGCTAAGAAACTTGGAAAAGGGGGAAAACTGAATAATCTGAAGATGTGCAAGATGCTTGTTTATTACTATGCATAAATAATCATTCCATCATACATAGTTAATTTAACTCTGTGTTATTTTGAAGCTATAAATTTCATGGTAAGATTTGTGTAGAGCATCTACTCAGACATCTCGTTGTGAGTGTTCCTAATCCACACTCTTAATTCCCCATCATCAAAATCTAATCTCAGTAAAACACGTCTCAAAACTAACAGTGAGCGTCTGTCCTGGTCACAGCTAATTATCAGCATGCAGATGCTCTTCATTCTCACAACCCAACATCCCAACTTTCCCACCCTTCAGCTGTCAGTCAGCCCACCGGCCAATCAGCCACCATCCCATCATCCTCTTCTTCAATCCATTCTCCCACCACTCCTCAATGGCCGTGACGCATGTTAATCTGCGGATTCCCGCCCTGGCTGGTTTAATCAGACACCGCCGGCCTCTCCGAGAGCTTTTAGGATCAAACCCCCCTCTCAACACGGGGCCCATTGAGCCCTGGCCAGAAGGATCATGTCATGAATGGAGCTTGATTTAGATTTAACAGGGGGCCGTGGCTATGCTTTAGGAGCTAAATGAATATACATTAGGTGTGAAAGGCCTGCGGGGGGCCTGGGAACGCTGGGAAGGACCAGGGGCTCCCTCTCCAGCAGTTAATTGGTGTTTGTTGCTTTCTTGAGGGTCTGGGGAAGAGTGTGTTGAGTTTGAGAAGAGTGCAGTGAAAATGTCTATCTTCACAAAAAAAAAAAAACACACAAACCTTACGGGACATTTTAATTTTGCTTGTAAGTTTTATTGTTTTTTTTGTGTTTAAAAATAGGTTGATTTGTCTACACTGTCAAATAATATCATTTATTTATACAGCGAAAGGCCAAACCTTGGTATTAGCCAAAACTGTGGGATGCCGATAAGAAATGACTTAAGAGATTACTACCTTGTAATTCTAGTTTTTACATGAAGGAAACATTTTAAGTGCTAATTACTATACACTTAAAAAATTCCCAAATCAAAGACACAGTTTGTACTACCGAAGCATCGTAAATCACCAACAAAGTAAAGTAAAGAAAGAGAAGTGAAGTGAAGTAGTTACATAAATGAAAAGAAGTGAAGGCACATTTGAAGCTCCTTGTTTCCTTTTAATGTGGAATTATGTTATACAAGTAGACAGTACATCACTTCACGCTCTCCATTCTCTCAAAGACACAGCTAAGTTAGCTTGTTCTCCATCATCCGTCTTCACGCAGGCAGCTGACTCGATCGGATCTCTCAGTTTCAGCACAACAGAGCTCCTCAAAGGATGGTTGCTTAATTAATACGGTTGCTAAAACAATGCAAGTTGAGTAAATCTGTGAACTGTGAAGTTAGTGCTCATATTGAGGGATAGGCTAATCTTTGTTACTATGGTTACTAACGTCAAGCAAAGACATATAGGGTGAACAAACCGACCTGGACTACCTCTGCGGTTATTTGGAAGGAATCAAAACCTGACAGTCAATCAGAATCGAGTATTCAGACAGACCATAGCATATAACAATTGATATTCACAAGAGGTTTTGAACAATTTGGGTGCGGTGATGATGATTATGAGACAGTTAATTATTTTTTTACTTCACAAGTTCGCTTACATAGAAATAGCCCAGACACGCAAGCGAATTTAGCAAGATTGAGAAAAACCACCTGGGCAAGTTGTTCATGAAAGCACCCTCTCCCTCCCTTTTTGGAATTGAAGTACCTACTGTTTTATCTTAGGGAGTGGATAAGAAATATTTGGAATTGATTGTTTGCGAATTATATGATCACCCCTCCTGAAATTGCATTTATGAAACTACATTTGTGAAAGGAAGAGAAGGGGCATTAATTGGGTCAGTTTTTAATTTGTATTCACTTTTATACAGTATATTATTTGCATGGATTAAGAGTATTGCTGTGTCAGCCTCAGTAGCCTGAGTCGTACTGAGTAGGGTTAGTGCGTGTAACATACAGCCCTCCAGCTCACTTCCCATCCATCAATGTTCAAATAAATAAAGGCATTACATATGTTAAATAATACATTTAGTGAAGATTTGTCAACCAAACATGGTAAAGGTTTCTGTTGTGAACATCTCATCTACTTCAGGTGTATAGAATTCCAGGACCTTCATTTTTTTCTTTACAGTTTATAGGGTTTCTAAAGTTATGTTTAATAATATGAGCAAACTGTTGATTTAAACTGACCAGTAATCTCTGACTTATTATATAAACATGGTTTAAACAGATGTTGTGGTGATTAAAGCAACCAAGACACAAATTTTTGTGAACTTCCGTGAATATAATTTTCGCATCGCATGTGTTGAGTTTGAGAAGAGTGCAGTGAAAAATGTCTATCTTCACAAAAAAACCGACAAACCTTACGGGACATTTTAATTTTGCTTGTAAGTTTTATTGTTTTTTTTTTTTTTGTGTTGGTAGGTTGATTTGTCTACACTGTCAACTTCCATGAATGCAATTTCATGAGAAGCGATCATATAATTAGCAATCAATCTACAGTTTTTTAAAAATCTTTCTATCTACTGCCAAAGACATAAACCATAATCACCTCACTTCCAAGGGAAAAAAACGGAGTAAAAACCCACACACATATGCCGAGAAAATACTCCTCCAATGAAGAACCCCTCTGTGAGATCACAGGGATCCTCGCAGCAGCTAGTCACCTCCCTAGCTGTTACCTGGAACTTTTTGTTCAATAATTGTAATTAACTTTTTGACTTATATCATTCAACTGATATTAGAGCATATAAAGCGATGGTGAATACAGGTGAATTAATAAAGGTTTTTACTGTTACTTCTGAGGAAATTAATGCTGGAGTTCCTGAAGAATAGCATCACATAGATCTACAATATAGCATAAATTGATCATTTGTGATAGGCTTATTACCTGTTCAAGACTTTTTTGAAGACCCCTGTGACCCTAAGCAGTGGAATTTGAATATATAATAGTGACAATCATGCATCGATAGTATTGATTTTATAATGAGACTGCCCTCCAGCTGTGTGTTTAACGGGACAAGTGTGTCGCCCAATGACCTGTGACAAACAGCAGTCGACCTAAAAGTCACCGGGGTCATGACCTTTGACCACTCAATCCAAACCTTTCAAAAGCAGCACTTACCACACTTCCTGTTTTTAAGTGGAAAAAGGAGATTCTAGTTTAGATCAAATCAACATTTTTTGAGATTGTCCCCTTCATGTTATGAACTTTCATCCTCAGAACAGACTGCAGAGGTTTGAAATCAAATGATATCCCTAATTTGAAATCTTAGGCATTGTAAATCTCAAGCTTCAGAAAAATGTATTGAATTAGTTTATTGTATTTTGTTTACTCTCAAGCAAGCCATGTCTACAGTGAATAACCAGAGTTTAAACAAACCCTTATCATGTTTAACGGTTTTTCCAAGAACAATAAAATTATTTCCGTTAAAAACTGCTCTTTTAAATAACAGTAAATCTGAAGTGTGATAGTAAGATTTCTGACCTTATCCTTATTTTGAGTCAAATGAACAAACATTTTCTTGAGCTGTATTCTGTTCCTTATCAATCAGCAGTTCAACAATTTTTTTTTAAGATTTTAGATAAACTTTGTCCAAATAATATATTTTAGGGCTACTTGGAATCTTGGCATTTGTAGAAATAAGAACACGTATTTCACTACTCTGCTAGGTATTGTGAAAGAACAGGGTCTCCAGATAGCTTTTCCAGGGGCTCATTTACATAAAATATTTAACGGCTTTATCATATTTCTCACTTGGTACAACAACATATATTCACACTGTGGTTACTTGGTTGTATCATTTCTCCTATTCATACTTTTTGGCACTACATTAGGACTTGGCAGTTTATATCAAATTTTATTTAATCCCTTTTATATTTAGTCTCTTGTTGTTTGATGAATGGAAATTACTAAGGCTGCAGCTATCGATTATTTTGATAATCAATCAATCTATCACTGTGGAGTTTTTTTCATTTTGTGATATTTTTACTCCTGAAATTAGACAAGTAAAAATCATATAGAATTGAATGTCAGATTTAGTACATGTTTCTGCACTTTATACTGATTGGCACGGGCACCAACGTTTTGAATTTGCCAGAAACTACATGTTATAATATTTTTATTATACACATATTTATTTCTCAAAATTAGACAATAAGTAAAAAGGATTTTCTTTTCAGGAGAGCGTTTTTTTTTATTGTGACAAAAAAAAAAACATATTGCGTGAAGGTTAAAGCATTGAATACAGTGATACAAATTTATATATAATTAAATATTTAATTTCTCTTCAAAGGGAGCCACCATCTCCCATATTTAGCTAAAAATGTTCAAAAGCCCATTTGATTTGTTTATTAATAGATTAAAACTTTCAGCATGATTCTGCTGTACTGTACTTTTAACTTTCAAATAAACAGTAACGTTAGCATTTAGCATTAACACTACTGATCACGAAAAAATGTAGATTTTCAAACCTGAATTCCCTCTGCTCTACACTCTGATGTGTATATTGAGCAAATGCGAGCTCGTCTTCAGTGAACGCAGTGACCCAAGCTAAGGCTTGAGATGACCCCGCATCTTCTTCCACTTTTCCTGAGAGCCTTCACAGTCTTGCTTTTAATTTTCTCTCTGCCTCTGGTGATATTGATCTTCTAGCTTTTACAAGTTTTGCATGAAACTATATACTATATAGCTGTGAACACAGCATTAGCAAACATTAATGTCCTAAAACCTTCCAAAAGTTGTGTTTCCATAATATTGGCCCTTTAATTATTCACACATCTTGTTGATGCGCATGAATAGTATGGAGAGCTAGATTATACTCCGAGAGTATAATTTGAGATGGATTATACAGATTACTTGAATACTTAAATATATATAGATTATTCTCCAGAAGTATTTCTATTAAACAAAGCTTTGATTCGCAAAAAAAAAAAATTATAATTTTTTCTGATTGATTAATTTGATTGACTGTTGCAGTCCTAGAACCTACAATGACTCTGTAGCTGCTGCTATTCAGAAGTCTGCTTATTGTATTACATGCTTATTATAATACAGTTGTACAAAAGTATCCTTGTTTCATAAAACTACGCTTTTTAAAAACATACAAAGTATCTTCTCATGAGAGAAGCAGACAAAAACTCCTATTCAATCCAATGAATTTATTTCTACCTCTATTCAAAAGATTTGTATACAATTTTTGTGTACAAGCAAGAAGATCTAAGAATCACTTCAATCGTTGAATCTGACATTAAACAGCCGATAATTTATTACAGAATTCTTGAAATGAAAAACATTGGAAAATGTACACCCTTACTATACATAAGAGACATCCTTGAAAAAGTATGCTGGTAAAGACATTTAAATACTAAAAAAATCTAGAGGTGAAAGTGAAATAGTAGATGGACACAAAATTTCATAAAACAAAAAGGTTGACATAACTATATGAATAACAAGAATGTTTTGTCATAAAAGTGTAACAGCTTGGAGGTGTACAGGTTGTGGTTATCATCACATTAGCTCTGGAATGATCCCAAACATGAATATTGAAGACTGACAAATCAGGAAGATAATCATCTTTTTATAATGCAAGTATTTATAGTCTGTGACAGGTGTGTGTTCCCTGTGCTGTGTGCTGACGTGTGTTTGGCTGGCAGTGCTTTTTCTCTCACACTTCCTCTCTGTCCCTCTCCGTCAGTCTCTCTCGCTCTCTCTCTCTCTCTCTCTCTCTCTCTCTCTCTCTCTCTCTCTCTCTCTCTCTCGCTCTCTCTCTCTCTCTGCGGTCCTGGTCTGCTTCCTCTCAGTCTGCTTCCTCTCAGTCTGCTTCCTCTCAGTGCTGTTCTGTGAAGTTCGTTTCTCTCCTGTGTAAGCAGAAAGCACAGGTTTTCAGAACACACAGCTCTTAAATTTATGATAATGTAGTGCCATCTTGTGGTGAAGAACCCATAAAATACAGTAAACATAGTAAACCTAAATCTGGTTTGAGTCTTCACTTTCATTAAAATAGTATATAAGTTATTACGTTTTTTATGCTGCATTTTAATATTGAATTAAATAAGAAGTTACAAACCACTAGAGACCATTGAAGTGACGATTAGGTGTCCTTAACGACATTAAAAAAAATCTATTAAAATGATGTCATATTTGAAAACTACTTTAGTATAAAAATGCATATTAAATCGAACATATATTACATTTTGTTATATTACCATAATTAGCAGCCTTCATCATGCAGTTCATACACAAGTATGGAGCAAAACTAGTTCAACCAAAACGTAAAATCGTTAAAAAGAGAAGTAAAATCTTCTCTGTTTGGAGTTAATTGGTCCTTCTCTGAATAGAGTTTAGATATGTTATGAATTCAGCTAAATTAACTCGGAGACTCTGCTATTCAGATAAAATAGCCAGTTCTTCACAAACACCTTTATCTGAAAAAATTATATTTAATTAAAAACAAAATCGGGCAAAGAATGTTTGCTTTTGTCCCATTCTGAATTCAAATATTTAATTTAATCTAAGTTTAATTTAACCAGAGGGATATGATGAGAACGTTGAGAAGAGTTATTATAACTCTTTTTACGAGAAGAAAGATAATTGACACTCTAAATATTTCATTTAAAAATAACACATATTGAATTGTTCCATCTCAATATGACTCAAAGTATATAACATTTGAAAGCTATTAGTACAAATATGTTAAGAGGTTTAAAGTATATTTACACTGAATCATCAAAAATACTGCAAGCCTAAATCAGATTTGCTTATAAAATTTTCCTATAAAATAGCGAACAGTTTAATAATTTTTAATTTACCCATAGAAAATTATAAACCTTTAAATAGGCATAGAGTGTAAAAATAGTCTAAATCCTCAGAGTTCACACAAACCAATTGTAGCCACTCAGCAAAATGCATCAAATTAAGGATGAAACACTTTTAGTTGAGGGAATTGTTTGTTTTGGTGATTTCAAGAATTAATATGGATACACCGCACCTTTAAGAGATCTTTACAATACTCACTACCATCAAAAGCTGCTGTACTATGAACTACTTTGTTCTGTTTTAAATGAGTGAAATTTAAAAACATATTCAGCCTAAAATATGCAGAATACGCAAGTTACTTTCCTAAGGTTTTTCTTAAGTTTACACAATATAAATATTATAATTGCACATTATAGTGTCAAAAAGTAATTAATTGTATTTGTAAAAAAAAAGTTAATTTATAAAAAGCGAACGGAACCTAGCATCCAATTATTTTTATAATTACCATCTCTTTGAATTCAAATTAATGTTATTATATAATTTTTTTTGTCTTTTCTTTGCTTTCTTAAGGTATATAATATTTTATTGATTCAATAAAACATATTTTAATGTAAACCCCAATAACTGATATTCCATCTTCCATGCTAAATGTGATCTTGCCCTGTTTTCGGCAGCCATTCTTAGCTCTCTTCCGCCCTCTGCAGGACACTTTGGTTTGACAGAAATAAAACACATGAGTAAAACAGGACTCGTTGCAGTACTCACATCTCTGTGTGTTTGTTGGGAACCATGTGGTTGTTATAGGACAGGATTGGAGGAACACTTTCTTCATCCTCAGGGACCTACATGACATTATGGGGAAATATTTTTTTTTACATCAGTGCGTATGCAGGAATAAAAAGGCTAAATTCAAAACATTTTAAAGACATTTTCAAATCATTTTGAGACAAAGGGGTCGCTTGAAGGTAAATGTAGTAGCCAAAAACAGCTTGACTGACACTTTCAAGAAAAAACATTTTGCAAGGACACTATAACTTACTATAATTTGTGGATCGTTGGACAACTTTTTGTTCATTTTAAGTACTTTAAAATAGATTAGTCTACATGTAATGTGTGTAAGACTCAGGAGAAAGCCTGTACTTAAATCAGCATGAAAGGAAATACATTAAATATGGCAATATAATGCATAAACAAATAACAAACTTTAAAAAAGAATGAACAAACAACTAAATATATTAAAAACAATATAACATGAATAATATGATCTAGTATACAAAAATAAAGTAAAAATAAAGAAATAAACTAAATATGAGTAAACTTTTAAGCCAGTAATTAGCATCAAACTCAATTAAATAAACATCTTGAAATAGATAAAATAAAGAATTAACGTTAAAACATATTTCCATTTAATTGAACTACAAGACTAAATACATACAAAGTAAATAATTTAGTAACCTTATAAATAAGAAAACAATAAATAATAAATTATTGATTAACATTTATAATTAAAACTATTAAAAATGCACAAATAATCTAAATGTCTCTATAAATGATTACAAAAATCAAACTAATTAAATAAAAAGTAGTCAACTAAAAAAAATACAAAATAAATACAATTCAAAATAAATGAATAAAATAAACACAGATGAAAGTATTTGTGAATGAAAAATAAAAACGTATTGTAAAATGTGAAAAGGTGCAGAAATGTCTATTTTCAGCATGTATTCTGACCTCCCAGTAGCACTCGTCATCAAAGCAGTTTTCGTCAGCAGGATCGCCCCAGATGGGTAGTTTCAGGACCAAGCCTGTGTGGTGAACAAAAAGCCTGTCAAAATGACAAACGTGATGGTTCCATTACAGCCTGAAATTGGATCTGCCTGACATCAGGGGATCAGGTGGATTCCTAACTGCTTTGTACACCTACCACATCCCTTAATCTCCTCTGAAGTTTACATGGCACAAACACACAATGGTAGAGATATACACACTCTCTTCTGAAGTACAGAATTGTTTAGTGTACTTAAAAAGGATTAAACTCTCAACAGACTCTCACCAACAAATATCCCGCCTCCGATCCCAAAGCACAGGGCGACACACAGCCCTGCTGCCTGGTAGCCACCTTGGATTGTGGGCACGCGCTTCGCGAAAGACCCTGTGAATCCAAAGGTGTTTTCCAACCTGTAAATAGACTGATGTTAACGAACATAAGAAAACATTATATATATCGATGTAGTTTCTCATCAAAATTCTCATTTCTCATGTAATGTTGTTCATTGTTTTTTTTATACTTTTCTTTTACTATAACTTTTTTTTACCAGAACTAAACAATTACTTGTGCACTATTGTAAAATAAAACAAATATCTTTATATAAACCAACAAATATGAAAAAAATATAGACGATTAATATCAACATGGCTATCAATAACAATATGGCAAACTGCATTTTTTATATTTATTACTATTATTATAATTCCTATTATTATATTGCATTTTTAACTCATTTATATTTTATTGTAATTTGTTATTTTTCATTTACTCAAATTATATAGTCAAGTATGAACCCTAGTTAATTCTGCAGGTGTCGGAGGATGGCTATATCCACCAAATATTGGGAGAAACCTAGTTAAAACTGAAGTCAACTCCCTTGAGAAATTACTGAACACAAATCCATATTAAAAAACATTTTTTTCATGATTTTAGCTTAACTGTGTAGCATAGCACATTAATTAATGTTTTGCTTCCTGACCCTAAATCTCCATAGACTGTATTGCTGGCAGCCGCAGCAGAGATGGCCCCTACGATTCCTCCAATGACCCCCGGCATGGCGTGCAGGTTATGGATCCCACAGGTGTCCTGGATCTTCAGCTTCTCTTCCAGGAATGGCTGGGGGGGAGATTCACACAGAATCATTTACAAACCATCATTCTAAGAAAGTTTGACTGAAACCAGGTGCTCCCTGAAATAAATCTGGTTCACTTCTGAAAACACAAGAAGAGTGAAAGCACTGAAAGATTGAAACTGCACCGGAAGTACTCACTTACTTTCGATGAAAACCAGTCCCAGATTATATATCATTTTACGTTTTACTATGACACATTAACAGTGAAAATATTTCCAATAGTTTATGTCACTTTACATGTCTGATATTTGTAGGTAAATGTTTTCTTTCTAGGTTTTGTTTGTAGGTGTATGTTTGTTTGTAGGTTTTGTTTGTAGGTGTATGTTTGTTTGTAGGTTTTGTTTGTAGGTGTATGTTTGTTTGTAGGTTTTGTTTGTAGGTGTATGTTTGTTTGTAGGTTTTGTTTGTAGGTGTATGTTTGTTTGTAGGTTTTGTTTGTTTGTGGGTGACTGTTTGCAGCTATATGTTTTTTTGTTTGCAGCTATATGTTTTAGTTGTCTGATTGCAGATGTCTGTTTGAAAGTATGTTTTTGATTGTAGGTTTTGTTTGTAGGTGTATGTTTGTTTGTAGGTTTTGTTTGTAGGTGTAGGTTTTGTTTGTAGGTTTTGTTTGTAGGTGTATGTTTGTTTGTAGGTTTTGTTTGTAGGTGTATGTTTGTTTGTAGGTGTATGTTTGTTTGTAGGTTTTGTTTGTAGGTGTATGCTTGTTTGTAGGTTTTGTTAGTAGGTGTATGTTTGTTTCTAGGTGTATGTTTGTTTGTAGGTTTTGTTTGTAGGTGTATGCTTGTTTGTAGGTTTTGTTTGTAGGTGTATGTTTGTTTGTAGGTTTTGTTTGTAGGTGTATGCTTGTTTGTAGGTTTTGTTTGTAGGTGTATGTTTGTTGGCAGGTGTCAGTTTGTTTGTGGGTGACTGTTTGCAGCTATATGTTTTTTTGTTTGCAGCTATATGTTTTAGTTGTCTGATTGTAGATGTCTGTTTGAAAGTATGTTTTTGATTGTAGGTTTTGTTTGTAGGTGTATGTTTGTTTGTAGGTTTTGTTTGTAGGTGTAGGTTTTGTTTGTAGGTTTTGTTTGTAGGTGTATGTTTGTTTGTAGGTTTTGTTTGTAGGTGTATGTTTGTTTGTAGGTGTATGTTTGTTTGTAGGTTTTGTTTGTAGGTGTATGCTTGTTTGTAGGTTTTGTTTGTAGGTGTATGTTTGTTTCTAGGTGTATGTTTGTTTGTAGGTTTTGTTTGTAGGTGTATGTTTGTTTGTAGGTTTTGTTTGTAGGTGTATGTTTGTTTGTAGGTTTTGTTTGTAGGTGTATGTTTGTTTGTAGGTTTTGTTTGTAGGTGTATGTTTGTTTGTAGGTGTATGTTTGTTTGTAGGTGTATGTTTGTTTGTAGGTTTTGTTTGTAGGTGTATGTTTGTTTGTAGGTTTTGTTTGTAGGTGTATGTTTGTTTGTAGGTGTATGTTTGTTTGTAGGTTTTGTTTGTAGGTGTATGTTTGTTTGTAGGTTTTGTTTGTAGGTGTATGTTTGTTTGTAGGTTTTGTTTGTAGGTGTATGTTTGTTTGTAGGTTTTGTTTGTAGGTGTATGTTTGTTTGTAGGTTTTGTTTGTAGGTGTAGGTTTTGTTTGTAGGTGTAGGTTTTGTTTGTAGGTTTTGTTTTGTAGGTGTATGTTTGTTTGTAGGTTTTGTTTGTAGGTGTATGCTTGTTTGTAGGTGTATGTTTGTTTGTAGGTTTTGTTTGTAGGTGTATGCTTGTTTGTAGGTTTTGTTTGTAGGTGTATGTTTATTTATAGGTTTTGTTTGTAGGTGTATGTTTGTTTGTAGGTGTATGTTTGTTTGTAGGTGTATGTTTGTTTGTAGGTTTTGTTTGTAGGTGTAGGTTTTGTTTGTAGGTGTAGGTTTTGTTTGTAGGTTTTGTTTGTAGGTGTATGTTTGTTTGTAGGTTTTGTTTGTAGGTGTATGCTTGTTTGTAGGTTTTGTTTGTAGGTGTATGTTTGTTTGTAGGTTTTGTTTGTAGGTGTATGTTTGTTTGTAGGTTTTGTTTGTAGGTGTATGTTTGTTTGTAGGTTTTGTTTGTAGGTGTATGCTTGTTTGTAGGTTTTGTTTGTAGGTGTATGTTTGTTGGCAGGTGTCAGTTTGTTTGTGGGTGACTGTTTGCAGCTATATGTTTTTTTGTTTGCAGCTATATGTTTTAGTTGTCTGATTGTAGATGTCTGTTTGAAAGTATGTTTTTGATTGTAGGTTTTGTTTGTAGGTGTATGTTTGTTTGTAGGTTTTGTTTGTAGGTGTATGTTTGTTTGTAGGTTTTGCTTGTAGGTGTATGTTTATTTGTAGGTTAGTAAAGGCAACCCTAATACCGGGGAGTCACAGTTGAACACACTTTAGATTCAACAGCTGATCAAACTAGACAAGGTATTTTCAGCTTGTTGGAGTTCCTGATGTTTGTACTGAAGCAAGGTTGGAACCAAAAATATGCAAGAGGGTTGATTGACCCTGGAATAGTAAATAATATAAATTAAAGCTTTTCAACTAAATTAGGGTATATACAAAAATTGGAGAGAGGATCTGTGCACAATCCATATATCATAATTAAATGTGAGAAATGCATGACAAATTTTATATTATAAATGTCTCTATTTTATTTCTTTTTCCCCCAAAAAATTATAGATACATGTAATTTAGGAATACATTAAGCTCAAAAATAAAACCCCATAAATTCTGTACATAGCATGTTTTATTAATGCCGAATCAGTTGCTACATAGTTACTAGAATTACTAATGTGCTATTGATGTGAGTTTAAACACATCTGAATGGCAAATGAACTGACAAACCTGCTGACGCTCACATGTGGTCACCAACTTTAACCCAGTATATCTCTCTCTTCGAAAATATCTCTCTCTCCTCTATTAGTCAACAGGAACCATTCGCATTGGTCTCTGGTTGGATTAAATCCACTAACTCATGTGTGTACTCACTCCTTTCACTGGAACACCCATCCCAAACAGGCTACATTAACCACAGTCAAAAGCATGTAAGCTAGGTTTCGATTGTCTAGTTGGAGAACATTAGAACCTTAGATTTGACCACCACTAAACTTGGTCTTGATTGGTCTTGCACATTTAGAGTGTTGATCTCGGATCAGGTGGTTTTAAACAGAGTCCTAATCATCAGACTCACAGAGAAGAAAATGTAGCCCATGGTAGAGATGATGCCACAGAAGAAGCCAACGATCAGAGATCCATACGGGCTCAGCATGAATTCGGCTGCTGTTCCCACAGCGACACCTCCAGCGAGTGTTGAGTTCTGAATGTGAACCTGTAACCAATTAAAACAAAACAACAACATGAGGGTAAATAGGCTTCAGCTAGACATTGCTTAATATTGCTCGTACTGTCAAAATGACCTGAAATGATTAAACAACACCTTCAGTAGTTTGATAACAATAACAAAGAACTTGACAATATCACATTAAAAATGAATTCTATTAGAAATAAAAGATTTCCAATTGTATAGCACACTTCCACTTGTTTGAGGTTTTTGTCCAATCACTTAAAAAACAACTTGTTCTACTTAATAATAAAAGCCACAGTTCTTGGAACTTCAAAAAACTATATGTTATTTAGCTTTATTAATAAATGCTGGGATTGACATAACAAGGTGTTTCAAACTCACCATGTCCAGTTTTCCAGTTTTCTCAAAAAGGCTGGAGATGGCCATAGCGGTGAGGACAGTGGAGGCCAGTGCCAGGTAAGTGTTTATAGCAGCTCTGTGCTGACCATCACCATGACCAGCAATGGCAGAGTTGAAACTGGGCCAGAACATCCACAGGAAGAGGGTCCCTGATGCACCACAACAAACCCATATTTAGCAACCCTCACAACAACAGAAAATGTTAACTGTCAAGATGTTATGATGTGCAAGAAGTAACATGCCTACCAATCATGGCGAACACATCTGAGTGGTAGACAGACCCGTTCAGATGTTTGCTCTTATCCAGATTAGGACGATACAAAACCCAAGAGATGGACAGACCATAATAGGCTCCGAAAGTGTGGATCACCATGGAGCCACCAGCATCTTTAGCCTAATAGAGATTCAAAAAAGGGTAGCAAGAACATTCATTATGGATTTTAAGGCTCTGATGTTGTGTTCACCCCAAATAGCAAAAAAAGCAGATTTACTGCTAGCATTGAACTAAGCTGAACGCATCTGCTTAGACATTGCACCAAAAACAGGCAGGTTCATGGAGAGGTTTAGTCTTCATTCTCCTCTCTTTCAATTAAGTCTCTCTTGATATCTTCCACTTCTTTCTGCACACTTCAACTACATATATGTGTAAAAGGCTTGGGCGCTGAGATACACTACCAGATGTCCACACAGCGACTGTAAATTGCTCCGTTATTTTTCAGTTTGTTTTGGGAAGCAGATTTCCGGTAAAAACTCAGATTTTTTACTTTAGAATTTTCTGCCTCTCTTAGAACTGCAAGAAAGCGTGCTCTTCACATGCCTTTCCTGCCTATCAAGTTTTCTCATTGACTTAACACGTAAAATATCTGCCATTCCCGCTTTTCTGCTTGTTGGTATGAACATAACTTTATGATTAGAAACTGATCACTAGCCGTTTCTACTTACTTTTATGCTGCTCCAACCTACCTTATTTTGGTTTTGTCCTAGTGAATAAGTTTTGTTGAACTGGAGCATTATTTATGGTTTTAATACCTGGGTTCAAATTTTTTTTATTAGGAGGTTTTAGTAAAAAAAATAAAAAAGTAGAATAAATATAACACATTAAGGGCTACTAAAATCAATTTCATAATCTTTAGATTTCTATGAATTGGATTGAATAAACATGACTCATATTTGCAAGAACAATATGTTATTCTTTTTAAAAGATTGTCTCAGCTTTTAAAATTTATGTTAAATAGCTATCCCACACAAACACTGACACATTTGGCCCCAAAGCCATAAAGTGTCTAATTGAATATTGTTATTCAAGCTTGAAAGGGTAATAAAATATTAACACGGTAATTCTACAAACATTACAACCTTAAAGCTGTGGTAAAACATCAGGGAGGCAAGGTTAAAATGTTCTTAATTAAAAGTGTTTGATCCTTCTTTTGCTGGTTTCTGCTGATTCGTGCACTTTTAGAAAAAAAGCGAATTTCGAGAAATCTCATATTCTACTTGAATGTAAATTACTGCAGTGTGGGTTTCTGATTTTTTTAATATGTATTTTATGTTTTTTTTTTAATTTAATTCAGATTTGACTAATCATTTTAGGTTTTTTAGCGGTCTTATCAGTTTTTTTTATAAGCTGGTGTGATGAGCTGGCTTACAGTGGTTACATCTTTTTATTTTCCAACAGAGAATTAACTATTTTTATGAATTAGTTGAATTCTAATTAATATTTGTTAAAGATATTCTTAAAAATATATACCAAAGATTATTTGTTTTATTCAAACTTGATACACTACCAATGTTTAACTAATGAAGAGAATGTTGCTTTATTATGTTTTAAACTGACTTGTTACACATGTGAAAAAATCTAATTCAAATCTAGGTAAAGTTTATGAGAAAGTTGAGGTTTCAACTGTAGTAAAACTCTAATGTAAGTCTGGTAATACATCATTATAATAAATGATCACTAAATGGTTACCACAAAAAAATCAGGAATTATCATGTTGAATACTGGCATAGTGTGAATAACATCAAACTCACATGGATGATGTTGAGGATAATGAACTCTTCGACGGCGAACAGCGTGACACCGAACAGCGTCATGACCAGTAGCTGCACCGGGCTGACCTTCCCCAGCACAGCTCCATAAGCAATCAGGCACCCAGCCACACAGAAATCTGCATTGATCAGACTACACAAGGACACACATTTTGTGTTTTATAAAGTATTATTAAATTATCCTTTTAATATAGTATTGCAGCTTCATTTCGATCATTTGTATAACTATGGAGCCTTTATTTTAGCATTAAAACATAACATTATGGCGTTAGGCTTGAAGTGGTTCTGTTATGGTTACAGAATTAGGAATGGCATCCATGCTCACTTATATGAAAGTGTTTCCTTTTAAATATCGTGAAAGGTGTAGACTGTACAGCATAATGAAGTTGCCATTGGCACCTAATAAAATAAATAAAAATGTTTCATAGTCCTGGAGTAAAACATGAGCACCAATTTTTGGTTTTCTTTATACACACAGTTAGTTTCACAAGGGTTATGAACAGTGTTTTATTTTTTACTTTGTACTGTTCGTGGGTTTGGATTAGGATGAAATTTGGATTTGATGTCTACCTGCACAGTCCTCCATTGAGCAAGTCTTGATTTATTCAACATAACAAAGGATGGCTACTTTTAATCTGAATTTGTTTTTTAGATCCAGTCCCCCAAAAAGAGGACATTGTAGTGAAAAAGGCATAATAAATAAATTGTGTTTAATGATGTAAACACAAAGTACAATTCCATGTTGAATAACCATTACAGTCAAGTATGTCCTTCACAAAAAGTAGCAAAGAGCATAACATGTTCTGCTTACACAATAAACATTAGCACCTGTATATCCATCGAATAGGGTCATCTGCAATCCTGATGGTCAGGCTGTTTTTCTAATTACTGACTACTGTTTATATCCAAAACAGATCATTAATTTCCCAAAGGTAACTGACACCTGTGGTAAAGCATGAACTGGTTTGTCTGTATTCTTTCCTGTCAACACTAAACTAGTTTCACATTGAATAACTGAGATAAATAAGTGTTATATTGTTTGCAAAACTGCCAGACAACAATTTTTATTTGTAAATGTTACATTTATTTGTTTTCTTGAGATACTTCTATGTAACATTTTGTGAAAACATGATTATATTTTAATAGAGTCCTTTGTGAATCCATCATCCCAACAAACTCAAAAAAGTCTATTTTATGTAGCCTACTTTTCAATGCCAATCTTGATCTTTCCATCAGTGTAGTCTAGTGAGTGGAACCATCCTTGCATCAGAAGAGCCCACTGGATCCCAAACGCTGCAATCAGGAAGTTGAACCCCACGGCACCAAAGCTGTATCTCTTTAGGAAGGTCATGAGAAACCCAAATCCCACAAATATCATGACATGAACATCCTGAAAACCTGCAGGGAAACATCAACCAGGAACTGTCAACAACACATTTTTTTATACTGCTAGATAATCAACTGACTTGTTGAAAGCAGTTATGACCATCTAACAACCAGTTCAGGCCAACAACCATTTTATAAAACAGAGCTTCAGGGAAGGTGAGTTCATCACCTTTGCCCTCAACTTGTCATCATTGTGTATGCATGTTTAGGGTGTTTATAATCTTGCAATAGTCCTTTGTGACTCTCTCTCTCACCAAAGGGAGAGGATCATATTCTATTTCAGTATGTCACAGAAAATTTAAGCATTGATGGTTTCCTTAATTAACCCAGACCCTGACACTCCCACCACCATGCTTGACCATAAGTAAGTCAAACTTATACTCTCAGGTTTCCACCATTTGAACCAAACAAGCGATGTTCTCTCTTAAGACCTCATGACAAACCCTCAGTAATTCTTGTCCTACGCCTAAATGTCTTCAGCAAACTGTGTGTGAGCTTTTTCTTGCATTATCTTTAGAAGAGGCTAGGACAACAGTAATGCAACATATGAATGTCAGAATTAATTAATTTGATGCAGACCGAATGCACCACCCAATCAACCTTAGCAGAACCACTAGTGGCACTCTTATGGCTCTTTCCCAAAGAAATCCTTTAGATATAACTGTTCTGAACAATCTGTTCAAATTGTCCTGTTAAATCGTTATGGTCTTTGATACCATACTGCAGCTAAGTTTCAGAGTCTTGGCAATCTTATGGTAGCTTTTGCCAACTTTATTTAAACAAACAATTTTTTTATTCTTAAAGAGTTATTTGCCATTTTGAACTTCCATTGATTAGTTTGAGAAAGGGAAATTGCTCCCTATTCACATCACAGACTTTGTAACACAATGAGTTACCTTATACCAGGGGGTTGAGAATGGCTACTTAGGGACAATTTGAACATTTACTCTTAGGGATGCACTCAATTTTTGCTAGGGTTTGGACATGAATGGCAGTTTGCTTTACATTTACTTCTGTGCACTGCAGCAAAGCTTCATTTATTTAGTAAAGTACACAATGTTTAAGAAATACTTTTGAGGGGTGAAACCGGAAGGGAGCACTCATCAATACACAAATTAGAAGATAAAAAGGTAGTATTTGTCTTATTTAAACCCAGTTGTCTAGAAACAGGACCCAAAAAAACGATGCTCGCCTCCTCAAAGTATAACATAAAGAATAATCAAACAAAATCCCAATGAGCACAAACATAATTTTGTAGATTAAAATAAGGAAGTTTGCCAAAAAACGGTATTAACAAAAAAGTGTAGCATTTTTTTTAACGAAAGCAGGATACTGTAAAGATGTAAACATCCAAAAACAGAGTGTCACCATTTATACCAAAGTCTACACCGCTGCCCTGCAGTTTATTTCCAACCCTGGTTAAAGAGCTGTGAAATCCTCCTGTTTTAGTTTAAGTCAACACAAGACTCTTGTAAAAATGCACCTGAAATGGACATGGACAGCAGTTAAACTAAGGCAGGCAAATGAATGAGATGAACAAAGTCATGGTGAAATGGACTCCCTTTGAAAAAGTCTCAAGGGTCGAGCATGTTTTAATTGGATAAAATAACCAGCTTGTGAGTAATTATGAGATTGTGAAAGCATCATGGACAGACATTTGGTTCAAAACCCAAGAGTCAAAATAGTGAAGAAAGGGGAGACATAAAACCAGCTTTCCCAACTATTAAAATGAACCAACACTAAAATAACCATAACTGATGTATAATATACATAAACCTCACATGGCCCTTTAAATGCAGACTTGTAGCTTACAAGCAATGGTATTTAAGAAGATCAATTTAGGTCATTCAGGTTGGTGTAAAGATTGGTACCAATAATATAAAGAAAGAAAATCTAACAATTAGATGAGTTAGATGAGCAAGCTGTAACCTGAGATTTTTTAGTGGCCGAGTTTAAGGTCAAAGTATCAGCTGATAAGAGAAAAGTGCAAATGAAATGTAACAATGCTGAAACATCGGTTTCATAGAAGCAGAACATGTAGAACTGTATATGGTGGGGGCTCCAGGGTTTCTTTCATCCATCATAGCAGCATTTCCTAGAAGTGCTGGGGTTGGGCTGTTTTTTGTGGTCATGCTCTAGGTTTCCAACAAAGTCCACTTGCACAAGAGACAGAAAGGATATCTCAATGCTGGTGACGCCACTACACAGCCAGTAACAACAGACAGCATTGGGTTTAATGAACCAGCCCTTATTTATGTGAGACTTCCCCAATCCAACAACACCTCTTCGGTTGTCCTCTTGCTCTGGTTTAAGGGTTAACCTTCTATTGTCTCTCCAAAAAAAAAAAGATCTGCAGACATCAAATTTGTCTTATATAGAAAAAAAGCTCTGTTCTGTTGCTACATTTGATTTCAGGCATTACATGGAATCAGATTGCTTAGCACTAACATAAACTCAGCTTTTGCGCTACATCAAGCATATCATCGTGTGTTTACACTAAGCACCCCACCCAATGATGGCTTTATCAATATCAGTACAATTTTCCAGAAATGAAACCTCTAGCTATGTCTACAATTGGTCTAACAAAGCACAAGCTTCCAAGAAGACTTCACGCTTTGGTGACATTGGATCCGTCTGCAGTCAAAGGTTTGAGTTCATTTTCTGCCTGTCATCTTACACTTCAAGTATAGATAGAAAGCTGGAGAATACTGGTGATATTCTGGCCTGCAGAGCAATACAAGCCTCAAGAATTCAACCACACCTCAAACAGATTGAAAAGATGACAATGGACACCGAGCCTTATATAATTACAGAGCAAACAACCCTCAACTGCCCCCCCCCTTACTTTCAAAACCTTAGAAAAAGCATGAAAAAAAGACTGTCCCGAGAGCATGAAATCATGTTCTTCACTACAAGAGAATGCCTTTCAATGACAAATTGCTACTCCACATCAATTCACAACAGGTGGATGGTTTTAAAACCCTATCAGATCAGACATTATGACATTAAAAAGCTATCCTAACATCAAATTACTGTTGCATGTAACATTAGCGGAATATTTAAAGCTGCAGGTTTGTAAGGTATGTAAAATTTGCATTCAAAAATAAAATTACACAGAACTAATTACACCAGAACATTAAATTATTAATTTATACTTTCCTGCATGACTCAAACGTAGTTACTCTGTAAACCAATATGCCAGTTTTTCCTTTAAGATGAAAATATACAGGAAAATATAGTTTATTGCTGTAAATTGATTGCTAAAATTGTTCTGTATCATGCTGCATCAAAACAATTTTTTATATTGCTACATGTTAGCATTTTTTATTCTTTATTTCACTTTAAACATACATTTTATGAAAATATATTTTATTGCAAAATTTTGCATCCTTTTTCTTGTTTATTGGACACTAATAATAATAAATAAATGTGTAATTATGGTAGTCTAGTGTAATTTATTAGGCTAGTGCTGTTTTAAATGGTTTCCAATATACAATGATTATAAACAAAACACCACAGACCTGTTTTAGTTGCAAATGCAAAAAAATATAGGAATCAGACAGATTCTTTACAATAGCCTGTATTATTTTACTGTAAATTAACTGTAGCTGTTTGTCAACTTTGTGTAGAAGAACAAACGATCATTCCTTGAGCTATAAAAACAAAACAAAAAAAAACTAATTAATAACCTAAAATAATAACCTTCAATCAATTAAATTAGTTTAAAATAAGCAAAAAATATATATGCTTACTTGGGTATCTGTAGTAGAAGTCATTCTCGACATCACTGCTTATATTTTTCAGTTTTCTATAATCAACCCAGTGAGTATCTGACTCCTCGTTGTAGCGCACGAACAGCCCGAAGAGAATGACCATGGCTATCTGCCAGACAAAGCAGACGGCGGGTAAACTGAACTTGATGTTGGTGTTTTTCGGCCGATCGCAGAGGCTGCTGGTGATGCCTCCCATGATCTTCTCTGAAAGCGCTGCTGATGCTGCTTAGAGACGTGGACGCGCATCCGAGGCTCTTTTAAACGCCGCGGGAGCGTGGAGGAGTGTCCGCAAGACTCCGCATCCGCTCCTTAGAAGTAGGAAGAAGTAAAAAACAGAGTAAGTAGCTGGCAAAATAAGATGTGTGGTTAGTAATGCCATGCTAAAATACGCGAGCTGTAATAATTTGGTCAGAATTTAGGCAGAACTTTTTTGAGCGGTTAAGGCTAGGGTTTCTTAAGGCAAACGTAGTTGAGGGTACTTCGCGATGTAGAGCAATAAATTAATTATACTATTAAAAATACAATGCACGCGTAACAAACTACTATTTAAGATAGCACGTGAGGTGGTACATTTAGCAATTTCTACGTTTACATACAATTAAAAACAAGAAAGCGGGATCTTACTATGATATGACTTTTTATGTAATTTTACGCCTTCTAGGACCTTTACGTCGGTTTAGGCGGGAACATTTGCGGTCGTCGTATGTACGTCATAGAGCAAAAGTTATCTTTTGACAAAATAATTGTTTTTATTCATTAGTAAGATTTTATATATACGATGATATGTATTTATATGTATAAAATTCACAAGGCGACTGCCCAACATGCATCTCGATTTACACCGCAATTTATTGTATATGAGTAAATGATTATGTTATTAACGTCATTTGAAACTTGGAATGCCTGTTGTCTAGCAAATGCCTTGGTATGATTGTATATTTTAATATACTTTCAATTGAAAATTTGTATTTATTTTTATTCTCCATTTTTTTTCTGGTAAAGTGGAGCATCGTAATTCATATATATCAAAACTCAATACAAATGAACAACTGCTTCTTTAAACAGCTAACAAATATAATAATATATTTGCACGTGTATTGCCATAGGTATTTATACTTCCAGACCAACCATAAGTAACATGTATACAAGATGTACATTTGAATCAAACCTGTTGGCCTTTTTCCATCCTGCGGGCATGAACATGTTAGACGTCATTCTGTTCTGTTGAACTTGTTACTAATTTATCTGATTTGGACATAGATCATTAATTTTCAACTTTCCCCCAAAGCTACTTATTTAGGTGTAATTCTCTTGACTCAGTGAATCAAATTATTCTTTCTCAACATTCACTCAACTTCAACAAATACATTTTTTAAAGTTACAATTTCAGATTATTTTATATACTCAATATTCACTGAAAAAAACATTGGGTCAATGAATATAATGTCAACTCAGTGTTAAACAAATGGCAACCATGTAAAATTAAATGCCCTGATAGTCTTCCACTTTGGATTTTATAATATAATTTAATGATTATTAGGTAGCAGCCACATCCATAGTTCAGCAGGTTCTCACCCTACTCTCAACTTTAAGTAAGTGCAATCTTAACGTAAAATTATTATATCACATACAACCAATGCTGTCGGCTTCTATGAAAGTGATGTTTAAGCATTGACTTTTGCATTACATTGATTTGAAAAGTGAAACAGCTAAACAAGCTTGGCATTTACAGACTTTAATACAGTTTGTAATGGCCTACATTCTACATGTTTGACATGTACTGTACACACCATGATTAGATCAGACGACTTTGTTCTGAAGCTTTAGCTAGAGGGTGAAAGCTCCAGCAGTTTGTACCTGGTGTCCTCGTGAGTGTAAATGTTATTGGTCATGCTCTGGAAATGACTTTCAATTTCTATACAGGTATGAAGGGTTAATCATTGATTTTATGGATTGATTCATACAATGGGTTATTTAGTGAGCACACTTTTTCTTGTTTGATACTTTAGCAATTTCAAAAGATGCTAGGCAAACTTTTGTCATAAACCAGTGATTCCGTCTTGTAATCAAAAAACCTTGTTCTTTAAGGCCTATATCTCACTTTAGATTTATGTGCATACATTTAATATATATATATATAATACATGCAAATGCCTGTCTCAAAAGGAAGTCAAAGTCAATTTCTGAAGGGCAGAGCTTATGCTTGCTTTTGTTCTAACCCTGTTTCAAGAGACACACCCATAGCTTCAAACAAGCCAAATGGAGCTTAATTAGTGCAATCAGGTGTGTTGCATGAAGGTTAAAGTGAAAATATGCTTGCAGCCCTCCAGGAATTGAGTTTGAGATCCCTGTTCTAACATTTCAAGGTGCACTATGCAATTTTCTTGATCCCAATGTTGACATTTGAAAGCCCCAAAGCCAGCACACAACATTATTTATTAAGTAGGTTCTCAAATAAAATAGTATACATATCTGCTATAGGCTAGCCTGAACCAAGGCTGCTTTGAGACAACTTTTCAGCAATAGGAGCACAAGAGGAACATTAAAAAATGTTAAACCACAAAAACTAAGCAAAATTATTTAAAAAGCTATCTGTTGAATTGAGCTGTTGAGTTAGCCTCCCTCATGCAGCAAAATGCTGGTCTCTGACTCAGGGAGAACTGAAGTAAATATAATGTTCATAAGTTTATATGATTTAATAAAATAATTATGTTAAAATATTTCCTTAGTCAGCACTGATAACATAGGGGTGGAATGCAGCCCAAGTCCTTTGCCGATCCTTCTCCCATGATCTCGTACCCAAATATTCTTCCTGTCTCCTCTCTGAACTGTCCTATCTAATGAAGGCATTTAAAAAGCCCCAAAAATATTTTCCTCAGAAAATGGGAAAAACGATGCATCAAGCTCCGTGTGGAACTAGAGGCTCTCTAATGGCACAGTTTTAAATGTACAGCACATTTATAATAATAATTCAACTTTCACTTTTGCTCATTGAACAAACTAGCAGGCATTCTGAGGGCACCCTCATGCTTGGCCGCCCTAGGCAGTTGTTTTCTCTGCTTATTGTGTTGCGACAGCTCTGGGCTAGCCATAATTCCTTTATTTTTAAATATTGATCTAATTTCAAAGTGTGTCAGAGGCAGTGCACTTGAAGACACTCATTTGTTTCATAACGTGCATTCAACGTGCATGTTTAATCAAATCAAAACTTTGTTTAGTCAAATCTCAGAGCAATTTAAATAGAACTAAAATCAAGTGTCAGTATTCGGTTGATTCCATGCTCCTGTTTCTAGCTTGTTTTGGCTAAAGCATACATGGCAGGGAGCATAGCAGGGTTTGTTGTAGTGTGAAACAGATGACACAGGTCTCCTCAGACTGGTTTAGTGTTAGTTACAGCAACCATCACCTGGAATTAATAGGGTTTGGAGGCTACAGAGCGTTTAGACTACTGGCAAATTCTGTCTGCCGAATTATTTCAGGCACGAGGGTTAATCGATGAACTGAAGATATGATAGCTGAGGTAAAACGTGGCAAAAAAGGCTGAAAGTCTTCTTGAAAACTAATCACAGGTGAAGGAGTTCATATCTTGTTTTTCCATCAAACGATAGCAATCTTTACTGTCTTTCCCCAGAGTTTTTGTGATCAAGATACACCCAGACTGCTGGTCTGAAAGACTCGGTTTCACAATAAATGGTGTCAGCTTACACATTTACTGAAAGACCCAACTTCGAAGATACACTAACACATCCAAAGCTTTATAAAGACCTGAAATGTTTAGGACTAATTTCATTTTGGCTAACATCTGAAAATGTCTTCTCGTTTTAAACTAGCATTTATTGCCCTCAGAACAGCCTTTTTTGTTTAGGTCTGGACCAGGATTGTCAACCTCATCTAGTTTAAATGCCATATACAGGACGATTTAATCGATCATCACAATTGCACATTTTTCCACTTATCTAAATGCAAATTACAAGATCATTGTAAAAATGTATTTTTAACAAACCATTATATTACAAGACATGTTTTGAAAGGTCTGAACACGTAAAAAAAGCTATAGCACCATTATGTGAATATGAAGGTATAATATTAAAATGTGTGTTATATTTATTATATTATTTTATATATATATATATATATATATATATATATATATATATATATATATTATATAAAAAACTTTAAAATATTTAATATTCTAAATTTCACTCTGACTAAACAGTTGAATTGCAAATGCTAACCTCTTAAAAAGCTGGAACATTTTTCAGGTTTTGGTTCCCCTCAAGGTCAATTAATAAATAAAAATAAATGGAGTTGAAATGCTCAAGAAAACTTTTTGGTGGATGTTTTACGAGACAAAAAAAAAAAAGACAGAATATGATTCACCCACATTTGACACCCCTGGCTTGACCTTTGAGGCTATTTTATATTAAACATATTCTATTACATTTACATATTCTACAATCTATTTGTTACCATTAGCCTGTGCCTGCATGGTGAGTATTCAGGTGCACAATAGCAACTGCCACATTGTTCAGGTGTATGCTGCACACTGGTGGAGAATTCAGAGACAACTCCTTTGAGTTGAGTGTCTAGAAAAGCGCTATATAAATGTCATGACTTACAAGAGTTGTATGACAATTGCAACAGCGCATTAGAGGAAGCCAGTGAAAGCGTGTGAAGAATTATAAGTACTGTTTTTATTACTCTGCTCGAGGTGGACAATACAAATTTTGTAGGCAAAAAAACTGCTCAAAATACCAATCCTATGTTGTTCTCTTTCAACAAATTGAAACCAATTCCAACAATTACTCAGGAACCTCAAATTTACTATATTCGTCTTTCCACTACTGTTTCTTTTGACAAAAAAAAAGAAACATTAGGAATTTTTTATGAAATACTGCCGGATAAAACTTTTAACAACTCATCTTATTTGCAAATGAATGCATGGCATTGAAAGTAAAAGGCATAGAGGTCCTAAACTCATGTATTTTAAATCAAATTTTGAGGAACAACAGTGCCCTTTGAGCATGAGTAACTAATGAACATTGTTAGCAGAGCTGGCTATACTTTCTATGAAATTCAGTGCTTTCAGTCTTTCGAGAACATGTATTTTAAGTTCTTTCAACTCTTTTGGGGACAAAATATACTTCTGGATGATGTCCTGGACCCTCTCCTCAGTAGCCATCTCAAACTCTTCTCTGCTCTTAAAGGGCAGATGTCCAGCCAGCTCACACAGAGCCACATTAAACGCAGACTCTTCTTTAGCTCCAAAACAGGATAATCTAGGCCAGATGATGACCCTTACTCCATTTAGAACTACAGGAGTTCCAGAGTCTCTCTGAAGAGGACAACCTCGGCTGAAGAACAGATTGTGCGCTATGTTTCTGTCCACTAGAATATCAGTCAAAGCACACACTGCTTTGACTGTCTGATCCAAATCTGGACCCTGAGTGAAGAACACGAAGCCTGATGGGAAATCTGTCTGCAGGTAAAGGCTGAACTCGGGCAGGATCAGCTCTGCAGGGCAGCTTTCAATCCTCAGCCTGTGGTTCAGATAGTAGCCATGAAGGTGGAGATGGTTCACTGAGGCAAATCCACCCAGGCTGTTGAACCCTACCCGAAAACCTGAATCAGCACTCAGAAGAACCGCTTCTATGCCCATCTGCACCGCCAGGGGGGTCAAAACCTGGGGAAGACACCGGCTTGGTTCTGGCACGAGAAGACAGTGCCCGAATTCTAGAGGACTGACGTTAATGATGACGTTGCACTTCCGGTTGCAATTTCCGTCACTTTCGCTTTGCTTCTGCAAGTCAAAGAGCAGCTCTTTTTGGTCTATCTTGTTAAAATTGAATTGTTTCGGATCAAAGTTCTGCCTGACGCTGAGGATCTCCTGAGGTTTCCGTCTCTCGATTCCTCTCATTATATTTAGCTGAGCGATGTAAGCGCGCGATCCAGGAAGAATCCGCGTCTCCAGTTCGTCCAGTCGGTAACGGAAGAGCCCGGCGTTTTTCTTCTCTGTCCAGCCTTCGCGCAGTGCCATGTCAAACCTAGAACTCTGTTGCTGTCCGGAGCAAACCTCGCTATTATAGTCATTGTTAGTGTAGGTAAAAGTCTTGGACTTATCCATGTTAGAAAAAAGTAAAGTAATATCAACGTGGACCGCTCGTTTTGTCACACATGCAGGCTACGGTTCGTTTGGGGTTGGTCGCAAAAGGCCACGTGACACAATGCTGCATACAGATCGGGAGAAGGTTCAAATTCGTCTTTCCCATTCTCCCCAAGATCAAGAATCAATTTAAGCTTTTAAATTAGATATAACCAACCCAACTAATACATTTGTGAGAAGAACAATTAACTGGCAACCAAAAAAGTTATAACATTCTTGCGCTCCAATAATTTTATGCAACAACCGATAAAAATAAAATGCGCATTCATCAACTACAATCACAGACTTCCTACAATGATTGATTTGTAGACTTTTTAACCTTGTATCCATATAAAAACTGGTATGAAGTGTAGATAAATAAATATTTTTATTAAAAAAACGATTATGTGGCTTTACCAAATTTTGGTAGTTATTTAATTTCTGTAATAAACACGTAAAATTGTGAATTGCTTGTTGTAGGAACTGACAATTTATGTAAGCAGACAGACTACATTAGTAAACATTAAAACAGTGTTGACATTTCTGCTCTATAGACCTCTAATAGCTGTTTCCCATTTAAATCATGTAAAAATGGGTTCAGTAGTTTTTTTAAAACCAAAATTAAAAGTAATTGGTCAGTCAAAAATAGTGTTTATGTAAAACCAAAATACACACTTTACATTCAACAATTAAGACTTTAAATGGAGAGCCAATAACATGGAAGTGCGCAAGTGACAAAAAACAAGTAGATCAATGGTTTTAAAGTGAAAAGATCTTAAAATATATTGGAATGTGCTTCTGCAATACATTGAGTGCTTCTAACGGAATGTATATTAACTCAATATTTTGTCTCTTAATACAGTATGAAATGTTTTTTTTTTGTTGTAATGAATAAAAGTCTCCTGATTGCATGAGAGTACGTCAACATGGTCATATTGAAGAACCATTAACCCCTTCCTGGTTACTCCGGATGAGTCCATACTGAATAGCCAAATCCAGGCAGCGCTGGGCAGCTCTCTGAACAGAGGCCTGGCTTGGGTCGTCTCCTTTAGCTAGCACTGACAGGATCTCCAGAGCCTCGCTCTCCATCAGCTTCTCTGCTAGACTTTTATCTGTTTGCATGATGTTCATCACAATGACCACCCCTCGATGTCGCAATTCTTGGCTATCACTGAGCAACAGAGCCTGGAAGATCTCCAGCCAATGGCTCGTCTGAAGAACAGAACAGGAAAAGTCTTATCGACTACTACATGCGCAAATACAGCTCTCATGATATTTTTAAGTGAAAAAGGTGAAAGTAAAAGTGACCAGTTGGCCAGATATGGGGTGACCCATACCTGGAATTTGCGCTCTGCATTTAACCCATCCCAGTGTACACACGCAGCAGTGAACAAACACACCGTGAACAGTCAGGAAACTGGTGCCTTGCTCAAGGGCACCACAGCTGTGATTGTTGATAAAGGGAGAGCAAGTATTTCATCGCTCACACCAACTTCAACTCCGTGGATCTGGGGATCAAACGCAGGACCTTCAGATCACAAGTCGATCTCCTTATCCACCAGACCACAACTGCTGACTGAAATTACACAGCATTTAATTGGTTTCATCATGAATCTGAATGAGAATGAGATTTTGTTTTTGGATTTCTTCAAGAAGGGCCAAGCTCATAGTTGTCTCGGATTTGTTTAAGTTGGGTTTTTTTAAAGAAAGAAGCAACTTTAAACCCCAACAGAAATTCATACTCACTGTACTAGGAATACGTGTACACAGATCAGACATCTCCCCAGTCAGCACGGCTAGAGTCCCAGACGCAGCCTTCCTCAGTCGCTCATCATCCTCCCCGGTGTAGAGCACCAGCAGCTTGAGACGGTCACTGTTTTCTGCCAGATACAGCTTCTGCACCTGATCAATCAACCACATCATTCAAATTTCTTGAAGGAGTCAGTTTCTAATTTCATTTAAACCTGCTGTTCGACGTACCTCTGTGCTCAATGCCAGATTGCACATACACTCTGTGGCAGCAGCTCGTACCAGGTCATGTTCCTCAAACATGTAGCCCTCTACTTTAGGCACAGCTTTCTCCTTGATGATCTTTTGCCTGTAGGAATACACATAGTTTTGAGGCGTGGATGTTCTTATTTTGAAATATGCTGAACCTAGAGTTATCCATCATTAGCCTTAAGCTAGGATAGTTAACATCACTAGCATGTTATCAGGCATTAGCATTAAGTTAGTGTAGTTTAACATCATTAGCATGAAGGTAACTTGATTGTTAATGACATTAACATATTATCTTCACTGATTTTAGTTTGATGCAAACATAAATTTGAATTCTTTTGGACATTTAAATTAAACTGAAGGCAATGTTACAATACAGTATGCAACCAGCAAACATTAGCATGAAGCTAAAATTAAATTAGAATACATGCATCATTAGAATCATAATTCATTAGCTTGTGTATAGCACTACCTAGTCTCAGCCTCAGACCTCACGTTGGCTAAAGGTGTGATGGAGTTGGTTTGTCAGTTACTTTAACAATCCTGAAGTCCTGATTGGATTTGTCCGGATTTCCAGGAGTAGCAAGTATCGAATTTGTTTTCGTTTAGTTCGGAAACTAAGTTCAACTGTACGATTGAGAAAAGATGATTTTACAAGCTGTAACCGCTAGTAAATTCATCATAAATAATTAACATACATTTGTACAAACCACAGTTTCTATCTGATTCTCAGTTTGGAATTGGCTAGACTCTCTTAGTCTTCAGCTGTGATTACGCTGATGTTATTGATTACGGGAGGTTTGTTTATTTCAGGAGCCTGACCTTCTACCCAAGAGCATCTGTGAGTGTCTTCTGTAGGCATCCAGGGTCAACCCCCCAGGAAGCAACCTACCAAAAAGATTCTTTGGAATCAATAATCAATCGATCAATAAACCCCTTAAAATGGACATCGTATGCCCATTTGTCACAAGTTAATGAGATTCTTTTGGTTGGAATAAAACCCTTCATACAAAATTAACAAAACAGCTCAGTTCAAAAGAACTAGTTTGTAAGTCTGGCCCTTTAAAATATGGTGAAAACAAATAAAATAAAAATATTGGATCAGCGGCTGGGACCGCTGCTGTAGACAATGACTCACTGGGGTAGGTTGATGCTATTAGATGTCTTTGTTATAGATAATGTGTGGGATCCTAAGGCTTATGATGTCACAAAGAAAGCAATTTGAGAAAAACTATTTTTTTTATATATTTTGAGAGAAATTGGTGTGTTGGTGAATAAATGAAAAGAAATCCACTGGATCTGGTTTTAGTATCTTTCCAAACTCTCTTTTCATCAATGTTTTTTTTCTCTTGGGCTAGGAGAAACAAATTAGGATTTTAAAAGTAGCGACTAAAATTGAAAAATGAAGAACTCTTACCTGAAGCATTTATTTAATTTAAACGAGAGATTTAATTCTTTTTACTTCCCAGTAGCTCACCTGAGTCTTTCGCTGATGCCAGCCAGGTTGGTGAGGGCCATCAGAGACTCAAAGTTCTGTAGCATCGTGCAGTCAAGAGCTAGCAGACTGACGAGAGGTCTAACCACCTCATAGACCTTTGAAAACACAGAACACATCACACTACACTTGTAGTAACCTCACATATATCTGAGAGGCATGTTAAAGAGCTGTCAGAACTTAAATACCCTCTCTCCTGGAAAGGCAATCTCTGGGTTAGAGGTGATGGTGATTTTGGCCAGAGCTTGAGCAGCTTTGATCTTCCCACGATCAGTACTCTCAGAAACCAACGGGAGCAAGGCCTACAGCAAGACAAGACGGCAAAACTCTCTATTCGGAAGAGATGAAAACTAAAATAATAAGGATCTTCATTAAGTTAATCCTTTCATAAGCAGCCATATCACTAAGGACGTATGTTCACCATTTCAATGTGATTTTATGTATTCAGATTTTGGACTGTTTTTAGCACACCCTATACAAACATTTGTTCAGATAAAAGAATACTTAAATTACATTTCTTTCAGTTCAGAAAAATAATGACTCAATTATTAAAGTTCAAGAAAGCCATTGTGTCCAAAATGACTTGCACGCAATCAGGTTTCAAGCATTTACTTTTAAGACATTTTATATATGAAAGCATTTCCTTACCTTTCCTCCTCCCTGTGCCACAACTAGCCCTCTGTCCTCCTGTCTCTCGACCAAAGCTAATATCACCCTGTCAGGAAGAAAATACAGATGCTCTTTCTATTGGAAAAGAATAACTTTTACACATTACATCCCCTTTCAAAATCCTCAGTGATTATGAGTCTGATTTAATAAATCCTCAAGTGAATTTGGAACTGCAGAGAAGGTGAGAGGGTCACACCCCAATTCTCAAACTTTTATAAACCTAAAATGTTTTCTGAACTTTTTGCGAACTCAAATTCAGGTCAAATACAAACAACTTTATATTAGTTTTATATTAACCTTAATTGACTTGACTTGATTGACAGACACAAACGCCTTAAAAGGGACACCGGATGCCCATTTTTTGGGTTAGAATAAAAACTAAATAAACAATAAACACCCTCATTGCTTTGTTAAAACAGCTCAATTCAAAAGCAGTAGTATGCAAATCTGGTCCTTTAAAATACCCCCAGGCCAAAAATCACCCTGTAGGGTCCCTGTGACCTCACTGAGGGTTATTCATTGGGGAGATCTTTTTTTCTGCATAAGTGTGTGTGTGTTTTACTCCAGGTTTTCTGTCCCCCCCCCCCACATCTATAAAAGATTAAATTACTTTGTTGTTTTATTCCACCACAAAATAAGTTTAAACAGGCCTTTTATAATAAGTCAGAGATTACTGGTCAGCTTAAATCATCAATTTCTTCATATTAATAAACCTTCATTTATAATCCCTAAAGTAGCAGTATATGCTAATATCCCATAATATTATTATTAATTATTACAATTATTAATTGTAAAGCATATTTGAGTGTCTGGAAAAGTGCTATATAAATTGAAGGCATTATTGTTATTATATAATGTCCATTTAAAAAAAAAATCACCAGTTTTTTGCGAAATACAAAAAACTTTATATTATCATTCCACAACTCTATGTGTTCACCATCAGGACCATTATAACATTAATGTCCATGAATAGCATTCTGCAAATCAAAAGAACTAAATAAAATACTGTGGAGGCAGACCTGGCAATGCACTCCCTGCAGGCCTCTGTTAGAGCTGGACTCTCCTGTTTCACCATACACACCAGCGCCGAGACCACCCCGGCCTCCAGCAGCTTCCCCAGCCGCTTCTCCACATATGACTGAGCATCCTGTGGGACAAATATTTACACAAACCAACATTTCGCCTTTTAATGTCCCTCAGAGCGAAAACAAGTCTCCATGAACCAGCTTGTAAACTTGTCTTCCAGAAATGACCTAGTACGAATATTAGTTATTCGACTACAAAGTAAACGTTGAACTTTTAATTATATGTTTAATATATGTTATATACTTAAAATTTTAATGATATAAAACCAAAAAGTATAACAACAATAACAACCCCCCAAAAGCTCTGTTTACCAAACATTTATTAAAATAATGAATTGAGAGGTTAAGAAATCTAAAAAAATCGAAATATTTAAAGGTGCAGTATTATGCAAACTTAATTGATTGGTGGATTGACTTAATTGATTTAACTATTTGAGGTG
This sequence comes from Danionella dracula, assembly GCA_900490495.1. Lineage (NCBI taxonomy): Eukaryota > Metazoa > Chordata > Actinopteri > Cypriniformes > Danionidae > Danionella > Danionella dracula. The sequence goes on from UELW01000114.1 coordinate 378,351, forward strand.
ATTCAAATACATTGTTTACGATAAATACTGCCCTTTGGAGGTTTGGAGGTGTAGTGATCTACAGGTGTACATTTATTATAAATGATTCAAAAGGGGCACAATATGACACCTTTAAGTAAAAAAAAAAAAAAAAACCCCAATGTTTGAATAATCACCTTTGGATGCTCCTCCGGTACGTGCTGTTTAGCATATTTGGCTAGCTCCACCATCTGCGGGTCAGGTTTCTCCAAATCGTAGCTGTTGGTGCAGTTAACCAGTGTCGAGCCGACAGCAAATAATACAGTTTTATCTTCGGACTGCAAAAAGAGGCATCAGTGACGGATCTGAACATTTTGAGGGCCGCCACAAAAGCAGGAAGAACCGGACGTACCTTTGCCAGCTCGAACATGGCCTGAAGAGCTTTCTTGTCCTCAACCAGGTCCTCTTTCACATCAGCGTCCAACGTTAGGTATGCCAGACCCTCGATGGCCCAGCGACGGGACGCTGGAGGAAGCATTTCGTTGCAGAGCCACCTGAAAGAGAGAGAAGCGAGAGTGTGAAGGGGACCCATGAGGATATAAACATTCCTACTTTAGAGAACAGCAAACACTAGATTTCGGTTTCATCCCTTTTACTCCAAAGCACATTTTTTCCGCAAATCCTATGTCAGGTGTGGATTAACCTTGACTCTGGTCTAAGACATCTGCGATCAGCCATCACTCTGCCTTCTGGTATTGGTGTTTACAGGGCACGTATTAAAATAGTCTTACTGAAAGTTTTACAAGACTAAAGATTTTACATGGTTATCAATTTAAATGAAGTGACCGTATGGTGACCTGCTCACAGTAACCTTCAACAAAAATGTTAATGATAAAAAAATAAAACAAGCATGACTAGGACTACAGGAAATAATGAAAACTATATAAAATGCTGATCAAAAAAAAAAAATCATCATACACAAAAAAATCTGAATGTTCTGAAGTGCTCAACAATGAAAAATTGCAACATATTAAAATAATAATTAAATGAACTCAAATGAAGTTAGAAAATGTGTTTGTGTATATATATATATATATATATATATATATATATATATATATATATATACATATAAATAAATAAATAAATAAATAATGTACAGTTAGTACATTAGTACAAGTGAATACTGGAAAATAAAATAAACTTCTACAAAACTACAAAAAAATAAAATGTATTTGAATAAATGTAGAAGCTGATTGTTTACAGAATAAAAATTTATCAATTTAAACAAGATGGAGCAGACATTGCTCTGCTAAAAGATGCAAAAATGTCACTTTGCTTTCAAGTTATTGTAAACTCTTTAAGCTACATGTTTGAGCAAAACAGCTCAAACCCAACACAGATGAAGTCTTTCTGAGCATTTCAGACAAGTCCCTTTGAACATTGCAAGATTTAAACCTTCATTCAAGTTCTGGTCTAAATAAAAACAATTCTAACAATAAAACATCACACTGCATTGTGTTTTTAAAATTAACAGCAAAAAACTGTAAACCCATGAAAGAACTCTGTTTCTATACATTATATTTGATTTAATAATTAACCATAAAAAGAAAGACATGTATGGTCATCCGTTGAAAAACTTACTTCCTGCACTGCTTGGCCAGCTTGAGTGTCGAACCCTCAGCAAACTGCTTCATGCTGAAATCAGTGCCTCCAGCCGACCCCAGTTTGCACAACCCCTAAAAATTCCCCGCACAAAGGGTTTAGCATATGAACGATACATTTTCCGAACAGGAGAAGTGCTTGTTCAATCTAAAACTCACCACCAGCGCTCGAACTCGAATGCGGTCGTTTTGGCTCTTCTTGTACAGGTCTTTCAGCAGAGCCACACCATTGGTGGTGATGAAAGATGCCCTCTTTGCCTTGCCGGCAGCGTGAATAAGCGCCTCCACTGCCACCTGCTGGTGAGTGATGTTTTCTGAGGCACAGAGGGCGATGATGGCGTCCATGATGCCACTGAGCTCCAGGGTTTGGTTCCCCACATCACTGGGCCCTTGCAGCAGAACTGAAACGGTCTGAATCGCTCGAAGTTTCCTCTCCATCTCGGAGCTGCCAAAGTGATGCCTGGGGAAAAACATAGAGAACTAATCAATATGCAACAAACACTAGAAAAAACTAAAAGTATAGTGAAAAAATGACCTAATTAATACATTTGTATTTTGGTATATTTCACTTAGATAAACACATAGTCTTGGTCGATATGGCCAACAATTTCATCGTGATCCACTGAAATAACAAAAAATGTCACATCTTGATTTCTTTTACAAATAAAGACCGATTTGTCATCCTAAGTTAAAGTAATAAATAACTAACATTTGATTGTAAATGTCATTTATTGTAAAAATAAGGGAAAACCTTTCCAAACAACGGATCTATAAAGAACAGAAAGTGTAAGACTTCAATAAATAAAAAGACTATTCATTTATGAATGCATTTTCTCATCAATGAATTAAAAATGAGCGTCACGGTGGCGCAGTGGGTAGCACGGTCGTCTCACAGCAAGAAGGTCGCTGGTTCTAGGCTCGGCTGGGTCAGTTAGCATTTCTGTGTGGAGTTTGCATGTTCTCCCCGTGATCGCGTGGGTTTTCTCCGGGTGCTCCAGTTTCTCCACAAGTCCAAAGACATGCGGAATAAGTGAATTGAGTAAGAACGATTGCCCATAGTGTTAAAGAGTGAATGTGTGTGTGAATGTCTCCCAGCGATGGGTTGCGGCTGGAAGGGCATCCGCTGTGTAAAACATATGCCAGAGAGTTGGCGGTTCATTCCGCTGTGGCGACCCCGAAAGGGAAGAAAGCCGACATGAAGATGAATGAATGAATTAAAAATGAAAATAAATAAATATTATGTATGATTTTTTACAACATATATCTGAAGATAAAACAACATGAAATACTTACTGAACATATTCTTCACAGAGCTTGCTGAAATTTTCCCTCTCTTTATCACTCTTCAGGTCGTCGTAGAGTTTGGTAAGCAGAACAGAGCAGCTCATAGGGGTGTTTTCTGTGAGTGGTGGCCCCCCCTCCATCTCTGGGACAGTTCCTGCGACTTCCAGAATCTTCTTTAGCCCTGAATAGAAAAAGAATCTGATTCAGTTCAGAAGTGCGATCCATGTCCTGGGAGATCTTTCCATGGGGAGACAAGGGGCTGAAACGCACCCTGGTCGATGACCCACAGGCTGAGTGAGTTGTCTGGGTTTTTCAGGGATTTCCGTGGGACTTGTTTGACCAGGAGGTTGATGGCGCTGTCTCGGCCAGCTCCGGACACACTGGCTGCCGGGAGCAGGTCAAGAAGATGACGCAGCATGGAGCGCAGCTCTCGAGATGGTTCTGCAATATGGAACGTTGCTCGGTTTTCAGAATGAAAGGACTTTTGATAATAATCCCGGAAGCAAAGAGGAAGAGGAATGATATTTAGGAAGCTTAGAGCTAAACACACAACACAAAGGTTCATTATATGGTGTCTCCATCAACAGGTTGACAAGGCAAAAAACATTTTTTCAATCAATCAATCAATTAGTTTTTATATAGTTAGAGTAAATACGAGTTCCCTCTGTGAGGCCCCTGGGAGCCTCGCTGACTGAGGAAGGTGCTAATCACCTCCCCAGCATAAAGAATATACAAACTTAATATCCATCGACGAACGGTTCGCCGGACAGCACCTGAAAAACCAACCAAACAAAGACAAAACAGAAACTAACAAATGGAGAAACAACGGTTAAAAAAACTGTAACATAGACAACAAACAGGTGATCAGCATCAGCTGCAGGAGGAGAGATAAATGATGAGGAGAGCTTAGAGAGGAACATTGAGCCACATTGTTTTTTTCAAACAGTTTATATGTATATAGTGCTCACACACTAGATCTGTTTAGACAAATACCAAGAGATAATTATTCGAATGCTAGATTAAACAGATATGTTATTAATTTAGTTTTGAAATCCGTGAGCATAGCTGCAAACAACATCCGGGAGTTTATTCCAGTGCTTCGGAGCTCTATATAAGAACGCTCTTCCACCTCTTGTGGATTTACTAACCTTCGGTATAATCAATAGTATAATCGCTCAGAGAGAGAGCAAGCTGGAATATATCGTGATAGGAGACTGCTCAGGTAGGCCGGAGCCAAGCCATTCAGCGCCTTAAAGGCGAGGAGCAGTATCTTGTAGTCAATGCGATATTGTACAGGAAGCCAATGAAGAGAGCACAAAACCGGTGTAATTTTTGTTATCCCTTTTTTTATTGGGCTTTACAAACCCTCACAGAAGATTTTTTGGCAACTTGTTCATACTTAACACCTCCTTTACTTGATGCAATCTGTGGTTTTCACAGAGCTGCACTCTATTTTATATCTTTTTGATCCTGCAGTGAGGAAATACAATGTTTTATACATGTGTTAGCACAAACATTCATAATAACATTACATGAATTAGTACCAGAACAATCATTTTACAGCAGTAACAGGATCATTGTGTGAACTTTTTAAAACACCGGGCGGCACAGGACTAAAGAAACCTTTGTAATCGTACTTACTGGTTTTGATTCAGAGGAACAAGCTGCTTCACCTAACCTGATAACTGATTCATCCCTTAATGAAAGCCAATCCACATATTAATAGTTTAATTTATCATCATGAACATGCTGGAAACTCAACATATATTAAGGAAAAAACTTAATACATAGTTTGTTAAAACTTATAACACAGTGTTGTGGTATGTAGGAAAATTAGAATCTCAAGCACTGATTCCTCACAGCCTGCTCTATCTGTAAAGAAAACGAAGGTCCAAAACAAAAATACTTTGTTTCTTGGCATGATGTGGCAGTAGTCCAAAATGGCTATGAGGTTAGTTATCAATTAGTGACTATTTCATGAATACATTATGCTTTTGTAAGTGTGACATTCTGATATGTTTAGCTGTATTAACACTAGTTCAAGGTGAAAGAGTTCTACTCAAAATCCTAAAAAACATATGTCCACACACAGAAAAAGACAGAATCTTATGTTTGCAGCCTGTTCAAATTTTAGTACAGTAGATATTGTTAGGATAAAATATGGATATCAAGCAAACCAAAATATCTTTTCTGTGTTAATATCAGTTACAGAGACAGATGAAATGCATTACAAATTCATTTCATTAACAAACAAAGGCGTGAAAAAGCAAAACAAGAGAAGGAAACATAAAACTAGGAGAGCATGAACATTTTCTGATATTACAAATGCATCAGAGATCAAATGAATCTACACACTATACACATAAACATCAGTTTAAATGTATAAAAACCATTTTGTGTTGACTTTGCAATAAAAGATGTTAAATTCAAATATCAAACATCAACTCAGAATATACATCAGATCTCTTATGGGGTACGATTAGAGATCCCCTGCTATGTGAAACAGATGTTTTGAGCTGATGTGTAGAAAACTATTTATAGATTTTTTTTTAATTCATGTATTTTTTTTTACCATAGTTTAAAGATTAATTTTGATACAGTGACTGAGGGGACATTTGAATTGGGTACTGGTCAACATCCCACAAAACACCATTATTGAAAACAGTAAAATGGTGGATATGTCAAATTATTTTCAATAGATTTATTATTCATGCATTTTTTTTCTACTATTATTTACATATTTATTAATTTATTATCTACACTTACATTATTTTTGTCCTCCATCCTAGTTTACGCTTAAACATGCAATAAAGACAATAAAACCTTTCAGTCTTAAGCAGATGAATTCTCTCCTAGAATTATTTTTGGTTTAAAGTAGGTTTTTTGAGCTGTTACTTACCGGGTAGGATGGCTTCATCTTTACCCCGGATCTCTTTCTTCATGCCCTCGGTCAGAGCCTCAAACATCACTTGGAGCAGATGGCACGCTGAGAGAGACACAGTAGAGGAAACTGAGCCCATGACGCCACACAACCGCTCCATGCTCACCTCGTTGACGATGGCCATGGTCTATAAATCAAAAGTTAGGATGCATTGAGAAGCTTTCAGTTTGAGCTGTAATGGATTTTGAGGATTATTCACCCTCGACTGGTGTCCAGTACACAAGCCAACCAGGGTCCTGAGCGCAGAGAGGATCAGTTCTTCCTGTTGGGACTCCAGAAGGTTCTGGAGGAGCTTCACTCCATCGTTCCTGAAGATCTGCTCTGCACCGGCATCCTCTCGTGAAAGCACTACCAGATTTTGAGCAGCCTGAAAAAAATCCACCTTCTTGAAAATGTCTTCAGAATGTGTTCCTTTAATATAATCTTTACTATGAAAATAAATGTTTATCTTTACATTGTTGTGATGTTATAAAGATGTGCAAAAGAATTTCATTGCATATTGCTAACCTTCTGTCTGTCTGAAATGGGTGCTGAGCGATCAACCAAGAGCTTGAACATCTGCTGAACTTTTGAGTCCAGGGAGGAGAGCTCTGCGGACTAAACAACAACGAACACACAACACATGGTGTTCAATAAGATTATAACTAACAAAGTGAACCTTTTCTATTCACACATTACACAAAATCACCTTCTGTTGAATCTGGGCTCCTAGCTGTCGGAGCAGATCCTGGAAAGCTTTATTCTTCGGCTCAAGTTGGGCACATTTCTGAGCGTCTATGAATGCCTGATCCAGCCGACTGAGTTTCTGCAGAGCCTGTGCTCTACGAAACCTTGCCTTGAGGTCTCCAGGATCCACATCTAGAGCTTGAGAATAAAAATTAATGGTTTGATTTGATGATGTTTTCAGCTTTTAGGTACAGAGTGATGCGAAGTAAACAAATGTTGTTTTACCTTTGGTGGCATCTGCCTCTGCTTTGGTGTAGTCTTCGAGTTTAAGAAAACAAGCAGCTCGGTTTCGATAAAGAACTGCACTATTGGATTGACAATCGCTGATCTTCAGAGCTTTGGTGTAGCAGCTGAGAGCTTGTTCCACATCACCGGCTTTAAAATGTTTGTTCCCTTCTTCCCTCAGAGCAGAGTCGTCATGTGACATCTAATTATGCAGAAATAAAATAGTTTATTTGTACAAAATTATTTGTATGCCTAAAAATAGCAAATGTTTGTTCTGTAATGCATAAAAAACATTTCCAAAGAGTTTGAAACGAAGAGGTCATAGATATGAGAAACTTTAATCTTTAGAAACTCTTTATAGGTCGTTCATATTGTTATCTGTAGTATCAAGCACAGCAAACACAACAGATGTTTAGAGCTGCAGCAGTGAATGGTAAAGTTGCATGATGACTACTTCTACTCACCTTTCCTTGCGTTTCTGTTTGAACTTTGTAGACGACGAAGGGCTCTGAATTTTTCCTAACCTAGTCTTTGTGAGTTTTATTCGTATTTAAAAATCGCTACAAAAATGTAATTATATCTATTTACAGAGTAATTCTTTTTACTCGGTTCTCGACCGTTCTTTCATTTTCTTTCCGGGTTTGATGCGCTAGCATGACGTCCCAGAATACCATTGGTCCAGCACCTCAATCACTGAATATTCAAAAGTAAAGCGCCGTCAGCCCCTCCTCATTAGTGAGCGAAGATGACCATAAAAGTCCAACATCATAGAAACACATTTAAGTATATTTTTCATGTTTATAGACAAAAATCTGTTAAACCAAATGCAACAATATTTTTTCCTCACGTTCTTCTTCATGTTTAACAAGAACAAACATATTATTAGTCCTCTATTGCATATATTTAAAACAGTCTACCTTTAAATCCACAAATGACAAAATACAAACAATTAAATAAAAATTTAAATGACTCATTTATACGCAAACATACTGGCTGTAAACTGCCATTCATAAATTCTATAAAACTTTAACCAATCAGAATGCCATAACTTCCCGGTCCACAGAAAACCTCACCTCCCATAATGCTTTGCGCGGCTCTTCTAAGACAAGATCTCGTACTGAATCGCAGACGTCTTTCAGGAGCAAATATCGGGTAAATATTTGATGTTCAGCAACTGCATTCTCCTTGTAAACCAATGTCATTTCTAGATTAGCATATTTAAAAGTCTTCGAAGTGAGGGGAGGATTTTAAAAGTCAGAAATGTGGTTTCTGTAGCTTGATAGCGCGTACGTAAAAGCCGATGTATTTACATGCTGCACGCGCAGTCGAGGCGATCTTAACTGCTGATCTGCGTGATAAACTCTCAGAAATGTACCATTTGCTCTAATCTCGCTGTGGTGACGAATAGATAAGAGCTATTGCGGTAAACGAGGAATTTACAACCGTAGGCTAATGCTTGCTGTTGGCAACAAGCTGTTTAGCGACGGACTGTGTGTGTGTGTGTTCTTATACTTTAATTGCTTGTTATTTAGTGATGATGACCTTCTCGTTGAGACAAGGCCATTCAATCTGATGCAGTTCAAAGAAGTACATCCAGGGACGTGAAGAGGATCAATGAATCCTTCAAACACTTTTCTTTACCTTGTTCATGGTTATTTCTGGGGCGCTTATTGGATTTATAATGATTTTACAACAAATTTGTTTTCTCCACATCTATATATCTATGTATACTGGTATTTCTCTGTTAGCTCTTTGAAATATCGAGAGTTCACATGCACGAGCCTTTGCTTACAATCCACCTGAAAGAAGTTTTTCTCATGCTCAACTTTTCCATGTCATAATTCAATATTTTCAAGCTATGGTCAATTTATTAGTAGTCACTATTAGGGTTAACCGAAGTAATTAATCAATTTTAGAAAATGATCGATTACAATTGTTGCGAGTACAAGCTTAAGTTATTTTTAAAAACAACTTCCGATTTTGTATAATTTATTTTTGGTTCACAGCTCCTGAGCTTAAACAAGACGCACATTTTATCTAAGCGTGGCAGAGAGAGAGCAAAGATAAAAAGCAAGCCTGTGAAGGGTCTCATAAAAAGTGGCTGACGTCATCTCAGATGCTGGATTATTTCAAGCTTTACCATGGTTCAGCGTATACACTGAAGAGGAAAGAGGAATTCTGGTTGGATAGTCTGTATTTTCTTTTGTTTTTGTCATCTGTGATCTGTAGCATGTTGATGTTAAACCTTAATGTCACGGCCTATTTTAACTTCAAGGTTAGATATCATAAAATCCAGCATTTCAGGTCTGCGCAGCAGTTTTATTATTGTTTACTCAAAGATTATGCAATGAAACATGTTGAAAGTTATAATATATTAAAAATGCATCTAATGCACCTTCGAACATTTTTAGCAAAGTATGGGAGATGGAGGCTATCTTTGAGGTGAAATTAAATATACAATTATATAGTTTACAGAACAGAAGTCTAGTCACTTTATTCAATGTTTTAACCTTCACACTATTTGTTCTTGTCATGATAAAGAAATAAAAACGTTCTCTTGAAATCTTTCAGTATTTTTGAATGAATATTACGCTCATTTGTGAAATAGCTAACATGTTTATTGTAAGCATATTTATATTATTGGTCATTTCTGTCAAATGTAAAACTTTTTTTGTCAGTCTTTAGTTCAGCAAAGTTCTGGGATGTGTAATACATCTGATATTGAATTGTATATACTTTTTACTTCTCTGTAATTCAAAACCTAAGAGCTTATATGAATAATACAATTTTTGGTAGCTGCAGCAAAAAATCACCATATATTTTTGTACAAAAATCAGCTAAATCCAGACTTTTGTTTTTAATGGACATTATACAATGAGAACTGTTGAACAGTAAACTTGGATTAAACTTGAAACAAAACAAAAAAAACTCTTGACATATTGATCAAAGTCAAACTAATGGCAACAAGTAATGGATTAAAAATATAAACACTCTGAACCTCATTAATACCTTTCTCTATATATATATTATATAATATATATATATATTTCTTTGTAAAGTGCTACTGAAATTTTGTATGGTTTTTGAGAACGTTGAAGTCCTGGCTTACCACAAGGGCCTGTTTTTTGTACTCCTCTTCTTGATTTAATATAACTGTAGGTAGTTTTTAGTATTTTAAATGTTTTTCACTGTGACTGATTAACACTTCCAAAGTGTTGAGCCCTGTTCTGTTCAATGGTATTTTCTCTGGGGAGTATCTCCAACATGGCTGACTAACATGGCATGAAAACGCTATTGAACAAAATAGTGATAAGCAAAGTAAGTGATCTCTTAAAGGGACAGGGTGCCTCCTCCCATTAAGTAGTAGGGGAACACTGGCATTGCGGACTTAAAAAAAAATCTAGCATTTTTGTGTGCTGAAGGTCAAGGACAATTCTCACAGAATACATTTTTTAAAGTCTTCAGTTTCATTAAGTTTAACACAACGTTAATTGGAAGAATCCTGCAAAATGGGTACCTAACTTAAATTTTTTGGAGTAGTAAATGCTGATATTTTGCATCTGTCCTTCAAGCACATACATTGACCACATACATATTTAATCTTGTGAACAAATGCACAGCATTTAAAATAAATTGAGATTTAATCCCAATAGATTTTTGGTGTCTTGTGTGGTTTTTATAACTTATACAAATAAAACGGAACATAATGAGAGCAGATGGCGTCACGGTGGCGCAGTGGGTAGCACGGTCGTCTCACAGCAAGAAGGTCGCTGGTTCTAGGCTCGGCTGGGGCAGGTGGCATTTCTGTGTGGAGTTTGCATGTTCTCCCCGTGATCGCGTGGGTTTTCTCCGGGTGCTCCGGTTTCCCCACAAGTCCAAAGATATGCAGAATAAGTGAATTGAATAAGAACAATTGCCCATAGTGTTAAAGTGTGAATGTGTGTGTGAATGTTTCCCAGTGATGGGTTGCGGCAGGGAAGGGCATCCGCTGCGTAAAACATATGCCAGTGAGTTGGCGGTTCATTCCGCTGTGGCGACCCCGAAAGGGAATAAAGCTGACATGAAGATGGATGGATGGATAATGAGAGCAAATGGTGGTTTATGCATAATGAGAATGTTTATTTTCACAGGTGATCAGCTCTCCAGACTGGGGACTTGCTCTGGAGATTTAACCCAGGAACGATGAAAGAAGGAAGAGTGTCTAACTAACTCCATTCATAAGCTTTTTAAAGCAAGGTTTACTATTTCCCATCAGCATTCCAATAGGATTCCCTTCTGTAGCTTTCTCAGCTGAACATAGCCTTACCTTGCCTCCATCGGGAACGCAGAGCTGTTTAGCAGTGCTGGAGGAAAGGCCTAATCCCAAATCCTTCTGGAGGGCACTAAGACACTGCCTGACTCGGTGCTGACGGGATTAACTTCATATTAGATTTGTGAGGCGAGGCTGGTGGAACACCTGCTTGTTTTCACAGGCAAATCCAGGCCATGCAGCACCCGGCTTGTCATTTGGTTTAGAGTTTCCACGGCAGAATTATTTCCATTTTCAAATCTTGCACGATTTCTGTTGTAGGACGTTTGACTTCACTTCTCGGACTCAATGTCAATGTGGAAAGAGTTTGACTGGGTTTGACCAAGAATTTTGAAAAGGCTGGTTATCGTCAGATCTGGATCATCAGCGTCCGAGAAGGATTTAATTCGAGCTGAACTGAAGAATAAAAGCAGCTGAAGGAATAACAGGAGTGCTGAGTGGATTTGTTCCTTTCTGCTTTTTACTCTGCTGTGTGCACGCTTGCGATGCCTCTTCAGCTGATTCATACAGAAGCGAGAGCAAGTGCTGTGTGAAGGACTCACTCCACACCGTAAGTGACATTGATTCACACAAAATAAGCACTCGATTGTTTTAAAGAGATGATTCAGATGGTTATTGTTGCCTGTGTATGAAGATATTAATTGGCTTTCACCCAAGATTTGAATTTCATTAACATGTTAAGTGCTAAGCAAACAAAAATTGTGAGATCCAACAAGGTAATGAAGAATATAAATAATTCTTTTCATGTTTAAAGCTGTCACTAACCTAGATAAACTGAAATTCTCTCACTCAAATGGTTTCTCTGCATTGGGCTTTTTTGTTATAGCCTCACGCCTTCTTGCCCTTGGATGACTCTTGGGACACACAACTGTTTCCATCCAACACTCTCTTTTAAACTCATCTCATTTAAACTCATTTAGATCTCCCTTCTTCAATGATTTCTATTTTTTGGCTCTTCTCACTATTGTTGTTCTTAGCAGTTCGCTCTTAGTGGTCAACATGAGAGAGTGTATTGAGTGCCCAACAGCACTCTGAGCATGTGATCAAAAGAACCAACTTTCATTTTATAAGGTTGGTAAAAAAACCAAGGCAACTTGGTTGTGTAAAATGGGACATCGGTCTACACAGTTCCCAAGCGATGTCCTTCAATCTGTGGAAGAATACCTCATACCCCTGGCTTAGCAGATATTTTGAGTTTTTGACCATTGTGCCCTGTACCCGTTTACTCATCTACAAGATCTGGCGATCATAGACAGGTTTACCAATCTTGAAGTATCCCCAGGTTGCAAAAGAGGGCAGTTAAAAGATTAAAGCCACGAATTGCATCAAACAGCGAATGCTCTAACAGCTCAGCCAGCTACACACCAGTGCCATTCCAGACAAACCCCCGGGTTATGTTTTTGTGTATTTGTCATGTCATATTATTTATATGTTCTCCCCATGCTTGGATCTTTTTCCCCGAAAACCAAAACCATGTTTCAGAGGGCTCAAAATTCACAAGAAAAGTGTTTGAGTGAGTTAATGGAGTATGTATGTGGGCACGTGAAGAACTGGTATTCTGTTCTGAATGTACGATGTCGCTCCACAATAAGTAAAGCTGACAGAATTTGTTTGCGCATGCATTAAAACCTTATTATTTACGGAATGGCAAAATAACATCTCATGTTGTAAAGTTTTCAAAACCTTTTTTGGTCATGCGGTAATGGTACAAACCAATAAACTGATTTTATTAATTAATACAATTATTTTTAAATCCATTTTATAGTAATATTCAACTGTAATAGTAACTAGTTTAATTATCCATTTCTGCCACTGACAATCACCATCTTAAATCTGTACATTTGATTGGGATTCTTTCTATGCCTTTGCTAATTTACGCCTTGTTCTGATCATATTTATCATTCAGTGCAATCATTAAAATATTTAAATATCTGTAAAAGAGGGGAAGGCCAGGTCAAATTTTGTCTCAGCCCAGTTTCACTTGAATAGGAAAGCGAATCTGCATGAGAAAATGTGTATGTAGATATTAGTGAATCTGATGTACTTTGTGAGTGCCGTCCAATATCAGCTTTCTCCCTGCACAATGTTTTAGTATGAATTCCATGCAAATGTAAGTACATGAGTACTTGGGTGCTATTGGCTCTTCCTGTATGAGACAACATGTGGAACCCACTTGCAAAAAGTGTAAATCAATCTCAACATTATAAAATGTCACACATTATTAAAAATTATTTTAGATTTGCCATTAAATAATGTAAATGTAATGTAAACCGTCCTCTCTGCATTACCCATAGTGCCTACATAAAGGGCTAATAAATGTGTGAAATGTTGTCCTGCCCTGCTGTCTCCTTGTGAATCAGTTTTTGATTTGAAACACATATTCTGAAGGTTCAGCTTTCTCACCCATGCACAATGATTACCGCGTTCTCTGATTCTCAGTCACATCTTATCATAATTGCATTTGTAAACTATCTTTCATTCACTTTTATGCACATCTTATGCTACTCATCAAGCTTTCACAGACGTGTGGCTGGATGTGGTTGTGAATCTTGTATAGCGGAGATCATGAGATTCTGTCTTGTGTTTGAGAATTATCAATGTGAAAGCACTGAAAAATTTGAGAGTCGCATCCAGCCCTGTCACAAACCATTTGAGAGGTGCTGGGGATGTGTCCTATGTGTAATGACATCTGCATGCACGCATACACTCACTCACTCACTCACACACACACACACACACACACGCACACACACACACACACACACACACAGAAGCTTTGCCAGAGAGTCATTAGATTCCCTGTCACTGCTCTCGCTGTTCAGAACCGGTGTTCTTTTCGCCCTTCACTTTCTTTAGTTTCTATGGAGAGCACAAGTGCCACTTTCAAGTGGACTGGATTTGGCTGAGGAGCGGTCACAGTTGACCGACAGTTGCACTTTTCCTGCTGATTCTCTTCCCTTGTGTTTATCTGTGTGTGTTTGCACCGCCCCTCTTCAAACTTTTTATCCCATGAGCCCCTGCTTCAGAATAAGTACAGCAGACTCTGAAACTCTGAGTGTGCTTTAAGGATGAATATCAGGAAGTTTGAGTTCTGAATAACCTTGACGAACTATATGAAATTGTATTTAATACTTGGAGAGGTGGTGAAACTATTCACTTGGTTTCTGTTTGTTAACCTGACAGTCTAAGTGAATAGGTTTTTAAAAGGGGTCCAACTTGGGTTCTTGAGGGCTACTGCCCTGTACATTTTATTTGTAATCTCGTTGTAGCAAGCGTACTACTCTAGCTAAAGATGGACCTTAATTACTACAACATTCATTCATTCATCTTCATGTCGGCTTTCTTCCCTTTCGGGGTCACCACAGCGGAATGAACCGCCAACTCTCTGGCATATGTTTTACACGGCGGATGCCCTTCCAGCTGCAACCCATCGCTGGGAAACGTTCACACATACTCATTCACATTTTAACACCATGGGCAATTGTTCTTACTCAATTCACTTATACCGCATGTCTTTGGACTTGTGGGGAAACCGGAGCACACGGAGAAAACCCACGCGATCACGGGGAGAACCCAGCCGAGGCTCGAACCAGCGTCCTTCTTGCTGTGAGACGACTGTGCTACCCACTGCGCCACCGTGACGCTACTACAACATGTGTTTCATGATCATTGAATAAAAACCTTTAAGACCCTAGTTGGTGACCCCTACTTAAAATTTTGTCTGTCTATAAAAAAATACACTTTTTGAAAGAAATTTCAGATCCAATACCGAGTGACGGTTCTTTCTCAATATCTTTAAAATTAAGGAACATACACAGCTGACTGGGGCGTAATATTCAAATGTGAAACGGAACTGTAACTTCACCCCTGTAACGCTGATCTTTTCTCCTGGTCTGTAGCATTCATCATGAAGCTGAAGAAGCAGGTCACTGTGTGTGGGGGGGCTATCTTCTGCGTGGCCGTCTTCTCCCTCTACCTGATGTTAGACCGGGTCCAGCATGACCCTGCCAGGAGACAAGGCGCAGGCAACTTTCCCAGGGTAAATCCTATATCTTTTGTTTACCTGACTGAAGGTGCTTTAGTTGCTGCTCAACATCTTTTAGTAAAATAAGCCCTAGAAAAAAACTGAAATTTAACCAGTTAAAAGGGTATTGGTTTGGCTAGAGTCAGAGTTTATCATAGACCAATGTAAATCTCAATAATAGCAATTTTGGGGTTTTGTGACCCTTTATGCTTGCTGATGTGTTAGTTAGATAAACTGTTTGAAGGTTAGTATGGTACTGTTTACTTTGCCACCAAAACAGAACAGTTAAATCACAAGAGCCATTTATGTTTTTAAATCAAAACCAAATTTATAAATCAGCGTTTACTGTTTTGCAGATTGATCTACAAGTACACAAACCTCAAATAAAATTCTTCAATAAACTAGTGATTAACTTATGCTTCCTTTCCCTGGACACTGTTTTATGGTGTTCAATTAATTCTTTACACATTTGACCTTTTTATTTAATATTCTCTGGGTGGGTTAAGTAAGTCAAATCTACCTGAAGTTGCTTAACACTTGGTCAGAAGGCTCCTTTGTGGTCTGTTGCCTCAACTTTTGTGTCTCAAAGTCTTAAAACATTTTAATTGAAGAACTCGATTGCCATTAATTGTAATCAATTTAATTTATTTTAATTTGTCACTTTTAATATAAATATAACAAAACATAATATTCGTCATAAAGTAAAACCATGCTTTACTGTATGAACTTATTATACTGCCAGTGTAGAATAAAGTTTTCTTAAACTTCTCAAAGCGGAAGTGTTTTTAAACTTCTGGTCATTTATCATCAACTGGTATCTCTGGCACCGGAGACGACCGCTGCATCCTCCCTCATCCCAATTCACACTCATGTCACATTCACAATGTCTTCATCTTTAATAACCCTTATGACACAGTCTGAACCCAATAGTTTTTTGGCTTCTGCTCCAACTGTAGTCCAAAGACAAGATGCATGCAAAGTGTTTGGTATGGGCTCGCTCACTGGAGCCCCCTCTTTTCACAGTCCTACAGATATACATATTTGACCTTTCCCCCACATCTGCTTTTAATGCAGTTTAAATCACGTTTTAGCCAGATAACTTCAACACACTTTTCAATTAGGACTACAAAATCAATAATATATTTTATATAGGCAAAAAAACTAGTTTGAAAACAGTTTTTATTGACATTATAAAACATGTATATTTTGCACGAACTTATACTGTTTACATTGACTTAAGAAGTAAAAATTTAAGTAAAATTCTTTGCTATTTTAATCTTTAAGTAAAAGATCCATAGTCTCCTCATGACTGTGTACCATTGCATTGTGTGTGAGTGATGTGCTGTTGTAGCCTGTGGTGGTACAGTAGATAGCTAGATGACCCCTCCATACCCCTCATTGTTTTCAGAGCCAGATTTCGGTGTTGCAGAACCGCATCGAGCAACTGGAGCAGCTCCTGGAAGAGAACCATCAGATCATCAGCCACATTAAAGACTCTGTGCTGGAGCTCACAGACACGGGCGCCATTTCCCCCAGTGGACATCTACCCTTCCGTAGCGCCAACGGATCCTGGGTGCTGCCCTTCGACGGGAGACCCACTTTTCTCTCCGTCAAACCACAAGATTGTCAGTTTGCTCTGCACCGCCAGAGTCAAACCGACCTGCAGGTGAGATTAGAAACAACAGCTCAGTGGGATTTATTGTCTTTAAGTGTGCGAAGATATTTCCTGAGGGAAAGCATTGACCTGTAAGAAATTCCGACCGTATGATAAAAAAAATCATAGGTTCTACTATGTGATGTGTTTTAGGTGCCTGTGGGAAGCTCAAAATAATTTTTATGTTAGAAACATGAATATATGTTTTAATTGTAATGCACTTTCCCACATTAGAACTGACTTTAATTCTCAAACATCTTTAAATGGTTTTAAATAAAAGAATGTTTTAGTATATTTATCAAAGCTAAGATTAGCATATCTTATTTGAAGGAATTTTGTATTTTATTTGAATTTTATAACTTTTTTAATATTTTAGAACTGTCTACCCATAATATACCCAGAGGTGCTGACATGCATAAATAACAATCAACAAAAACACCAATTTTAGAAGAAACAAAAGAACAGTAAAGCATAACTAAAAAATGTTTTTCTAAATTAAATTATTAGAAAAGTTGCCATTTGTTCTGCCTTCAGCTGCAGATATGTAAAAAAATATATAAAACAAATAAAATTGATCAAAACATTTTTTGTTATTCATTTAACATTTTCATAGAATTGCAATTTTTTTTTAAAACTAAAAAGGGTTTTTGAGTAAAAGACTTTAAATATTTGATGGACAAAATAAGATTCATCACAATCCCTAAACCAGTTTTCTTGCTGTAGATGCTGGAGGTTTACTCGTTGCTGAGCTTTGACAACGTGGACGGAGGGGTTTGGAAGCAGGGCTTTGAGATCACCTATGAGCCCAATGAGTGGGATGAGGAGCCCCTGCAGGTGTATGTGGTTCCACATTCACACAACGATCCAGGTACGCGATTACAATTAGCATTTGTACTTTGCTTAAAATTGGCTCATATTGTATATAGAGTTCATAACCCCCTATTTTTATTTATTAGTATTACAGCTGCCCAAAGGGAACCTCTTTTGTATTTTATATGCCATCTATTGCTATGTCTAGACATGTTGAGTGTTCTAGTGCTTTCTAGGGCATATTATAATTCAGGGTGCTTGTTAAATCAAGACTTGGCCATGTTTCAAAGCTAGCCCTAAACCTCAGTCCAAATTTATTTAGGCATGGGTAAGTGCAGAAGGGGATTGTTACTGAGATTATCTGCACCCAGACTTTATAACTGCTTCCTGGTGAGATTGTATGACTTTCTCTCTTTTTATTCATTCTTTATAAGATGTTACGGTGAAATATAACACATCACTCTGGTCCCATTGCATGCAAACACTTTAAATCATAATTACACCAAAAGCTAAAATACCCACAACCATTTGATGAACGCATGATCGTATAAACTTGGAAGTAACAGGGTCCTCCTGATATACTCTATACCAGCCATTCTTAACCATAGGGCTACAAAAGAACAGTCTTCTGTGTCTGAGCCACAAAGGAGATCACTGCAGATTCCTACCACTTTTTAACACACCTCAATAAGCAGCTCTACTAATGAGTGAAGTTGGATACATTTTTTTATTAAAAAAAGATGAAGCTAGGGCCAACTAGGGATTCGCGGTCGACTGGCCACAAAATGAAGTTTATGTCTAGAAATCAGACATCCAAAGTTTGTTGGAAACCCATTTGGCTTTTTTATATTAATGTCTGTAGCTTTTTAAAAAGTTTTTTTGGGGGGAAATGATGAATGAATAATAAGAGCAAATTGCTTGATCGGTGTGTTGTGTGCAGCTTTAAATACATTATTTGGAATAATATCTTATATCATATCATTGAGAATATTTCTCAACTAATATTTTTTTAATGAGGATTTGGCTGGCAGAGAGTTTGTGTACTTTAATTAGTTATTACAAACAAATTAAATCAATATAAAAATAAAAAAGCCTAAGAACTCTTGCTCTCATGGTATAATGTTGTGCCTCATCAAGTAGTGCTGAGAGACCTTTTCATTTTAAAGTTGAAACACAACAGGATTTTTTACTTGCTTTTTAAGCCTTTACTGCTTCCATTAGGTCATGAGTTTGGATCAGCTTGACGGTGGCTTTTTGTTAATAGTGGGAATGATGATCTACTTGCAAACAGTTTCGACAGAGATCCAAAAACAAGGCAAAAATCAAAGATTAATTAAAGATAAAAAAATATATAAACTTGACTCCTCCTAAATACTTCCAAAACGTCCCTAAAAGTTTTGATTCGTAATACATCCATACTGTTAGTTTCATTAATATTCTGGCATAATTGTTAAGAGAAAGTTTAACTTTATAACAAGCTCAAGCTAATTTAACACTAAAATGTCGTCACATGCTGGGTGCTAATACCAATTGAGACAAACCAATTCATGAGCAAATCAAAAGAACTGCTCTTTTCCATATCCATATCAAGAAAAGAGCAATGATGGGATGAAGAAGGACTCAGTGGAGTTACTCTTTTCTTCATCCGGTTCAGGTTGTTGAGATGCTAGTGCAGAAAGATTTGATTCACGAGAATAAAAACTCACAACATCTGGTGCTGCTGCTGGAAGTGCTAATGTCAAGGGACAGTGAGAATGTGGGAGCTGTGAGAAATGTGTGATGTGCATGCACCAGCGAAATAATTTATTCTCCGAAAAAAGTTGTTACTCATGAGTCACTTTGAAGATTCATTCACCGCAATTTCATGTTTATATTCTATATTCCATGACAGTGTGGAGCTACATTTCTGTTGTCCCATACTAATTATCCTCCAGAAATCTAGATTGGGCCATCAGGCAAACCTCTAAAGACATTTCTAATACCATTTAAGGCTATGTGAACATTTTCCAGGCTGATTCCCAGAATCATCAATCTAATCCTCAATCGTACACTCAGCACTGGAGTTTTGAAAGAGATTTACTTGTGAAGTGGTCAAGAGCAGGGCTTGCTTTTTCAGCTTTGGGACATTTTGTGAATGTTGAGGAAAACATAATGAGTTTCAGAGCCACACATATGGCAGATAAGTTTCCAATACACAGTCTCTGCAGTGTTACGAGAACAGGGATATTATGTTTAAGTCGCTGACCTGATTCTGAATAGTTTTGTTGGGATGAAGTGTTTGTGTGTTTCATTGGTTGTACTGGAGCTGAATACAGATTTTGTTTTGCTGAACAATCCTAAAATGTCTAAACTTTTTCAGGTTCCGCCTTTATCTGTTGTATCTGTGCTGAGACAAAGAATATAATTGTTTTACATGCTCCAGCAGTGCCTCCAAATGCTAAACAGATGCAATTATTTCACTGTGCTTCATCCAAATGATTGCTTACAACATTGTCAATAAAACATTGATTTCCCTTCCCTTAGCTCATGCTCTCCATCTTTTGTCGGCAGGATGGGTTAAAACCTTCGATAAGTACTTTAACGACCAAACCCAGCACATCTTAAACAACTTGGTGGTGAAGCTGGCAGAAGATCCTCGCCGAAAGTTTATTTGGTCGGAAATATCTTACTTCACCAAGTGGTGGGAAAATGCAGATGCACAAAAGCAAGAGGACATGCGCAGGTGAGTACAATGATACGTGAGCGATAATCGGTAACTAAAATTCTCAATTGTAATGTTGTTACTTTCTTAAAAAAGTGTTCTCAAAGTGGAAGCCTCTTGCCATTTGTGACCCGAACTTGGTTTCTCGGGAAAAGAAAAATACTAAAACCACACATTTGGGACTTTAATCCAGACGCAACACATGCAAATAATTTGGAATAAGGCTTGAGCATTATAATTCAATAAATTCAAAGGATGCACGGTAAATGCATAAATGAGAATGTAAGTCCTGCAAGTTAGATTGGTTTTCCCTGACTTCCTGGTACAAGGACTTGATATCTATACATACTAAAATATGTGTTAAAATAAATTTTGGGGTATGTGATTTACTTCATTGAGCCATTGCTTGGAAAACCTTTAGTGGTGGTGATGTGGTTTGGTATGTTATAAACGGCTCTGCATGAAAATTTGAATTGTATTGCCCTTTTAATTTTACAATTTCTACAGACCACACTCTTTATACCACTCTAATATCTTAGAAATCCTTGAAACATTTTCAAATAAGTTTTTAAATAGTAGACGTCCTTTTAATATCAGTAAAAAGCTGAATCAATCCTGATGTTCTTCCATTTTTCTCACCTGCACTTTCCCCTGTTCAAGTTTGCACCCTTTATCATTTCATATATTGGTTTTATCCCATCAGCCCTACGTTGCTTTATAAGTCACTGTTTATTTGTGAGATGTAATTTGTGACTGCAGCGTAAACAGCATGCAGTGAATTAAAGCTTTCATGCAGAGTGAAACTCACATTTGCTTCAAATGTTCATGACGTGAATAGTCTCAGCTGAGTAAACACTCAAAGCAGTTAATTATAAACATCGCATAAAAAATCCGTATTGTTTTGAAGGAAATGGGGAATGTCATAAAAAATTACAAATACTACAAAATTGAACAATGGCAACAATTTATTTAAAATAAGCCAGAATAAAGAACAGAATAATTTAAAATATGTAATTCTGGATGACAACCTTTTGATTATTATTGTTTTTATTTGTTATCAAATCTTTTTATTTTTTATTTCTTTTAAAGATAAAAATCGATAAAAATTGTTTTTTAATTTTAGTTTTAGAATAGCTGTAGCCATGTTTTTTTTTAATGGAAGAAGTTACAGTCTCTACCATTTATCCTGGGTTTCTTCAGCACCAGGCATTTTCTATAAACGCCACAGCACACATCATCCAAGCCCTCTGTGAAAGTCAGTGATGAACATTTCAACAGAACAGACCTCTCTCTTTTTTTTCTCTCTCTCATTTCCTCTTTGATCAGTTGATCTTCTGAATCGAGTAATCCTCTTAAAGTTAATGAACCCATCTGCTTGTGCTCGAGGCGAGATGCTCTTTATCTAATGTTGTGGATTTCCTCACCTTGTGGTGAGATCTGTTAAGAATCCCATCTAAACCCTTTCTCTTTAAGGTTAATTCTCAACGGACAGCTTGAGATGGTCACAGGCGGATGGGTCATGACGGATGAAGCAGCCGCGCACTATTTTGCCATGATCGATCAGCTCATCGAAGGCCATCAGTGGCTGGAGAGTAACTTGGGTGGGTTTCTATTGCATCGCGGTTTGGTTTAAACTCACGCTCCTGTTTGAGAATGTTCTAGATGTAGGTTTTAAAATCTGATAGAATATTTGGTTGGTGTTTCTGCAGGTGTGATACCTCACTCGGGGTGGGCCGTTGATCCTTTCGGCCACAGTGCCACCATGCCTTACCTTCTGAAACGAGCAAATATTAGCAGCATGCTGATCCAGAGAATCCATTACTCCATCAAGAAGCACTTTTCAGCCACACGGAGCCTGGAGTTCATGTGGAGACAGGCCTGGGGTAAAGCCAAACATATTTTTTTAAATATAGTTTAAATATGGAATCCAAGGGTATATGGCACATCAAGATCAAATGTTGGAAAAAAAAAATTCTGTATAAACCTAATTTGTTGTAATTTTGTTAGTTATTTTCTGTGTAAAACTATTGCTTATGTTTAATCAAAAACTTTTTTTTCACTTAATTTTATATGCAAGTCCAAAGAAAGAAATGGACTAGTGTTTGTTGTTACTGTATTATTTGTTGACAGAGTAGCAAGAAATATGTATTAGAAATATATTTTAAAATATAATGTGTGATTTTCTAAACTAATAGTGTTTTGTAATGAATTAATGTATAATATTCGTGAATAATGTGCGATCTTTCCACAGACTATAATCTTTTTTTGAATCCCTACTTTCCACAGGTGAATATTGTTCAAACTATTTCAAGTTTCTAATCAAATATATGCAACATTTGTCTATGATTTTGTGTTTTTTAGGTCTAGACCTGAAATGTATGATCACAATTGCAAAATAGCTATACTATTATTTAAATATATATATATATATATATATATATATATATATATATATATATATATATATATATATATATATATATATATATATATATATATATTAGGAAACTTTGGTTCTGAAGGGTTAAAAGATAACGTTTCCTCTTAGGATTAGGTCTGAAAATGTTGATGATTAACTGGAGAATAATTTTTATTTTCCTTTTACGAAAAGTTTTTTTTTATTTTACACTGAATGCTTTTAAAATGAAGATTTGCTGAATGATTCATTGAACAGCTACTTAATGTTTCCAAGGGAAGAAAAGAGTAGAAATATAGTATACTGCATATATAACATATAGTAAAAATGTAGAATATTCTAGATTTGGTTAAGTGTTTAAAAAGGTGTATACGACAAAATCTAGTCACAAATTCGTACATTTATTACTTTTGCTATTTTGTTTGGAGTATATGTGGAAAAAAGAGAATATTTATTTATATGTATAATAACCAGAGTTGAAGAAACAATCTATAGAACTTCATAAAAACAGACTTTGCAAATTCCAAAATCTATTTGCTACAGTATATAACTAATAACACTTTTAAAAATGCAGGCCCTGTTCTGGTCTTTTCTAGGCTTTAATCAACACAAAAACTCTAAAGAAGCAGTCTAAAATGATACACTCAGGTTTATAAATATTGGAACAGCTTTTAGATGTCTGACTGTTTGAGAGAAACCTTTGCCAGTAGCTTCTGAAAGCTTTGGCAAACAGTCATGCCAACCCATCTTTGAGCCCCAGTAACAATTTTTCTTTCTTTTTTTTTTTATATAACATTTCTAGATACAGAGTCAAGCACAGACATGTTCTGCCACATGATGCCGTTTTACAGCTATGATGTGCCTCACACATGCGGCCCTGACCCAAAGATCTGCTGCCAGTTTGATTTCAAGCGTCTGCCTGGTAGTCGAGTCAACTGCCCATGGAAGGTGCCTCCACGAGCCATCACTGATGCCAATGTGGCTGAGAGGTGAGTACCAAACCATGGATTAAATCTGAGTTTAGCTAAAGATTGAGCTTCCTATGTGTCCAAGCCAGCTGTGTTTACCTCGGTTCTGCTTGAACTGGGAACAAATCCAGCTCTTCCCATCCTTTCTCTCTCTCTCGCTCTCTCTCTCTCTCTCTCTCTCTCTCTCTCTCTCTAGTCGCAAATGAATGAGCTTTCAGTAATTAGTTTGCATCTGTCCTCATACTCCAGAGGTCTTTGAGCTTCACTGAATGAGCTCGAGGGTATTATGGGACCACTGATAGCTTCACGAATCATTTCTTTTCGAATGGTGGAAAAAGATAACTTTACTGATATGAGAGGTCAACTAGTTATAAAGTTTAGCTGTTTGTTATTTTTTGTCTGCTATAATGGTTTGTTTAGAACATTGTCTAGTGATAGTGTTCCATTCAATTAAACAATTTTTTTTAAGGTGTTTGTTTGTTAAAGGGCACCACAATTTACCACTTTTGACTGTATGGGGTCTTCTGAAGAGGTTATCATCTGTTTTTTTCTTGTTGTTGTTTTTTTTAAATCTGTTTCAGAACCTATACCATTGAAATGATAAATTGAACCTATATTTTTGTTTTAAAACATTTAATTCCCCACATACCAGCTAATCAATAATGGTAACCATTAACAGCCATTTCATTGGAATCCATCAATTAGTTGTTTTGGTCCTAAAAGCGGTAGATCAGTTGGTAGTACTGACTTTATGGGCAAACACAAACCAATTTGCAAAATTGAATTAATGTAGGAGCCAGTTTAAGGGTTTTAAGGATTTCGTCCTCCTATGCAAATTATTTCTTTTCATGTTTGAACTTTTACATCTGCTCTGTTTGGTATAACTTCCCATTTACATTATGACCCGCCCAGGACACTGTTTGATAAGTCAAACAACCAATCCCATGACATTTAGCATAGCGTCCTTTCCATGAAAAGGAGAGCGTGGTATTTTAGGTTTCTCATTTTTTACATGTGTTCTCCTCAAATCATAACTTCATTTTAAATAATTGATCTTTTTCAGAGCGGCTGTTCTTCTTGATCAATATCGGAAAAAATCCAAGCTCTTCCGGAGTAAAGTGTTGCTGGTTCCTTTGGGAGATGACTTCCGCTACGATAAAGCTTTAGAGTGGGACCAGCAGTTCTTGAACTACCAGAAACTGTTCGACTACATGAATTCCCACCCGGAAATGCATGTTCAGGTACGATCACATCAGTGGTGCATTCTGGGTTTTCAAACAGAAACAGCTCATTGTAGAATCCAAGCCAACTGACTTTATACAACAGTGTTTCCCCTACCATTCATTAAGGGTGGCATCTCACCTCTCCAAATGACGTTCAATTTAAAAAATTCTGATATTACTGATATAACAAAGTAAGTACATCCATCCATTGTATGTGCTTTAAGCATGCTATTTACATCAGTGACTGAGAAGCAACATCCGCTGCACAGAAGCAGAATTTTCTCTCTCTTGTACTCTCTCTCCCTCTCTCTGTCTTAATTCAGACTTGGTGCAGTTTTCATCTTTTGAACGCAGCTGTATGACATCTATATCTAATTGACAGTTTGCGAAAAGCTTTGGTCTCCCAACAATTTGAATATTTATCCGGATATGCATTCAGTATATGCATAAATTCTCCGATCAGTGAGGACATGTTAAATGGAGTTCTCACTTTGGTGCGGCAGCAGAAATATCATAGATGAGGATAAATCAATCTGAGAACATGATAACATTCATATTTTCTTAGATAAGAGGCAACTATTCATGTTTGTGTTTAACCTATTCATGGATGTGGGAAAATGTTCTCAGACAATTCACTCACCCAAGCTAAACAAATTCCCCATTAAAGCAAAGAATTTTTTTTATTTTTAAGGTTACATGTAAGCCAAACTTGCGCTTACACCTTAGATTAAAATCCAAACCTGTAACTCTTGGGGAAACGCTGTATACAGCTTCAAATTACTTCAATGCATGTTAATTAAATGATGGACCTCATGCAGATTTTTAGGAATATTTACAATTCAGATTAAATTGTTATTCAGACCAGAATTAAATTACAAGATAGTTCTCTCTAATTATTATTGTTTTTATTATTGTAATTATTATTAATGCGTTTGGTTGGAATTAAAAAGCATCAAATAGAGTAATTACTAATGGTATCTAAATGATTATTAACTAAATAGATTTTGTTTGAGACAGTTGTTGACCCAATACCACAGAATCACAGCAATGCATATCATGTAATGTTCAGCAGTTTCTGAATTTTTGAGCTTACATGGAAAAGATTCCTGTGAATGTTTTTAAACGATATTATATTTGAATTATATCCACATTATCTCTTTGTTGAGACAAATACATTACGAAATTATTGGATGCTTGTTGAACTTGCCAATGATCTAGACCTATTCATGATGTGTTTTCAGGCCCAGTTTGGGACACTGTCTGACTACTTTAGTGCAGTGTACAAGGCTACTGGAGTCTCTCCCGGGATGAGACCACCCGATTTCCCTGTGCTGAGTGGAGATTTCTTTGCATATGCTGACAGAGAGGACCATTACTGGAGTGGGTACTACACCTCGCGACCCTTCTACAAAAATCTGGACCGGGTGCTAGAGTCCCACTTACGGTGAGTCTGTTAGAGTGAACATCTGAAACTGGGTCATGGATGTCTGCTAGTGCTAATCCTAGCTCTGATTGGGCGAATGGCAGGGCCACACTGTTAAGATATTTATTCCAGAACATTTAGCGAATAAAGGTTTTAGACTGCTATTTAACATTTTATGAGCCCTTTAATTGAGGTAGTTTACCTTGTAGCTACCATAACAATGCTAACAAGTCAGTTAGAAGCTTTTAATTCGAACAACAACAAAACAGGTTATTTAATAACGTTGTAGTTATTTGCAAGAGATTCAATTAAACTTTGACAAAAGTGCAGTTCTGCTTTATTGAAGTAAATGCTTAATTAAAATGTCCATTTCTTACCAGTGTGATTGCTCTTATTTTGATCAAAGCTGTTTTCATATAAACTTTGATGCACCTGAACTACTGTTTTTTGTTGTTGTTGTAGAGGAGCAGAAATCCTCTACAGTCTGGCTGTGGCTCATGCACGTCGTGCAGGCATTGATGGGCGCTACCCTGTTTCAGATTACTCCCTTCTTACCGATGCTAGACGCAACGTTGGGCTGTTCCAGCATCATGATGCTATCACAGGAACCGCCAAGGAGGTTGTGGTCATCGACTACGGAAACAGGTCTCTGAGTACAAGCGTTCTGGTTTGACTTGCATCATCCTCTCAAAAAAGGCCATATCATAACTGTGATTGAAAAGTTTCGAGACCTTGTCTGAACTGAGATCAGGAAAGAGAGAAAAGAGCATAAAATCCACGTTATAATGGTTTTGTTTGTGGGGTTCATGGTTTTTTTGTTGTTGTTGTTTTAGAGTGATGTTAGAGGGCAGTTTGTATCCATGAAAAGCTGCTTTAGCAGGAAGTTTGCCAAACTTAAATTTGCCAAAAGAATTTTATTATTTGTTTCGATAATTTTTTTTATTCAGCAATTATAATGGGAGCAATAAGAAAATTTGTCATTTGAATTCTTCCCTGAAACTGAAATGGAATGTTATAAACCAAAGAGAACAGCAGAGAACAGATCATTTTTACAAGATGGCAGTCAGGCCACACAAGACCAATGCACAGGTTTTTTTTTTTTGCTAGTAAAACACTTGCTAATGAAATGCGTACATAACTTCATGAGAAAAAGGCATCTGAAACCTTTACTTATAAGTTATGTATTACTTATATTTATAATGAGACAGGTGCTTTTCACTCTGCTTATTAAAGAGAAAGATAAAAACAAAATTTTCACAATTTTGTCCTATCGAAAAGTATATATTCTCATTCTACTACACAATATCCCTCACAAGTCGCAGTAGTGTTGACCTCTAGTGGCTGGATGGCATTCACATTCACATTACAGGGGTGAGCGAGTTAAATTCCGTATAAGATAAATATTTACTCAATAACATTATAGAGTTTAATTAAGGTTTGCTGTATCAACATGTAAAGTGTGTAAGTGAGAATGTTGTTGAGGTTTGAGAAAAATTGCTGCCAGACAGCACCTAGCTCAACATTAAAACCGCAAAGACCCTCTTGGTAAAGATTGTAATGGAAGTTTAGTTCAGTTTTCCTCCACTTTCTCTCAGCTTTTCATATTTTTTACTTGAATTTTTCCAGAGTTTTCTTTCTGCCTGTTGCAGCTGCTGTTTTGGTTCTCGACTCACAAAGGCAATGTCATCAGTTAGAGATTTAACCTCTGAATTGGACAAATCTAAAAGTGTAATGGCAGATCCAGCAAAGATGTATGATTTTGGAGATATAGATTCTACCAAGAGCTCAATATTGTTTTCATCCGTGTCTCTTTCTGAAAGAGATGGATTTAACCTCTTTCATGGGAGAGATCAGTAATATGTAGACATGTTTAGGTAATGTAACATCTTTAATGACGGTGGATGTCATGTTGAGCTCTTTATTCACCTCCAGATTCACACACTATCTGTGATTGTATGTCACCCTATTCATCATGTTGAAGCGTTTTAGAATGGTTTTGAGTTAGAGCAACTATGTGTACAGCATTTTTATCAAGATTGCCCATTTGAATATTAAAATAAGTGCTGTCAAGCGATTCATTTTTTAAATCTAATTGATTACATTGTGTGGCGATTAATTAATTGCACATACATACAGAAATTACAAAAAGCAGGTTTTTTTTTTGCCATTTATTGTTGAATACCAACGTAGGCTACAATGGTCATGACATTTTTATCAATGATTGAATACAAACCTATAAATTATGTTATAGTATATGACAATTGTAACTTACCGAATACAAACGGCTGTGTACAATGCGCAGTATATTTTCAATATTATATAATATTTTTTCTAGTTTAACACTTTTATTCAAAACACAAAACAATTATTAATGAAATAGACTTTTTCAGCATGCAGTTCTTGTAATTGTTACTATTATATATGATAAGTTTCCTCCATATTGCAGGCTTTTGCGCTCTCTGATTGGTCTGAAGCGAGTGATAATTAATGCAGCACACTTTCTGATACTGAAGAACAAAGATATCTATCGCTTCTACCAGACAGAGCCTTTCTTGGAAACGGTGAGGATCTGCAGCCTTTTCTAAAATCAACATGTGTGTTAAAAAATTCTGACCTTTAGCCTCTGACCTTAGGATGACAGACGAGCCACCCACGATTCTCTCCCGCAGCGGACACTTATCGAGCTAGAATCTTCTCCTAGGTGAGACACCATTATACTTTATTCTCCTGGTTACAGCGCAGACTTAGCGTTTAACCCTGTTGCTTGCTGGGTCTTAAACAGCTGTGTAGTACACTTAAAAGACTTCTGTTTCAGTTCATGACTGGGTTTTAAATTATGCGTGGCATTGATGATCTATATGACCTGACTATAGTACTACAAAAATCCTGACTATGTGTTAGTGTAGCTATAAGAATTGATTTTAAAATGTAGATACTGATTTGTTTTAGCCTTTTCTTTTGTTTGCTCACTTTAAATTTTGTAATTTGACAAAAATAGACAATTAATATTACATATTAATATACATATTTCTGATAGTATTACTTTGTTTTTCCACACCTGCCTATAACTTCTACACAGCACTGGATCTTCAAGTGATATTATTGACTTAATTAAATTAGTAATGATGTCCAAAAATAATCAAATAAATGAATTTGACCATAAGAATTCTGCATAACGTGGTTCTTCGCTCCCTGCAGATATATGGTTCTGTTTAACCCCGTGGAGCAGGAGCGTTTGTGTGTGGTCACAGTGCTGGTTAACTCGCAGAGAGTCCGGGTGCTCACTGAAGATGGGCAGACCTTACCGGTCCAGCTCAGTGCGCAGTGGATGTCTGGTCTAGAGATGAGCGGAGAGGTCTTTCAGGTTGGTGTTTATGTACATTTTTTTGAATGTCACATTAACAGTCAATCAACAATACATTGCTTGGGATTTTTTTTCAATATGGAGATCTCACCGTGACTTAAACTGTGGTTTACGATTATATAAATCTTTTAAATTAATTGACAATTGTTTATATAGTATTGTGATCATATTTATAGCTTCTACCAAAGTAGAGCTCTGTGAAATTGGAAGAAATGCATCAAGTATCAATGTGATTCATAACTAGAATGAATGTTTAAAAGCTTGTTAATGACAGTATTGCAACTGTACTTCTGATTAGATCTTAAACTACATTCTAAAAATGTTTAATGTAATGTAAAATGTATTCAGCATTTACTTACATAAAACTGTTACATAAGAGTTTTTAGTGTCTGAAAATGAATTGCTTTAAGATGTTAAAGCAGACCTCAGAGGACAATTGAACAAAAATGTATTTGTTTCTTTAGGGCATATGTGTTCAAACTATATATTTTTTACCTCACCAAAACCACTTCTGGTAAAAAAAACTCTTCTTAGTTTGGTTGTCTACCGAAACAGGGTTGAAACAAAAACACTTCCAGGTCTGCAGCCCTCCAGGAGTCGAGTTTGAGACTCCTGCTCCAATGATCTGATAAGTAAGAGTTTTGAACGGTATTGACACCAAAAAGTTTGCCAACATTACTAGGATCGATATTATAAGATCAATTAGGTAAATATTTATGGTTATTTAAAATAATACACTTACTTGTTCTGGAGTCAAACCACATAGAGTTAGTACAGATTTTACTGAAGTTTCAGTCTCAAGTGTTTTGTATCCTCGTTCAAAAACAGCCTGCAGAAAAATGTATTGAACAAACAAACAAACACGTATATATCTTCCAGTGAAGTTCCTCCATAAATAAAAGTTAGCCACTTAGTCCTTAAAGATTATTTTGGTGGCGGTAGATGAGCACCGTTGTGAACTTCTTTATATCCTAAAACACCACAGACCTTCAAAGCCAGGGCTACTTTAGAATAAAATGGAGGTCGATTGTGTTGACAACTGGATGTGGAGGGGCGGAGTTAATGTAATGAATGCGAGGGCCTCACATTACTTGATGCCATTTACTGTGTTTCACATTGGCTCCTTTTCAGAGGGTATAAAGTATTTGCTGTTATTACAGTAAAACCCTTGGATGGATTTTTGTCGTATTAAGGGGGATTTGCAAACACATCAATGAGCCACTTTTCTGTCCACACAGCTTGAAAGTTTAGATTTTCACCTGAAGTCTCCTTTAAAAGATAACCCTAAATTCAAAGCAGATCTGTCTCTCTGTTTAGGCTTCTTTCATGGCACGTCTTCCTGCTCTGGGATTGGCTGTCTTCCACTTGTACGACTCTGCTGATTCTCCAATGACCCTGCGCTCGGACACACTGCTCAGGGTTCCTGGGAGAGGTCAGAGTGTGAGGGGTTTGGACCCGCTGCCAGTACGGTCTCAGACCATAGATGCCCAGCCATTCTACATTCAGAGTCAGTCTCTCACCCTGGGCTTCTCTGGAACCACAGGCCTGCTGGAGGTGAGGCGATGTTTGGGGTTGTTGAGTTAAAACTTCAGTCTACAAGATAATTACTCATTCATACTTACATACATACATACATACATACATACAGCAATAGACTTTGTTATTTCTATATTCATTGTTCTATCCATTACAGAAACACATGAAACAAACTCACTTTGTATTCCACATGCTCTTTTTTCCCTCAGCAGATTAGGCTATAATGATTCATTCTCACCATGCCTCACTCTCGCTTCGTCCTCAGAGCATCCGGCGTAAAGACGATCCTCAAGAGGTGCGGGTGCAGATTCAGTTCTTCACGTATGGCACACGATCCTCCAAGGACAAGAGCGGGGCCTATCTCTTCCTGCCAGATGGAAATGCTAAGGTAGTGTTCGATAATCTTATTTGGCAATCAATCAAACACTTTACCATTAACTACTGTAACACCTTGCCTGCTTTCCTCTCATCCCCAGCCGTACTCACAGAGAGAGCCTCCGATAGTCCGAGTGGTGGAAGGCCCTCTCTTCTCAGAGGTCGTGGCACATTATCAGCACTTCCAGCAGACGATCCGCATCCATAATGTTCCAGGTTTGTCTCGCCTGCCAAGACATGTAGGAACACCATCTGCAAGAACAAGCTTTGTGAAGGTTTTTTTCATGTTCTTCAGGTGTTGATGGGCTTTCTCTGGACATCACTACCATGGTGGATATCAGAGATCAGAACAACAAAGAGCTGGTCATGCGGTTGATTACTGACATCCAGAACGGAGATGCTTTCTATACGGATCTCAATGGCTTCCAGGTGAATCCACATGCTCAAATTCTAGAGTACTAACATTTGGCTGGATTTCTTACTAAAACATTGTGTTGGAGAAACCTGGGATTGTACATGCACACAAAAAAGATTTATTAATCAATAGGGTTGGGCGATGTTGAGATGTGAAACATTGTGATGAACGATTGTATCATCATTGTCGTCGGT
Organism: Danionella dracula; assembly: GCA_900490495.1. Taxonomy (NCBI): domain Eukaryota; kingdom Metazoa; phylum Chordata; class Actinopteri; order Cypriniformes; family Danionidae; genus Danionella; species Danionella dracula. The sequence goes on from UELW01000114.1 coordinate 410,561, forward strand.
GGAAGGGTGGGGGGACAGTAATGAGACACGTCTCAAGTATAAAATGTTTAAGTGCATTTCATGGCACTATTAATAAAAATTAGGGTTTAATTTTGGGGATCGATGTGTCCCTGAGGCACACGGTTCTTCAAGATCTGCGCTCACTGAATGTGTTTACCTTCTTAAATTAAATTAAGTTCTACTTTACATGAACATTTTTGAACAAGTCTGAAATTCTCAACCTTCCATCATTATTGCAAAGGTAATTTTTTTTCTCTATGTACACTCAAAGGGAACAGAAGCTTGAGCTGATTCGTTCTGTTCCCAGACTGCATCTGTCAAACAATCGAAGCTAATGCACCATGCTTTTTCTGCTTCATCAGATTCAGCCTCGCCGGTACTTCCAGAAACTCCCTCTTCAGGCAAATTTCTACCCCATGCCCACCACAGCTTTTATTCAGGACAGCCAGTATCGCCTCACGCTCCACACCGCTCAGGCTCTTGGGGTCAGCAGTTTGGCCAGCGGTGAGTAGCTTCCCCAAATTTCTTGTGCGTGACTTCCATTATGGACTTTAAAATGTCCCTGGACTGTGTTTTTGATTAGTCGCTTTATTGATTAGAAATATCTGATTTTATAACGTCCTTGAACTGGTACAAACCAGGAGATTAGAGGTTTTCAGCGCGGTAGTCTCTGGATCTGAACTCATTGAACTGCTGTGGAAACGATTGAGAGAGAATTTATCAGGCTATAATGGAGATTATAGATGAAAGGATTGAACACTTAAGTCAGCTGTTTTTGTACTGTTTTCCTCCTTGCCTAATGGTTTATGGTGAAGAAAACATTTTTTCCCCTTTTAAAATCAAGCATTGTAACATAAATGTATCTAAAATTATTTATCTAAAATGAAATACTTCTTAAGATAAAACTTGTCCATGCTGCAGATAAAATGTAGCAGAACTGCATTCATTGTAACAAAGCTTACCACATCTTAAACTCTATATATTTTTTAGAGAAGTCAATAAAAAAATATTCACTAATATTTTTCTACATTTTATTTGTTGGTGACCTTTTTTACTTGATGCCAAAAATGTTTTTTAAACTCCTGAAACACATGCACAACTCAGTCGATACGTGAAAAGCAATGCTTTCTGGTTCACTGCCTTTTGTGGGTGTTTTTTGTAGATCTAAATAGATACAGTTCAACAGCAAACCAAACTTGTCCTTCACAAATTAGTGATTGGCTTAAATTTCTGTTAAATTTCATTTTAGCATTGCCTCTTGTTCTCATTAGCTGGTGGCCTATGGTCTTTGCTGCCAGACTCAGCCTAGCAATCCCAGATGACACTATATTATTACAAGTAAAAACCGTCTTCAGTAAGCATAGTGTTTTGTTTCCTGAATTTAGGGTTTCTCTTGAAATGTATTCCTCACAAAAAAGAGCAATGTATTGTAGGTAAACTTTAAATACAGTGAATAGATGTTCAATACAGCATCTTGTAGTTCCTCAGAAATATGTGTGATGTGATATGGGATAGAAAGATGGCGTGGTGATGGAGTTGGTCGTGCTGTAACTGGAAGGTTGGCGGTTCGATCTCCGCGAGGGTCATGCATTGCCCTGTATGGATAAGTGTGTTTGGTGGAGGTCAGAAGGCGTAGGCTTGGATTGGTAGCTATGTCCTGTCAGACTGCCCCAAGGCAGCTGAGGGCTACCAAGGTAGAGTGAATGTAAAGTGAAAGAATAATGTACTAAACATAGTAAAGTGTCTATGAGCTCTGGATCATTTTTTTATCCATTTTTAAATTGAAGGCATTACTATATTATTATACCAATTTTCACTGGAGCGGATTCCAGAATCGCACTGTTTTCGCATTACCACATATATTCCCTTTAAGTGAAAGAAGTCTTTTAATATAGTGTTACCAGCCCAATACAGCTGCCTTTTATAGTAATCAGCTGCCCTCAGCACACCTGTGCAATAATCAAGCTGCCTAATTAACACCTGGATTTGCCACACCTGTGAGAGGAGCCGGTTTTCTATAAGTGCACACTTATTGGTAATATAGACCAAGTATATGAAAAAAGTGAGCAAAACAGCACTTTTGCGTTCATGGAAAGCATTTAACATCTTTTAGCTCATAAAAATGTTTGGTTTGATATTTTTTGTTCCGTGAACAAGTAACTTAATTGTGTAAAACCCTCAGAATTTCATAAGAATGTTGTAAATGATTAAATGATAAATTATTTCATAAGTTACTAAGAAGGGTTTCTAAACAACAAAAAGACTGATGAGAAATACACAAGGGCTGGTCTGTTGCTAGAGGCTAAAACTTGTCTCTTGTTAAGAACTGAGGACACAGTTGCTTCGTTATGTTGTTTTCAATTCTGTATTGACTCTGAGCTGAAAAACAGGTATTTTTAGATCCATAGCACTGATTTTTTTTGTGGGATAAGGCATGAATCAACGAGGTGGAAAACACTAACAGTGGGACACCGCATTGCTTGTGTATTGATCTGATGCAATGTACCAATAACGAAGATGAAGCGAGTTCTACCTAATGCTCAGCCTTGCTCCTCTTCATCTTTCCTCCTCTGCTCTATTCATCTCCTCCAGGTCAGCTGGAGGTGATCCTGGACCGCAGACTGATGCAGGATGACAACAGGGGTCTGGGGCAGGGGCTGAAGGACAACAAACGAACGGCTAACCGCTTCCGGCTACTGCTGGAGAGAAGGAGCAACAGTGCAAAGGTGGGATTTGATAGGTGTGATTGATAGAGGATGATATGAAAAACTTTCTAAAATCTTTAGTCTGAGCTATGGCGTACAATTACAGAAGACTCTCCTAGAAGGAATTTAATCTCTGTCAACATAAAATGGGCTTTTGTAATTAATTTCTATGTAAATTTCATTGAATTATTTCAATTAATTGAATTAGATTGCAAAATCTTTGCTGAAGATGTTCACAGACGAAAAAATTTAGTTTTAAAACACTTAGTTTTACAACTGTCGTACACAAACCATGAACATGTCATTGCTCACAGGCATTACTATTCGAGGGCAGGTTAATCAATTCCTGGCCAGTGTAAGCTTTCTTAGTTGATTTCTATGTTTTCAAAAATACTTATTTTATTGTTCTCGCAATACAACCTGTTGTGGCATATTGTGAGGATTCAATCTGAGACCAATAGGTATATTTACAAGTTTATAAATATTTAGAATTTCGGAATATGAGAGTAGGAACGTGGAGAGTAGCAAAGCTAAGCCTGATGTAGAACCATTAAGATCTTATCACCTTAAAACGTTACTCATACTTAAAGTCCATCAGAAGTTTGAATACTGGGTCCATCTCTAAAATGTTCTTTAATTAAAGCTGATCCTGGTGTCTGTTTATGGAGGCATCATTGCACAGCTAACTAACTACAGGTAACTGGAAAAATAGTAAAACCCAGGCTGTGCAAGCTTGGCACACGTGATGAAGAGCCAGAGGAGACAACGGAGCGACCTGCTTCAGACTATTATACCTGAATTTAGACCTGTCCCTTTAGGTTAGAACTGTTTATTGAGGAGGGACTACAAGCTGTGGGGCTCGTACTCCCAGTCTTTAGAGGGTACATTTGTGCGGATTGAGATAATTTAAAGCAAACACTAAATATTTTCTATAATATCTGTTACATATACTGTAACATCTGCAAGTGCAAAGATGAACCACTGACTCAGGCCTGAGTAGGACATCACTGATCTGTAGAGACTGGACCACACAGATCGACTTGGATCATGTACCGAAATAGTTCCAGACATTTTGTTTTTGGCTTCAACCAAAAAAATAGATAACTAATTGCAATAATAATACCAACAAAAGGAGAAATGTGGATGATTACTCTTACTTTTACTCTGATAAATAGTTTTAGTTATCTTAATTTTTCTTAATTTAGTTTTTAAACTTTTCTTTAAATATAAATTTGTTGGTTTTGTTTTCCTCACATAGTTCCAACCAAAGCAAGAGTGGAGTTTGATTCAGAGCAGAATAAACGGCTGTAGTTTGACCTGGTGTCCTGTAGGAGGCTCTCTTTGGTTACTCTAACTGAAACTCTAGGGAAGGAATCATTTGGAGACTTTGGGATTAAAAACCAAGCCAGTGTGTCGTGATCACTAATGAGTTTTTACTCAGAGGATCGTTCCCACTGTTACCTGAGCGATTCCAGATCATTTTAGATACAAGATGGCATTAGGATAAACAGGCTTTCATGGAGCATTTCAACTCTCATATTCCATTCTTGTCTGTCTCTCACTCTTCCTGTATTTCTCTCCTCATGCATGCAGCCTGGTGGCTCCTATAACAAAGTCACCAACATGCTAAACAAATTAATGGCTGGTGTTTTAGGAGACGGCCAGGAAGAGGTAACATTAGCGCCATGGTGGACAGTAGCCAGTGGGAAATTTTTTGGAGAGCCCTAGTTTAGTCTGTTACCATAGCAACAAGTGATGGGCTTCCACCTGGATAATAGGCTAAAGGTTGTTGTTTTTTGTCTGCTGTCTTTGTTTGTGTTGCTTTGCTCTATGCTTCACTTAGTTTGAGAACATGTGTAGTGCTTATAATCTGCGCTGTCTTTAAAGCCAGAAATTAAGCCCGAACAGCTCTATACTATAAAAATTATTTAAAATATATAACAAATGCGTTGTTGCTTTTTATGAAATTTTTGTAATGCATTTTCATGATTTACAGGCATGTATCCATATTTTAAAACCCGTGTTGCATTCTGAGACATGAGCATTCAGTCTGAAAATGTGACAATGTGTCTATAACATCTGCTGGCTGTCGTCATCTTTTTTATCAGTTTGTCAGCAGAGAAAGTAAAGTTACATAGTTGAATGACATGTTTCAGTCTAAATAATCACATTTACTGGTTTAACTCAGGATCTAAGTGAGTCTAAATCACATTTTTAATCTGAAGTAAGGTTAAACCCAAGTGTTAACTGTCACTACATCTTGTTATGTGTAGTAGTATTAGATAACACCGCTGCTTCTTAGTTCAGAATTCCAATCTCATCAAAAATTCAATTTCTTGGTTCTAAATTTTATTGTAACAGCAATATACATTAATGTAGTAAATGTTCTGTGAAATTACGAGAACTTCTTTAAAAAGTCAAGAGTTCCACCAGTAAAGATTTTTTGTAGTTAAAACCATCCTTAAAAAGTCTTTTTAGACCAAAACCCCCCCTCTAAATTAGCTCTTTGAAGAGTAAACCGTTCAGAACTTGTTGGTGCTGTTGTTTCCTGATGCATATTTATTTTTTTTTCTAGCCGGTGGACACCAGACCAGTCAACTTCCAATCAATGCTCAGTCATATGACTTCCACCATCCTCAATCATGAGGTTCTGGCACTGCCAGTGTTGCCCAGGAAACATGGTGTGCCTCCCATGCGAACCTTCGCTCCATTGGCTGGCACCTTGCCTTGTGATTTCCACCTACTAAACCTCAGGAGCATCCAGAGCCAGGTATATGAGCAGCCTGGCAAATAATCAAAAAACATGTCTGTTTTGATTCCAATCAAGACTGATGAGGGATGCGAGGGGAACAACCTTCACAAGGTGATCATGCAGTTTTGTTTTTCATGTTTTTGTATTTTTCTTTTTGGTTTTCAGCAGGACGCTCACTCTCCTTCTCCCTTTTCGGCTCTGCTTCTGCACCGCATGGGCCTGGACTGTGGCCTGGAGGTTCAGAATCCTGGTTTCAACTGCACAACCACACAAGGACAAGTCAGTGTCTTACTTAAAGATCTTGCTTAAAAAAATTGTCTGAATTCTGAAGTAACATACATGGGAACCATATAGCAAATTAGCATTTAACAGGAATTTCTTCATCATAGTTCCGTCATCTGTTCAGAGTATGAATGAATGGAAAAGAAAACAAAACCTTACTGTAAAATAATTTTCACATTTTATTTTAATAATCAGAATTCTGAATATTTCCAGAAGAGAAAAAGTCAGAGAAAGAGAGTTAGAAGTCTGAGAGGAAGTCCGAATTCTGAGTGAAAATGTCAAAATCCTGAGAGAAAGAAATGTCAGAATTCTAATAGAAAAAATTGCCAAAATGTGTGAGAAAAAAATGTCAGAAGTCTGAGGAAAAAGCCAGAATTACAACTTTTTTCTCACAGAATTCTGAGATTTAAGTTCTAAGTGAAAAATTCAGAGTTCTGAGAAAAAAAGGTTAAATCCTTAGACAAAAAATGTTTGAGAGAAAAGCTCATAACTCTAATTTTATTTTCTGTAGCAGGCATAATTATTTTCTGTTTATGCCATCTTATAATCCTTGAAAAAGTTTTTTTTTTTTGTTTAGATACTCCTGTTTTACAGGAAGCGGAAATGTATTGATTGCTTTAAGATTGCGTTAATGCTTGATTGCTTTATCATGATCAGAAGAAGCATTTTTATTAAATTATATTTTCTGTTCTGTTCTATTAGACAATAAAATATAAATCTGATTTCATACAAGTCATCTTTTTTGTAATCTTTCTATCATCTTTCTCCCCAGCTCTCAATTTCTGGTCTGTTCCGTGGGCTGGATCTCCAACTCCTCCAACCGATGTCTTTGTCTCTGATGCACTCCCAACCTCCAATCTCCAATGACTCTACCATCACTCTGGAGCCTATGGAGATCTCCACCTATAAGCTCAAGCTGTGCTAGAACCACTGTGCCCTAGAACCAGGCTCTCCACAGGGTCCCTTGAAACCTGTGTGAAAGCCGAGAACCACTGCTGGATAAGCTGCACTTTTAAAGAGAGGGTCATCCAGACATACTGTATCTGAATTAACATGAAGGCTTTATATGAACCCTCTCAAAGGAGGAGAACTTGAGACACTAAGATGGGAGTATTCCAGCCAAACTTGGATCCAATTTCCGGGCTGAGCGTTGAGATAGGAAAGCGCTGCGTGCATTTTGGTTTGATTTTTATGAAGCAGAGAGCTCAGTCAATATCTGATGACTGCAGAGCCAACCGTTGTATCTTGAGCTCTGTGTTCTCGATTCTCATGTTTGTCTTTGGCTGGAACTGCTGATCATTTTCCATGCGTTTGTCATCCATAGGTTTCGCACTGTATTTAAAAATCTAAGAAAACAACTAGATCTATATGGAGTTGTGGGACTGGGTGCAATAGGTGAAGCAGTTCTTTGTTCTCCTCAGGCCTTTGGAGCCATGCTTGATTCTGTTCAGTTCACGCTCTTCTGATTGCCAAGTTTTGGCAGAACCATGGTCCACATCAAAGTCTCATGTTTGTTTCTTTGAATGTCAATCACCATGCTCGGCCTATGAAGGCTGTCAATGCTGTAACAGATGGCATTTGCATCTCTCTAGAACATTGCAGAAGACGTCCTCAAGCCAGTAGCAGTTTGGCTTGCTCTTTAGTTATTTTGTAGCTTGCGGCTCAGATCAGTGATGCCTACGACATTTTCCTTTTCTCTGTTTCTTGTCATGATTGAAGCAGTTTTGTTGCTATTTCCATGATGTCTCTGTGTGTTCTGGTGTTTGCACCTTTGAGCCTTTGAAAATGCAATTGGGAGTGTCCTAAAATATGCAGCATTTGTCTTTATTCAAGAACAGGATCAAGTCGAGACATCAGAGACAAACACAGTTGGTTTCTGATTGTAGCTTTGGTTCCTGCTCCTCAGTTCAACCGATTATCTCACAAAAGCACATCTAGGCCTTATCTTGTTGTAGGTAACCCATGGTGTAGCAGACCATCTCAGTCGTCCTTGGATGTCTCCATCATTGTCTCTTGAGTCGCATGGGGAAGTTTGAACTGTGGTAAGCTCAAAGACAAATATTCAGATTTCCTGATTTTAACTCCAGCTGGATTATATCTCTGTAGCGTTACCATCAGTCCAGCTTCTCCAACTAATCAGGTTCCAGAGCTGCATCTTATCAGGAAGATAATTCCCCGTAGGGGCAACTTGGAGTACAGAGTGCCAAGCGTCTGGCCGATTACTTTGGAGCAGATTCTGGCAGTCAACACGAGGCTCCAGAATGTTCTCGCTGCTGTTTTTCATATTTCCCATCTGTGCGGTTCACTTCCTGTGAAAATACTTTCCATTGAGATATCTCCTCTTTATTGTCCTTTCTTTGTGTTTCGTGTACTGAGATGGAAATCAATTCGGGTTTTTTTTCCTGATGGTAAAATGAGAATAATGTATTTTTTTCTTTTGCGTTTGTGTGTATTAAATGACTCAACATTGAATGCAAAGAAATGAAGGATGCTTAATAAAGGTTAGAAAGAAAGGAAAGCAGCATTTGTGTGGCTGAATTTGTTCTCAGGTCGGGCTTTGAATTGCTGGTAGGGGGCAGTGTGGAGTTGCCTTTGGAGAGCAGCATGAAATATGGGTTCGGTTTACAAAAGCTCACCAGAGACGCTGCTTTTTTATTTCCAAACACCCTTCTTGTTGCTGGAAGCTTTGGAAATGCAGGCTTTTCAAAGAGCTGACAAGCCACCTGAAGTGTTTTTTGCGCTTGTATGTTTTTTTTTCAGATGCCCTTTAATGCTCTGTTGAAACCAAACCTTTTTTTCCCTCCACCACAGATGGGTTTGAGGGCTGAAAGCGTGCTTTGCTCGCTTACTTCAGACATTTGAGAGGGAACGTTCTTTTTTTTATATAAGACTAAGAGATGGGTGGCTGAATAACTCCATCTCACTGTGAATAACTTTAATAAAATCAGAGCTGCTCCTAGACATGTTTTTGAGGGATTAGATGGAAAAAATTAAAATGGTTTCATTTCTATTCAGCTTCATAATGCTTATATCCTGCATGGCTTTCTTTTTCTGAGTGGAACTAATGAATGAGATGCTCAGTTGAACATCCTTGTTGCCTTTTTTTCCCAAGCAGTGATTGAGTACTGAAACAACTGTTGAAATACCCCCATTTGAACAAAGCAGTTTGCATGGAAGCCACGAAGAACTCTGTTGTTAAAATTAAATGTTTTTTTTCTTACGTTTTTTTTAAACACCTCAGATAATTTCACAAGCTTAAAATTTTGCTCTGCCATATTATTGAGGACAAAAAATGACATAACAAACCAAAAGATCCAGCCCACATTTCAAAAGTTATCATTTAGTGATTAAGTCTGCATTAAATCTGCATTGTTCAAGTGTGAACCTTTGTGTCTCCAAAACAAGCAGGAGAAGCCACAAAACAGAGGATGCAAGGCGAGTATTAGGTGTCATCCTGATCGTTAGAAGTTCTGTCAGGTATGAAGGGACAAGGTTATTGAGGGCTTTGTAGGTATGAATACTTGCGTTGTGCAGTTCCTGAAGAACTGGGGTAAAGTGGTCTGAACATCTTCATGTCGGCTTTATTCCCTTTCGGGGTCGCCACAGTGGAATGAACCGCCAACTCACTGGCATATGTTTTACGCAGCGGATGCCCTTCCCTGCCGCAACCCATCGCTGGGAAACATTCACACACACATTCACACTTTAACACTATGGGCAATTGTTCTTATTCAATTCACTTATTCCGCATGTCTTTGGACTTGTGGGGAAACCGGAGCACCCGGAGAAAACCCACACGATCACGGGGAGAACATGCAAACTCCACACAGAAATGCCACCTGACCCAGCCGAGCCTAGAACCAGCGACCTTCTTGCTGTGAGACGACCGTGCTACCCACTGCGCCACCGTGACGCCGTGGTCTGAACAGTTGAGCTTAATTTAACTATAATGAAGTAATTTTAATTTAACTGCCTTGTATCTTATACCCAAATTTTGTAGACAGTAAGACAAATAATAAAGTATAAAAACCTCCCTTCAAAGTACAAGTTTCTAGCATTCTACTGGAGCTCTTGAGTGTGGAGAGAAGCTGGTTTGGAGGGAAGAAGATCTGAGAAGAACTGAGCAAAAGGTTTTCTCTAGTAGGATTAGAGTCAGTCCCCCTCATCCAAGAGCACTGCGGGTTAGCTAGTGGGGAGCCTACATGCTTTATGGGGCTGGTAAAACATTTAGGGTCTGGTACCAACAGTGTTTTATTCATATTCATACATTTTAGATTTGCCCTTTATGACTGTGAGGGGAGCAGGGACTTTTATGCCTGAACAAAAATGCTTGGTGGGAGGTCATTGGTTTGAACCCTGTGCTCCACCTGTCTCCTTCATTTTTGACTTTCATTAATAATCATCACAAAAAATGAAATGACTGACTTGTAACATTGAGACCCTCGTGTGATTTTCCAAACACAATAGTCTTAATTTTCCTCCTTTTTTTTTACATTAATTTCCCTGGTAGTTTTGAACAAAACATACTCGATCTTATTGACTGACCTCTTACTCATCAATCAGAGCTAATTCAAGGTAATTCGGAAAACATTTCTCAATTATTTTAGTTTTATAACAAACCCACTTGAATACATACATGTATAAATACACGCATATAATATAATTTTTACATCATTGACTGCTGAAATTTTTGGTTTGTAAGTGGTCAAATTAAACTCGCCACATTTTTTGTGCATTTTTTCAACTACTATTTTGTACTTGTGATTTAACTGTAGACAGTCAGTGTTTTATCACATCATTTCAATAAGAAATATTCTAATCTAACCCAACAGCCATTCTACAAATAAAATGGCTTCACCAATAAAATGTTAATTTTTGAAAATGTCAGTCTATTTTAACCACTGACAAAACAGACTAATTAAGCTTAAACCATGTATTTTAAAATAAGGGGGAACACCTTTTTACATAACACCAGCCTTTTTGTATATCATTATAAGGTTCTGTTTGGATAATCAAACCACCTCTGATTCAACTTTTCTCCATGGAGTAAAATTATTTAATTTAACAGCAAGCATTCTGATGAACTAATTTACTACTGATGCTGTAAGAGCAGTGCACCCTCAAAATTAAATCTTTTAAACCATTATAATAAATAATCTAATGTGCATGTTGAACTAAACCTCGATTTGGCCCATTCTGTAGACCCATAAGATTGATATTACAACATGATTAAAAGGAAATAATAGCAGCTTTTTAAATGAAATCAGATATTTTGAAAGTAACAAATCTCATTTGGTGTGGCAGCATAGCAGTCAAATATATTTAGTAAGTGTTATTTGTCAAGCTTGTCTGCACATTCTGTCATAAAAGAGCATAATAATTATTCAAAATATCCTCCACAAGATTTCAATAAATGCTTTGGAGCAGATTGTATCCTTTCTAAGATCAAAGCCATCTTGTGAGTGGATAAACGCTGTGCTTATTCCAGAATTAACTAAAAGCAGCTCATCTGATATGCTCACTGAAGTGCTGAACAAACACATTCACACCAGCTCCACGCTTCCTTACAGCTCACTTTAGATGCTTCAGTTCAAAGGAGCAGACACCACCTACTCATTCTGACTGTCAGCATTACTGTTTCACCTCAGAGAAACACATCGAGCCTATTTCCAGAGAAGAGGACAAATGGGCTTTATTACAGTAAATGCAGCCTACCAGAACAACTCAGAAAAGCAGAGATACGGCCTTCTCTCACAGGAAATGCAGATCTGTAGCTGTCTATCGACACATTAATGGTGCTGATAAAACCTATTAAGAAAGCAGGGAACATCTAAAGAGGATAATAAGGTGTGATTTTTGTAATGCCTGCAGTGAGAATGCAAGCCGAATCAACATCTGCACTAATTATTGCAACATCAGTTCAAGACACATCCTGGATTAGTAGTCAGGTAGCAAATCAATGGCACTGGGTAAGAGATCCTCAATATTCCATTAGAAGAGAGGTGAAGATGAGAAACAAGAAACTGCTCTTCAGAGTAACTGGACCATCTATAATTCTGTCTTTTTTCTCAATTAGTATGTATGCAGCAGTCTCAGTCTCACTTATAATGCCATGTAGGCAGACGCTTCCAGGGCTGAATATGAAATCCAGCTCGTCCCAGCTGAACTAATTACAGAAAGCATTTTAAAATTGCCATTTTCATAAACTAGATCTCTCTTTTCTCTTTAGAGAAGGAACTCCAAACAGCCTTTGTAAGTTGTCCTTGGTCATCATGGTATATGTAAAGTTTGTCGTACTATTGCATATGGTGCACATTAAATATCAATTCTCGTCCAACACATGCGAGAAAAACATATAACATACATTAGTTTAAATTCAGAGTGGAGAATGACAAGCCGCAATTAATGTTAAAATATATGAAAACAAAACCACAGCAAATGTCTCACATTGCAGTAATACTTTAATAAACCAGACAGAGATGTTTATGATTTATTAAATAACTGCAATACTGGAGCTAATCTGCATAAATGCGACACAATACGCATTTAAAATAAAAATAAAATGGGACATAAAATTTAACCCTGTGGGATGCTGTTGGGCCAAATTAATCAAGACATCATTCATATTGACTTTTTCCCTTTCGGGGTCGCCACAGCGGAATGAACCACCAACTCTCTGGCACATGTTTTACGTGGCGGATGCCCTTCCAGCCGCAACCCATCGCTGGGAACCATCCACACACACTCATTCACTCTTTAACACTATGGACAATCGTTCTTACTCAATTCACTTATATCGCATGTCTTTGGACTTGTGGGGAAACCGGAGCACCCGGTGAAAACCCACGCGATCACGAGGAGAACATGCAAACTCCACACAGAAATGCCACCTGCCCCAGCCGAGCCTAGAACCAGCGACCTTCTTGCTGTGAGACGACCGTGCGCTACCCACTGCGCCACCGTGACGCATATTCAAGAAATCATACTTTTATTTATTAATTTCATCATAGTTACTTTCTAGAATAAGTTGACTACCTTTATATTATTAATTAAACTGTGTGAATGAAAGATTGTGATTAGTGTGTCAGTTGTTTATCTTTTTTCACAAACATTGACCAACAGGTGTGTCTAAAAATAGCCATGTTGTTGTCATTGTTTTACTCTGTTCAGAGAACAAAGGAGATCCTCCATTTTAAGAACGTGCTAAGGCATGATGCTCACATATTGGGAGACAATCAGAAATACCTCGCTGTAAGCCCTGCCTAGCAGAAGCTTCATGGGACTGGAGCGTATGCGTGCTGCAACACCAGGAAAAACAGAATCTTTACTCCTATAATGATACTGTAATTATAACAGTAGCCTGGTATTCTATTCTTGTTTTGTCTTAAAGAATGAATTGTCAGAAAATTACGATTTTATGATTTTTTGGTCAGTTTTCTTTTTCAGATTAAATAAAACTTTCAAAATCTGGCAAATATCTGTTATTATTATGTTGTAAAGGCTAAAAAAATTAATTTGAATTTTCATCAAGTTTCTCTTTATAAACAACTATAAATGTAGAACAACATTTTAGATTACAAAAAGGAACCTCAAACTATTTTACATCAACCCAAACAGTTTGGTTTGAAAAGGGATTTTAGTGTCCATTTTACAAGTTGATTTATTTACATACGTACAGGTGTTTTTTTTTGTGTCCCTAATGTCTCAGCCATAAGATTAGATAAGATTTGTTAAAAAAATGGTTTCTACATAAAAAATTTCAATAGATAAAATAAAAAATATAATTATTAGATAAAATAAAAATTATGAATGAAGCAATATTTTGTTGAATTCATGAGCATGAGCAGTTATAAAGCAATATTATATGTCATATAGAAACATTACACTATATATTGGAAAACATTATTGTTATAAAGCTGTGAATAAACCCTGTGTATTAAAACTGTATCACTTACTGTGGTTGAGATGGTGACAAACTGCTGCTGTTTGTCCTCTTCCCCAAATCTCCCAGAGCCTGTCCTCCTCACGATCTTTGAATGAAAACTCATAAAAAAGCAACTTTGATGTCAAGATCATCTTGACATCTTTCTCAACTATTTACAAAAGTTTTGGCACTGAAATTTAGCACCAAGTGTGCCAAAAAAGGCGGAAAAAGAGGAGGAACATAAGAAGAAAAGATGTACTTTGCGGAGATTGTGGCAAAATCACAGATTCCTATACAATGCCTATACTATTATATACAATAAAAATCTTACATTTACCTCTAAAATACCGCTAAAGTATTGCTTAAGTCATTCACATGTAATCAATCACACATCTGTCACCGCTCTCCTTTGCTCCACAAACTTCTTGCCCCTGGAACTCAAGCATTGTTTAAGCGTCGGGGCCAGGAAAATGGGACAGCTGAAAATCCAGAATTCTGTAAAATGTATTATTCACAAATATGAAAAGAAAGATAAATTTGCTTTGGAAGCAATCCTCTGTGTGTGTTTCCTTTGAACTTGCCATTATGTTGGCTAAATAATTTGGGTTTAAATTACACTGTGGTCAACATTATAAAATGCTTCTGTGAGGTTGAGTAATGTAGATGAACCAATTAGTACTGCATTATTAGTGTGATATTAAGCTCTGGAACAAACCCCGGATGTTGTCCAGAGCTGAGCTACGCTCACAGAGTTCAAAACTAAATAAAAAGCATATCTGTTTAATCTAGTTTTCGAATTATTGGCTCCTGGTATTTGTCAAAACGGATATGGCGTCTGACCACTATAAACATGCAAAATGTTTGTTCATTTTTTTTGTCTTTTTGTCTTGCTTTTTCAGGTGCTGTCCAGTGAACTTTTCATCGATGAATCTTAAGTTTGCACATTCTTTATGCTGGGGAGGTGACTTACACCTGTCTCAGTCAGCGAGGCTCCCAGGGACCTCACAACAGCTAATAAAGCAATATAAAAAAAACTTAATTGAAAAAAAACTTGATTGATTATTTGCTTTAGTCAACTATTGTCAACAATGGAAATTGAATTTAGATTCCATAGGGAAATTAAGTATTGAGATCACAGCTGTTTAATAATTACACATATCCTGAGTCACCTATTTCTGAAACCATGACTTACTTGCACATCTCCCCCCATTGTTCCACCTAAATTACTGTATTCCACGTTGGTTTGTTTTTTTTTTTCTTAAAAGTTTAACTAAATTTTCAGTTAATCCACAAACCCTGGGGCATTTAAGTAGTCTTTCTTCAAACTAACACAACACAGCTTTTCATCTAAAAAAGCCATGCTTTGTGATTCCTAACATGCAAGCCAAGGCCACAGGCATTTTGAGAGTCAAAGAAAGAAAAGCTCATGTCAGATTGTGCTCAAAACACATCATTGTGCAGAAAGAATTTTACTCTGCACCACAGTGTCATGAATATACAACTGTTGCTGTGACTCAAGGTGAATAACTTCAGTTATTTTTCATGCATACAAATAACATATTTTTAAGTTATTTTTCATACGTTCTCAGTTATTATCTGTATGAAATGAATGTGTAATTAATTATGATACACTACTGCTAAATTCTAGCACTCAAGTATTTTTTAAATCACAATTAATCACATGGTAGGTATAAATTGGCTCATTATTAATCATATTTTAATCAGAGCACAAAATTTTCCCATATGATTCCAAATACACCTTAATAGAATAAGTATCAATGCATCTTTCTATAAAATACGAGTTAATACGGTAATGTAATAAACCAGAAATATTTTCTCATTATTTATTGTAGCATCTGTGTAGTTCTAATCGAGAGCTAAATGTAAAGTTTCAGAATGGCTTTATTTCTTGAATAAAAATTCTGTGGTTTAATTAGAAATTTAGGGTAGAAGTAATTGTAAGCAGTAAGTCTTTAAGATTTAGTCAATTAAAGTAAAGTAAAATATAGTTAAAAGTACCTTTATGAAGTGCTATTAATGCTTTGCATCATACTTAAATAAATAAGGATTTATCTATTTATTTAAGAGAATGTCTCTTCTGAACTTTTGCGGTGAAGCGTCACGGTGGCGCAGTGGGTAGCACGGTCGTCTCACAGCAAGAAGGTCGCTGGTTCTAGGCTCGGCTGGGGCAGGTGGCATTTCTGTGTGGAGTTTGCATGTTCTCCCCGTGATCGCGTGGGTTTTCTCCGGGTGCTCCGGTTTCCCCACTTATACCCCCAAAGACATGCGGTATAAGTGAATTGAGTAAGAATGATTGTCCATAGTGTTAAAGTGTGAATGAGTGTGTGTGAATGTTTCCCAGCGATGGGTTGCGGCTGGAAGAGCATCCACCGTGTAAAACATGTGACAGAGTTGGCGGTTCATTCCGCTGTGGTGACCCCGAAAGGGAAGAAAGCCGACACGAAGATGAACTTTTGAGGTTCATCATTAATGCTACTGTCCTCAAGGCCACCACATATCATGTGTGAAATGATGCATGGGAAGGTGCTTCGAGCCCAAAATAATCAGCGCAGATGGGATATTGCACATCTGGCCGTCAGATCGCTACAAGTGAAAAAAACATCTGGTCTTCCACGTCGTCTTGGTTTGTTGCAGTGCTTCTTCTCCTTCTTTCGGCTGTTCCCAGTTTAGGGGTCGCCACAGCAAATCATCTGTTTCCATCTAACTCTGGCCTCAGTATCCTCTACTCTTGCACCAATTACCTTCATGTCCTCCTTCAGCACACCCATATAACTTGTCTTTGGCCTTCCTCTTGCCCTCTTGCCTGGCAGCTCCATCTCCAACATCCTTCTACCAATATAACTACTATCCCTTCTCTGCACATGTCCAAACCATCTCAATCTGGCTTCTCTGACTTTGTCTCAAAAACAACCAACCTGAGCTGTTCCTCTGATGTGCTCGTTCCTAATCTTGTCCATCCTTGTAACTCCTAAACTGAACCTCAACATCCTCATCTCTGCTACTTCCATCTCTGCCTCGTGTCTCTTCCTCACTGCTACAGTCTCTAACCCATACATCATAGCTGGTCTCACTACTGTTCTGTACACCTTTCCTTTGATTCTTGCTGACACTCTTCTGTCACACAACACCCCTGACACTTTTCTCCACCCACTCCAACCTGCCTGCACTCGCCTCTTCACCTCTTTTCCACACTCCCCGAATGGACTGTTGACCCCAAATACCTAAACTTCTCCACCTTCTTGACCTCAGCCCCCTGTAACCTCACTGTTCTACTTCCCTCCCTCTCGTTCAAACACATGTATTCTGTCTTACTACGACTGACTTTCATTCCTCTTCTTTCTAGAGCAGACCTCCAACTTTACAGGTGTCCCTCCACCTGCTTTCTACTCTCACTACAGATTACAATGTCATCTGCAAACATCATTGTCCATGGAGATTCCTGTCTGACCTCATCTGTCAACCTGTCCATCACCATAGCAAACAAGAAGGGACTCAAAGCCGATCCTTGATGTAGCCCCACCTCCACCTTGAACTCCTCCGTCTGACCTGCAGCACATCTCACTGTTGTCATACTCCTCTCATACATATCCTGAACTACTCTGACGTACTTCTCTGCCACTCCTGACATTCTCCTACAGGACCATAGCTCCTCTCTCGGCACCCTGTCATACGCTTTCTCTAAGTCCACAAAGACGCAGTGCAGCTCCTTCTGACCATCTCTGTACTTCTCCATTAGCATTCTCAGAGCAAAAATTGCATCAGTAGTGCTCTTCCTGGGCATGAAGCCATACTGCTGCTCGCAAATAACCACTTCCCTTCTTAGCCTAGCTTCCACTACTCTTTCTCAAAGTTTCATTGTGTGGCTCATCAACTTTATACCTCTGTAGTTGTTACAACTCTGCACATCACCCTTGTTCTTAAAGATTGGCACTAGGACACTTCTCCTCCATTCCTCAGTGCATCATCTCAAAATCAACCAATGAAAGCTGGCTCTTTTGATCACATGCTCAAAATACTTTCGAGACATTAAGGAGATACTGGGTGGCGCTCAATCAGTTTATGGAAGAAGTGGATTGTGAAAAGCTTATCATGTTGGTGTCCGATAGTCCAGAGTTGTTTAAAATGTCCCATAAATACAAAAAAAAAAATCACGAACATAAGGGAGGAAATATGAGGTGGCATATTATTGTCTTAAACTTTGGCGTGCCACTGTAGTCCCACTGAGTGCCATCCAAGGAGCAGCATTACATTAACAGAGGCGTGAAAGCACTCTGTAGAGAAGTCATTGTGGAATTTACACTCGCATTGGTGCGTGGTGACCTTCAGAAGACAGCTGTTGTGATTGAATCAACAGATTCATATTGCAATTATATCTCTGATCTGCTGAAAGCCACATGATTGTGAGAAAGTGTTTTATAAACAGATGAATTCCTTTCCCAAGGCTTTCTGAACTATGTGATACACTCTTCTCACTGTGTTAAAGTCAAAACTCAATGTGAAAATCTATCATCACCTCTGAGACAAGGCTTTTTTGCTGTTCTATTGAAAACCAATACTGAAAGTCCAACAAGTCAACTGAGGAGGAATATGTTCATTAACTTGTGGAGTCAACTAGAAAATGAATCATCTACACGAGCAGAACCGTAATAAGAAATACTCGCTTCTGCTGGAAGTGTTTTTGTTTGAGAGCTCAACTGACAGATAAGATCTCTATGCATGGAGCTGTGTTTCAGCTCAGCACTTCGATCGTTTGTTTGTATCTGATTCTGACTGTTCTCAATCCATGCCAGAGGCTCTAAGCGGGCAGCGTTTGCCTGTTATCTAATTCCATGCTGTTATGCTTCACTTTGCCGAAGCTGGTGCAACATTTCCATTGCAACAGAAATTACGCTCAGTTAAATCATCCCTGATCCAATCTGTGAAAATATCCCGGAGCTGCTTTGACGAGAAAGCTAATTTTATTGTTAACGTCTTCACACGGAAATGAAGAGTGATAAAATAAACAAAGCACTAGACGCTTGATCTATAAAACACGCCAAACCTTTAATAAAAAGTGGCCTGGAATAAAATACAGCCCTTTTTGTTACAGAGTCAACAGTGGGTTTTCTCTCAATCTTTGCAAACACACAGTAAATACAATTGTAGAACGCAAACAAACACGCACCCACGGATGTTATTGATCGAGTTGAGCTGTTCAGATCTCTGGGCTTTAAGCCAGAAGACTAAGGAATTTAAAAGGAAAATAAAGGGAATCTGTCCGTGTTAGAGAATGAATCACATTTAACTCGTCATCTCTCCATCATCACTCATATACAATGATTTCTCTCTCTCTCTCTACCACCCACACTCGCTCAAACACACAAACATCTCCCATAGCATAGTGCAGGTTGGATCTGTATCCCAGCATGAGGAAGACAGATGTAAAACGCTCCTAAGGGGGCGTTAAAGGGCACTCTGAGTCCGTATAAAAGCAGTTACTTCGCTGTGATTTTCCAGCTCTTCGCTGTCCGACTCCGAGTTTTCACCACCTGCTGCTTCCTCATCGCCCCACACAGTGGGGATCCCCCGGTACGACACTTTCCCCCGACTGAGTCCAAAACCCACTCTTATTCCCCCTCTGTTTGTGTCCGTCAGTGGCAGTTTAGTCCTTCGACAGAAGGGGGCACTGGCTGCTCCTGAGTACAGCTGCAGCAGAACAAAGACGGCGCCGCATGTAGCCAGGATGAAGGCACAGCTGAGCCCTGCCACCAGCGCTGGCAGTCTCGAGGTGAGCCCTTGCACGGGCAGAGGCTCTGGATCTGCCTTATGTTGGATCATGGGAATGCTGGGTGATTTTCTCTGCACCTGGTTCTGGTGTATGCATGAAGTAAGCACTAAACGACTGTGAGGAGGACACAACAGACACTCGTTCTCCCCAGAGCCAGAGCATGTCAGGCAGGCCGGGTGGCAGGGCAGGCATGCCTGGACGGTAGACTGCTCCACCCAGTTGTCCAAAGACAAGTTGAGCAGCTGCGGCCCAGAGCTGAAGCCAGGAGGGCAAGACTTGACACAGCCTTGCAGGAAAAGAGAGAAACCAGTGCTGCATTCTGGGAAAAATAGACGGGAAATAAGAACAAAACCATTTAAAATACTGATCTGTCTTAAGGACAGCTTGTTCAGTTACAATAAAAAGGTGAAAGTAAAAATAAAACTCAATGACTCAATGAGAAGCTTGAAAAAAAGAGATATTAATGGTTAAATGTACTTAAAGGAAATTCAGGGCAAACGTCAACCTTGGCAAGAACGTTTTTGGCATTTATACAATTTAACCTTAGCAGAAAAAAACTATATAAAACATTTCTGTTAATGTCTATATTTTATTGTATTGATGTACTATCATGTATATTTTGAAGAAGTGGCTTTGTCTTTTTACCCCAAATGATGTGTGTGCAGATGTAGAAATAAAAATACAGTCATCTACATTCAAACCAAAATTAGTCTTTTTAAATACATTATGTTAACAGAAAGCATTGTTCAGAAACAAGAATGCATGGATGGAAAATAAATACTTCCAAACAGTAAAAACACTGTAGTATTTACCTCGAGATACGAATACTTCACGTTATGGAAAATTCAATATACGAAAGGCCACGCAAAGTATATTTTGTTTCATGATATTAGTGATGTTTTTGTGTGGCTTGGAACGAATTAGGCATTTTACATGTAAAACTTGCTTCGATGTATGTAAAATTCAACATACGAAGGCCACCATTAATTTCGTTTCTTGAGGTATCACTGTAGACTAAAATGGTCTTGCCATAACAAAGTTGGCTCCGTTCGGAGGGAGGGAGGGGAAATCATGCGAGTGAACACCATTTAAAGCGGTCAGATAGGTGCGGATGACGCATTCTGTCCACGTGTTTGGAAAACAGTTTTAAAATAGGCCATTCTTTGAAGGTGCGCCTCATAATCTGGTGCACCTTATAGTGGGGTATACGGTACACTAAAAAACTCTTGTTATAACAACCCTGGTTAAAGTTTCTGTGATGTGTCACATCCATAGCATTTTAAATTAAAGTTTATATTGTGTGATTGTCTAAAACTTCATCTACAAAGTTAAATATGTCTATGCTAATTATATATACAATCATTTTTTTATTTATTAAACAACCTTGATTATGCTTTATGGATGTAACTGTTAGCATTTCTGTTCACTATGATAATTCTATTAAAAATTACAGGCTCGCATTTATCTTGTTGCATCTTTATTATATGACATGGATACGCATATCGCAAGATTTTTGCATTTGTATACTTCTAGTAATGATTTAGAAAGAATAAACACTTATTTTATGATCAGTTTCTTCCCTTTCAGGGTCGCCACAGCGGAATGAACCGCCAACTCTCTGGCATTTAAATAAATAACTAACAATAATGTATCACATAGGCAAAGCAAATGTAAGATGTGAGGGAACAAAACTAAATTAAACAAAATGAAAAGTTTAGTCGGAGACCACTAAAGAGGCAGAAAATGGTCAACCCTTTTCTTTTCACTGAGAGTTAACTATTTTGTTTATATATTTTAATTACCAGAGTTTTTGTAAAAATACGGACTCCTAAAATTTCTGGTCCTCTCTATCACATTTATATAACATAAGCATATTTCCTTGATTAAACATATAACACATGCACATACAGATTTATTTTTTTTTTTACACACAAACGCCATAAATAGTGCCATAGAAAAATATAAATAGACATTTTAATTTATTGTTAACATTTAATCTTTGCAAAATTTACGTTTTTTTCTGTAAATGGCATATTCACAATGCTCGAACTGCTCATTTATTTGTATTCTAGCTAGGGTTAATACAACTGAAGCAAAGGACTGCAGACTTTCTATTCCCAAAGTCAATTCCCACCCTATAGCTCAGAACTGACATTTGAATTTCCATAATTGCACACGAGGAAGTTTCTGGAGCAAGACCAGATAGATTTATTCAAGTTCAGAAGGTCATTTCATGTTGTGCTTTCATTTTTGATTCTAATGGAACAAATTATTCAGCAAAAGAAATCATGTAAAACCAGAAGTAACATATTTAGCTCCTGCAATACTGAAAGCATGTTATCAGGCAATGAGTTGGAGAGTAGTAACTTCATTTAACTAAGTAAGCTTGTTTACAGAAAGATAAGGGTCAAGAATTTAAGACCTCACACCACGAAGATGCTTCTTTAATAATGCAAAGTTTATCTAATTTAAATGACAACTTTCCCAAGTGCTCTGCAAAATTCATGCTCATAAACATATATTAATATTCAAAAGCCCTGTGGGTGGTTCTATTGAGACATGACGGAGTGCTTTTGTCAAGGGAATGGTTGAAAACTACTAAAAGCTTACAGTTTAAATGTGCATTGTTAAGTCTTATGGGACAAGAAGAGGTTTTCTTACCAATGCAGATCTGCTGGGTGTCGAAGGTTTTGCAACTGTTGTTCGATGGCCTGGTGTAGTCAGGGACAAACGGATCTGTGGCACTAGAGCCAGAGCCGTATAAGATGAGGGTGAACTGAGAAAGGACGCCTATGGAAAATACATCAGAATATCGTCACAATGGAATTCAGTAAATGATTAAGATGATTCAGCCATCAAAACAATGCATAAAACATTGACACCCACTGCAGCCATGTTTTTTAATGTGAAACTAAGCAGATTTTGGCTAGATTTTTTTCAAGCATCAACAACATAGATTGATAGGAATTCAGAGAGGGAGTGGGCGGGGGAAGAGAGAGAGAGAGTGAGTGAGAGGAGGGGAGAGCAATAGAGTAGAGAGAGGAAGAGACAGAGAGAGAAAGAGAGAGAGAGGGGCAGTGAAAGAGAGAAAACAAGAGAGAGAGAGGGTGGGGAAAGGGGGAAAAGAGAGCAAGAGAGCAAGAGGGGGTAGGGAAAAGAGAGAGGGAGGAGAGAGAGAAGAAAGGGAGTGTGGGTAAAAGGGAGAGAGAGAAGAGATAAGAGATCAAAAGAGAGGAGAGAGAGGGGGTAGGAGAAAGAGTGAGATAGACAGAGGGGGAGAGATGAGAAGAGAGGGGGTGGAGGGAGAGAGATAGAAGCTGAGTTTATCATTCAAATTAGTTGCCTCATGCAATTATTATAGTAACCGTTTTTTGTTTTTATTTTTACTACTTAACCATTTACATTTTTAAAGGTATATACTGTAGACCCCTTAAAATCGCTAGGTTAACTTTCTGAGAATAGAAGTGACGTTTTCCAACACCTACTCTTACTATGAAATGGGTCTGAAAACTGAGTTTTATGAATACCATAGTCATTAAGCTCCTCCGCATTCTCAATATCCAGGGTCCATTCTCCACGAGGATCCTCGTCCCAGGAGTGGGTGGTCATGAAAGCCCAGTCATTGAAGCCCTCAGCTGAGTTATCCTGTGGCCTGAACATGGAGGAAAAGGAGGATGTGCCTGTTTAGCTACCATTACTGTATCTAAACAAGTCATTAATTTGTGTGATATTTGAATTATGTCATGGAATAGATTGAGTTTGAATGCTGCCACTAAGGCAGCTAAAGGAGCTTTGTTCTTCATTAAAAGAACGATATTACCCAAATTAGATTTTTTGGGGATTTCTATCATCTTTTCTTATTTAATATATATGCATCTAAACATCTGAAGTTTATATTTGTGTGATCCTACATTGAGCTCAAAACACTCTAGATATCTCCACCCACTGACCAATCAAATTAACAGCATACGTCGACTGTTTCCATGTAAAGCTAGAAATTATTGGACAATGAATTTTGCAATTTGTGACAATGAAGGTTGCAACTAAAACATAGAACCACAGCATAAATTACAATACAAAAATGTGTGCATTCAATCTAAAACTATACTTCATTTAATGATAATAAATAAGTTTGGCCAGGAGGGACCAAACCAAACTAATTTTCAATGAAGGCGGTGTAGCTGTGTTGAGGAGACACTTCAGGAAGACGTTTTTCAATAAATATTGTTTTCTGTAATTTATAAAATGCTTAGTGATAGTCTACGAGGATCCAAACATTTATTCTAAAAGGTTACAAAAAGGCACAATAGAAAGTTTACTTTCAGATAGTGAAAAAGCTTATTTTGAGTATTTGCTTTTAATTAATCATTTGATTGCTGTAAAGGGGTCTGTTTATTTCTGCAGGATCAAAATCCATCAAGCGAGTTTTTAATAATCATAACAAATCTTTAATGCCTGCTAAAAACCAGCCAAGTTTAAATTCCTAGATAATTGTGTTATATATCATAAGATCCGCAACCACTTATTACTTCTTCCATCAAGTGTCTTTCCTTCCCCATCTCTGTATTTATCCATCATTTTTATACAGTCATCAGTATCCTATTAAATGTAGTATATGTCCACTTATTGATCCAATAGTAGTCTCATATATTGCCACAAGCTAAGAGAAGCACAGGAACAAAAGTAGGGAAGGGATGGCTCCAACAAAAAGTTGGCTAATAGCAAAAAGTTCCCTGTAGCAAACTCTGATTCTATGCAACTTTCTTTCAAATGTCCCCTTTTTGGAGAACCCCAAATTCTGCATAAAGCTGGGACTTTTACATACTTTTACAGACCGAAAAGCAGCCGAGCAGCTTTACAAGTACAAGGCACTCTGGTTGAGAGGAATTCTGATTGGTCAAGATGGAGTAGCATGTTAGAAAAGTCACATTTTCTAACATGCTACTCCATCTTGACCAATCCTAAGCCGTCTAATTAAAGGGACAGGTTTTAAAATGACTTATTTTAAGCTAAAATAGTTTTAATAGTAAAAAATTGGAAAAAAATTGTGAAATGTTGAGATTTTTCAGAAACCTAAATTTTTTCATACATTTTCACAAACCCTAAATGATCATATCAGCTTTTGTCAAATTTTGTGTTTGGTGACTAACAATCATGGGTATTTAAAAAAAATGTTAAGAAAGTTAATTAAGAAGTTGTGGTTCATTGCCAGCGTTTTATTTAATTTTTCTTCTAAATTAAGCGAACTGATCAATTGTGCTCTATTTGCAAGAATCTATTCTGTATTTTCTGGCATTCTCAGTAAAATCAATTGTATGGTAAAACTAGATATTTTTTTAATTGAAGCCAAATGGTTTAGGTATAAATTGTTCAAACACTTTGTTGTTGAGCAAACTATCATAAACACTTCTCATTATCTCATTAAAGCACATTCCAGATAATTAAAGTCACATAAAACTAAGAAAAAAATGTGAACCTTTGAATGCCAACCGGATCTCAACTAGATGAGAAAAACATGAATTCATATGGCATTTTAATACATCTCGAAATGCCATTAAATCAACAAAAACGTCAAAATGGCGGCCTTTGAAATCAAATATGTGCAGATGAAGTGTTTTACTGTGTTTACCTTGGCGCAAGCAGTGTGGAGCGGGTTCCTAGCGGGCTGATGAGGTGAACAGCAAGGTTTCCTCTGTGGTTGTATGAGAGGGTGAGTCTAGCCTGCACATGCTCCAGAGAGCTCACAAAATCTGGCTGCCCGGAGCAGGCCTCCACACTTTTACTGAAGATCAGGTGGTTTCTAATATCCCTGCAACACAGAGCAATCTGATATAACTGCCCTGTCACAAGCAGCTCCATGATGAATGATAATGTCGCCATTGATGTCTCTGTCCTTAAACAGTGACCTCTGGATCCCCAGGGAAGCCTCCATTAGTTGACTTTACCTATCTGGTGTGTTGATGTATTGCCTGTGCTTGCATGAGGTGTTTGACCGTCCTTACCTGGGCTCGGTCAGCATATTAATGACACATTTGTGCTGAGGGCCCACGCTGGTCCAATTTTGGGCCAATCCGACCATAGCACTGGCATCCAGTAGACCGTAGCCATAAGAATGACTCACTGCCATGAGTAGAGGAGAGAAAGAACAATGGATTAAAAAAGGTACTGATGTTTTCTAATCAAAAATGTTCTTTACTGATACTTACCTAAACGACCCACTCCATTGGTCCTCCAGTCATTAGTTATTAGATGGGCAGGACGTGAGGTTCTCACAACGAGGTGCTGCATGTCTCTCCAGGTCAGGTTCATGCTGGGTGGAATAGGAAAAGCGTTATGAATATTACATCGGAGCAAGGCCACATATTTATTTTACATTCAACAGATAATTTGCACATAATTATCCACTTGGATGTCACAGGATGTCTTTTTGAAAGATACATAATTAAAGCTTTTCTTTTTACCCGAGTCACAGAAAATTGCAAATAGATATGCTCCGCCTTGGGGCCATGCATCATTTTGTAATTATACAGCTGACGAAGGTTTTTTTCCCCAAGTAAAGACTTAAATTGCTTTCCGTGAACGTACAGCAGTGTCAATTTCAGTGCATGACTGTATTTTTGTGGTTCATGACTCAATCTTATTCATTTTGCAGTTTCCATGAGAAACTTTTGGACTTGTGGCCTTGAGCAAGGTTAAAGAGCTGGTATTTCTGACCATATCACAGGGTGGCAGACAGGGCCCTGCAGAGACCTTCTGAAATGCAGGTGCTCATATATAAAAAAAAGGCAAAATATTTTGCCATTTCAGTCAAGTAAAATAATTTAGAGGCCTGTCGAACTGTTGCTCAGATAGACCTTGGAACTCAAAGTTAAAGTTTTTTAAACTCAAAATGAAAAGTAGTTTGAAATTTTATCAAGATGCATGAAAAGTCACTAAACTTCGCACACATATCAGATCTGGTGAAAAATTACAGGGTTCAAAAAGGGGGTGTGGAAATAATGGCTATATAGCTCCATCTAATGCATTTTTTTATATAACCACTGTTTCTAAACTCATCAGGAAGTCTGTTATTTTGTAAAAACCTAAAAAAATGGGTATTCTTGCCATTATCAAACTTTGACGAACTCCTCCTACATCTGAACATCTTCTAACTCAGCATCATCATAAGGCATATGCCATATTAAATTATAATGGTTTTTGACTATGATAAAGAGTGTGGAGGCCATTGTCTAATTTTTTGCTTGAAACAGGGAGTTGTTATAGGTCAGCCATATAATACCCGTTAGGGGTACAAACTTATATTCACAACTATTCATATGACAATGCACCTAATCAGCCAAAGCATTATCTAGTGGGGCATATTGACAACTTATTTCTTATTATATTACCTCTGTATCACAAAATGCTTTCAACAACTGAACCAATTGTGGAAAAAATTTTTATGGAAAATTCTATGATGCACAATTAAACTAAATGTGAGTGAGCTGCAACACAAAGCTTACACATACATGCCATTTTTGTTGATATACATTTTCTGTCAGCACACTGTTTTTCCTAACGAAGAAATTATTGTTAATGTGACATGTCTTTGTTTTGCGCAATGTCTACATTTCCCAACAGGCTCAACATCAGATGACTGAAAAGCTTTGCTGCTGTTGGTGCTTACAGACAATAAATCATAGAATTGCTCACAAATCATTTGATGAAAACTCGGTGTCATAAAATCTAATGTATTTTATAAATGAATTCATTAAAATTTGGGCCTCAAGGGGCAGAGGGGAAGGTGCTCGAGCACCCCTTGCTCCCCCTCTGCATATGCCTGGTGGTAGAGGTATCCTAAAGAACTAAATAAAATAATGCAAAACCCAAAACATAATAATAGCAGTATCACATCACCCTGCCTGGTCTTTTGCAAATCTATGTGGCTGATCTATGAATAGTGAGGTCGAGTTTAATGGGGTTACAATATTTTCAACCTCGAAATAAATGACTTACCATTTAAATTCAAACATTTCCATGCATGATTTATTCACCCTAAGCTGCTCTAGTGAGTGGGGCTTGTGCTCAGTAATTAATATAGGTCAGAACGACCATGGAAAGAATCTTAAAGATACCACATTGTGGCTGAGAAGCATGAGATGATGGCCTCTTAAAACATTGACTCAAACCAGAAATCACATTATGATAAATCTCCTTACCACTAATCACTTGGAACATTTTTGTTCCACAAAACCACCATTCTTTTTTTCCTTCTATTTTTGTTAATGGACCTTTTTTGTTTCCTGCTCACTGACTGCTAGTGATATCAGGGAGCTACATTATTCTGAGGCAACAACTGCAAAAGAGCAAATCCCTCAACAAGAATCACAGACATTACGATGTTGGAAAACTATAAAATGCAGATTGGGTACTTAAGATTAGAGTCAATGAATATTCTTTATAACATTCTGGAAAATGGTGTGACCTCACGAGTGTTCGCTGAACCAACAAATATCAAACCTGGATTGAGCAGGAAAGAAATAAATGCTAAAGTATCAACTAATAACCATTTGGATGATTACATTTACTAATAAATGTTTTGGATTATTCAAATTTGTCAATATTTCAATAAAAATTTATAGCAAACTGGTATTTTAAAGAAATAATATTTATTATCTGACAAAAAAATAAAGCTTGCTTTACAATTTTTCTCAATTGCTATAGAAACTGTCATTCATTTTCTCAAAAGTTTAAATATAAATCCAAATGCCCAAACTAAATTTACAAAACCTGATGAATTTATTATCTGTGCTTTGGACCAGTTTGTACCTTATGATCACTTCATTTAGAAATGAGTGTGAACAATTTCGTTGTTGTTTTTAACTGATGAGAGGTCGTTAGTTTAGTTGTGTTTCATTTTAGTTGCTTTAGTTGCATTTCACTTTTGCTCCTTGTATTTAGTGTTTTGCAACATTTCCAAAACATTTGCAAACAGAGTGTAAGTGTCAAAACATGTTTAAGGTTTTTCAGAAACAGTTATTTACTCAAAAGATAAGTTTAACATAAACAGAATTTTGGTTTATTGTCTTAACAATTCAGAAAAACTGTACAATAAAACTATGTGCATTTATTTTTATTGTACAAATATTAATGCATTTGTAAAGTAGCAATTTTGTCAAAGTCAAAAATGGTTAATAAATATGTATTTAGAAAATATATGTATTTTTTTCACAACAGATAAAAAGTTTGAAATGACTTTTCAAAGCTTCACACCTTTCATGTGACCGAGCACCAGCTAAGGTAACAGAAGATAGAACAGTCTGTGTCATGCACAGATGTTCAAAAGTCACCTCCAGCACGCCATAACAAAGGCTCCCTTGTTCCATTTATTTTAAAGACCAGAGATGTGACAGAAAGAGAACAAAGCATGTAGATGCTTTCAAAAAAATAACCCTCAAAACGCCCTCGTCTCTTTCATTGTGGGGCAAGTACGATCAAAGCCAGCCCCAGCAGGGTTTACGGCCCTGAACAGTAGGGGTCCAACTCAAACATGCACAAACAGTGTCGGGTAGAAGCCACTTGAACTGAAAAAAATAAAGAAATCTGAAGTTTGTGTTAGGCAGGATTTGAATGTGTTTTTTTTTGTCTCAAGTTACCTAGAAGAAAATGGTACATGTACTTTTCATAAGATCAAACTCATCTCAGGCTATTTTAAAAGTAAATTTTCTGACTAAATCTGAGGTACATTTCACAAATACCATTTGGTGGCTAAACTAGGGTACACATACCCCTCGCAATATGTAAGCGCATTGTGGGAAATGCAGAACAGATAAACACAAAAGCCACATACATTTAAACAGTGAACAAATCAATTGTGTTTAAAAAAGAACACATTACAGTAGTACAACCCATGTCTGAAAATAGGGAGTGTTAGGGTGCTTTCACACCTGACTTGTTTAGTTCAATTCAATTGTGATCAAGCAAATTTGCTTAACCCATTGGCATATTTTTAGAGTTTAACTCTATTTTAGTATTTTTTTTGTTCCAAGAGTGCATTTTTTGCAGTGAGATCACCCTGTACTAGGTTGTGCATGGCATTACGGGATGGGGAGCAAGTGGACAGAGAAATTAATTGAAACACAAACACATTTTTAGATTTTTATTCCTATTATTAAGATTTTCAATCATATTCAGTTCTAAATTTAACAAAAACTTCACAAGTTCAACAGCAGAGAAAGTTTTCTCTTTATACTATGTAAACAGTTCTAGCTCTGGTATAGAGCGAGAGACTGCACAAGGCTTTATCCTATCAGAGATCGAAAGACAGCACTTGCTTGCTGCCTTCAAAGCACTCCTTCACAGTAAAATAGGTTTCTCTTTCAGTTAATAGAACACAAAAACACACTAAACATGAAAGTGTATTTGAGAGTTTAAGCTCTCGGCATGCATTTTTATCATTATATCACATTTATAGTTTTAAACAAGAGATTTTAAGTCCCTTCAAAGCAACTTCAGTCATGTGATCAAAGGCACTGTGAAAAAAAAGAACTTGCTTCATTTTTTAAAAAACTGCAGCATCGACTCACTGCATTTTTTCCCAGTTGGCATGTGACATCACATTAGCGCTCATACTTAAAATTAAAAAATCCCCTGCAAGCAGCCACTATGAAATCACATGCCCCTTATGATGTCACATGGCTGCATTTTTATAATGCTCAACTAGTGTGGACCTGAGCGATCAGTGTGTGTGAATAAGGACTAAAACGACAGACGATTACATCAATGTATCGGTTGTTCCTCTTGGTCCAGACTAAGTTAAATGAACTAAAGGTGCAAAAACATCTCTAATTTTGCCAAACCAAACTGTGATCGCTCCACTTTATGGAAATTTCTGTAGTGTTTGCACACCCTATGTGTTAAAGTGACATGCAAGGATTGAGAGTAAGGTTAGGTTAGCTTTAGCCTACTGATGTTCTGTTTCTGCAATAATTCTGCCCAGTAATGAGAGGATCTGCAAGATGAGAAATTTGGTTAAAGTGCTTGGTGTGAGAGGGACTGGCGCAAACTACCATCTACAAGATTACGACCGGACATCTCTGAGTCAGAATCACACCAGGCAGCGATGATACAGCAGGGCCATGCTCTTTGCCGCTGGATAGTTGGGCAATGAATAGTTTAACAATAACTGTATCAATGGTAACACGGTTAAAAAAACACTACTGATATTCAAAATTATATTCAATCTTGTAACAGCGGAACAAAGTCATGGAAGGATTTTCACCATCTTTTTACTGAAATTATCTGAAGGGACTCCCATTTCCAGCGACATGTGACATTGAAAAGACGCTCATATCACATCTAGACTATGTAATGTCTATTGATTCAGAAGTAAGCAAACAATGTCTTTTGCTGCTAGGGACTTGCTGAATCCATAGTGTGGCAACCTATTAATATTCTTTCATTAAATATATAACTTATATTTAGAGATAACTTTCTTACTAGTCCAATTAGAATTGCAGATATATCTAAATGTCTTTATGACAAGTTAAAATGTAGTTCACGCATCAGAATTTTTCCCCCCTTTTTTATGGTTAGTTAGGTCATAGATTTAAATACAAATATGGCTTGCCATACTAACAACATGTTTTTCACTTGTCTAGGCTCTGCAGCCTTCTGGAACAGGACTAAAATCACTTTGTTTATGCCCCAAAAAGGACAGTTTTTAACAAGTAACTATAAAAGATCTAAAATGTTTATTTTGGAAATAAATCCACATAATTAAAATCACATATCAAAAAGACATAATAGAAGATATTTAATTTAGGCAATCTATAAATACCATTCAGTTTGAAGCCATTTTGTCACAATATTCAGTCTATTTAACCTTTACATTTTATTTTTAAGAATGACGAAGTTTTCTTTTCTTTTGGCTTAACAAGTTTTAATGGTTTGCAATGATAAACCCCAGCAGACACTGATAATTGAGCATGATTATCCAATGTTCTCCAGTGTCCTTGCCGTCAGTGTAGAATGAGAGGCATCACAATCACTCATTTTTCCACCTTCATTTTAAAAAAGAAATGTCAAGGTGATGTCAGAATGTGTTCTAGGACTGAAACTGTTGCAAGCAGGGTAATGAAGGCTGACCGCTGAGGGCGAATGATAGACAGGAGTAGTTTCAGTGTGTGTTTGTCTGCATGTGTATGTCTGCCCATAGAGACATATGTCAATGCTGTCATCACTCACTTGGCCTCCAGAGCAAGTGCAATGATTCCCGCAGCCAGCGGAGCAGATGCAGACGTGCCTGTGTGTGAGTCGGTGCACTTCTTCCTAAGGTCTGTTGTCACCTGCACAAGAAAGAAAAGGTCAGGGCTTTAAATGGTCAGGCCTCAGAAGGAAACTGTTTGTAGATATATATGGTGTCTAAGAAGATGTCTATCAGCCCGAGGTGCTTTCCTAGATGCCAAACAGCCATCTAAGTCTAGTAAGAATGAAACCCAACTGTAGTCATTATGATGAGATGTGTGACAGCTCAAGAACTGTAATAAGCTCAATTGTGAGCATTTGGTGTTTTAATCATGCCATAGAAGACTGAGGGGCATGACTGTGTGATTGACAACAGTTGGGATGAAAATACGTTTAGCCCGAGGCAGCAAAACCACCAATTGCGCACCAGCCAGACAACCACACACACCTTACTGTGTCATTGTTTTATTTGTCTCTGTCCCTTTCAGTCTGATTTAAACACGCAGAGAGACACAGTGCTGTCGGGATGATTGCATCCATTTTAAATTGAATCTGTTATTGCCTTAGTCATCGTAATTGAACATGGTCTCTGAAGAGGAAAAGGGAACACTATCGCAGTCATACATACAGGAGCAGACTTCACATCAAGCAAACAAACACTCTAAAGCTGTCCGAAACATCTTGGATCAGCTTCATTGAGCTGGCAAAGATAGGCCTGCCTGCAGAGTCAAAGATCAATTTCTAAAGAATGAGCTTATCACAGTTTCTTACTGAGTTTGGATAACTGCTCAACAGCACAAGCAAAGGAATCATATTTTCAACCGAAGCGTTTGAAACTTGAAGTAAAACTGTCAAAGTGGCTCACAGAAAATCTTTTAGCACATATTTCACAACAGCTTTGCTAGTTTCATCAAGCCCCTTTTCTGGCAACTGATTTAAAAAAAAGAGGCACTGTTCTGCAAAATTTCCTCACTATAGGCAGTACCTGAATATATGGGCATCAAAGAAATTTAGAAACAAATACTTACTCATTTACGGGTAGCACCTGTCTATAAGCTGCAGGTGTCTACGTTATAAAATGAGATGATCACAAATAAAATGTTCAACACAAATGTATTTTATATGTTTAATTAAATGAATGTGTTTTTCTGAACATTAACTTTAAATGGTATTAACACAGCTGTATTGCGACCATAAAATGACAGTTTGTTAACAGAAAACAAAAGAAAGAAACTGGTTGCCTAATGATTCATTATCTATATCTTCCTTCTGTGTGCTGTACTTCGGCAACCTCAGTATAATTTCACCTCATACTTTCTTTTATTGACTTCTGATTTTATTGGGTTTTTCGAGTTCTAGAAGCTACCACAACCTGTGTCATCTTATCAAAAACTATTCTCACTAAAACATATTGTTTTTGGATAAAATATTAATTGTAATTTAATTTTAAATCAGAAATATGTGAAGTGTAACATATAAAAAACATGTTCTCTGAATTAGCTATTGTAAAACCATCTTAGATTCAGAGTCTAAAAGCAAGTGTTGCAAATACTTCAAAATATCAAGTCAAAATACAATTCCTGATTCAATGAAAACAATCTTTTACAAGCCCAAAAAAGAAATCCAAAGAATCAGATAAAAGTAATGTTGATAACTGTATTTTTTGGAAAATTGCTCATCAACACTGACTCAATGATTTTGTCTGATTAAAAAAAATGATCTGTTGAATTATTAAACTATTAATATAACCACTAAAAGTCATATGAAACCACTGCTTTTCACCTTCAATCAAAATAAAAGATGATTAGTTAAGATGGCGGTCAAAGTGTGGTCAAAATGACGAAGGACGAAAAAGAAAACGATGTGCAAGCTAGCAACTCAAATGTTTAGCAAGCTGACCCATAGTAATGATTTGAAAGCATGCGAATGGCAGCTTCTTAGCCATGTTTCTTTTCCTTTATGTTTAGATTTATGCATTTGGCAGATGTTTTTGTTCAAAGCAATTTACAGAAGGGAGAGACAATATGCAATTTGCTACACCTAATCTGATTAAAAAGCCCTTTCACAAATATAGCAAATATAACTAAAATAAAAATAAGATTAAGTATAAGTGAAAATGAGCATCCAAAGAAGCTGCTGTGCACCCTGTTTGGTATTCAGAAAATGCTGCCTCCATATCTTTTGCTCTTTCACTAGGTTTAATTTCAGCTCTTTTTCTTATCTTTTTTTTCTCATTTCCACTCTGGGAGGAAATGCTTAGGACACAAAAGTAGATGTGTGCAGCATACAGCTGCAGCACCTGTGATGGCAAAGTTTTCAGACACAACTCTAAAGTGATTTTGTGCCTCCTTAGGGCATGACATTCACCGAGCTCTTTTTCATCCAGCCCACAGGAAATCACAACGGCAGATGTGGAAATCATTTCCCTGCCTGACACTTCATCTTCACAGCAGGCTGAACGGAGCGGCACTCCATCACTCAC
The DNA here is from genome assembly GCA_900490495.1 of Danionella dracula. Taxonomy (NCBI): domain Eukaryota; kingdom Metazoa; phylum Chordata; class Actinopteri; order Cypriniformes; family Danionidae; genus Danionella; species Danionella dracula. The sequence continues at coordinate 444,719 of UELW01000114.1, forward strand.
TTCTCTCTTGTACAGTGATGATGCGGCTATTTAAACCATGCGTAAAATTTGGCACTCGCTGCTGTTTGCACTGATGTTTACAATTCTACTAACAGCTGAAAAAGGCAGCATTTGTGCGTGCTGACATGATGCTTTGGGCATTTATAAATCCTCTAATGTTGAAGCCTTCTGCTTATTTAAAAGCTGTACATTAGATTCTAATTGGACTTCTCCAGGTGTTAAGCACATAAGAGCGTGTGACATATATGAGGGTTTAATACGTACAATCTGCTTCTCGTTGAGGTTTCCACTACTGTAGGTGGTGGCAAGCGTTGAGGAACAGGCTTCACTGTACCATGGCACATTCCCAAACTGTGTAGTGCTGCTGATGGAGAGTGTGTAGATGCTGTTGGTGTATCCATCACAGTTGCAGCTGTCCCGCTCTCTGCCTCCATTACCAGATGCCCACACAAAGATGGAGCCCAGCCCACCTCGTCCCTAAAGGAAAAAAAGTTACCATATGAAACCCTTTTTTCCCTTGTCACAAGCAAATACATGGATCCCAATGGTAAAATGTCTGAGGCTGGCATGCACCATTATGCTCTGTGTCTAGTGCTAGTTCCAAATTCATTGACTCCCAGGCTGAAAATGTATCCTGCTCTGGCCCTTCCACCTAGAAATAAGCTTCTGTTTAGTTACAAAGGTGACATAATTCATTTGAGTTCAAACAAACCAAGCGATTCACAACTAAAACATAATTGTGAGTGATTCTGGGCAGACGCTGATGGCTTTTATGCAAATCAAATGTCTGGCTTTTATATGGCGAAGTATTTATAAATCACACATCAGTGTAGTGTACATTTAATGTATGTGTGCCAGCCTCACCAGAATCCTGCAGACCAAGCCAATTACTGTTGTCATGATTCATTTGAAACCAATACTGCAACCAATGAAATCTACTGTTTTCAATACCTTTCTGATATCGGCTGAAAAGCTGACAAAGCTCCACTCCTCCTTTCACATATTAGACTTCCTTTCTCAGCGGAGAACGAGTCGGCAGAATTTGATTAAGGTTTCTTTTCTATCTTCTCTGGTGCATAAAGGTAATATGCACAGCCGAATGACTCCTGGTTATTACACCCATAAACAGTTTGTTTGTCGGAAACGCTGCAAAATATTTCAAGCATGCTTATAGAATTGATAAAACTGAGTATTTTGAGACATTGAAAGTGAGGGCACCAGAATTCGGACAGATGTTAATGGGATGAGTAATTTGAGTAAAATATTTTTTTGGAAAATCAGTTTGGAAAAGCTTTACAATAAAAAGCAAACTAAGTCTATCTGAATGACTTCAACAAAGAGCATTTATTCCCATTGACAAGGTAAAAGATTAAGGTTTCTTTGTTGAGCTCTGACAAAAGCTTGCCTGTGATTAGCAGGGACATGTTTAGAATGGAAGAGAAGCACACTGGGATGGTAATTTATCCTAGAAAAGGTTATTTCTTTTCCCTCTAACACAGCAGATTTGTTCCAGGGTGAGACAGCAGGTTATGTGGATTTAAATATATTTAAAATACAATTAATTTACTTTATACCTGGCATGACATTTGATTGAAAAAGAGTATTGTGTTTGCCAAAGCAATCGGTGAGAATTTTTTTTCTGAAAAGTTAAATAGAATAATATCAGAACTCTGAAATTAAATTCAGAAATCTGTGAAAAAGCAACATTTTTGAGAGAAAATAGAGAAAATATAAGAACTCTAAGATTATTTGACAGTGAGAATAAACTTCTTTTTTTCTTTTTCTTTTTTTTTAAACAAATGGTCTAATTATGTTCTGTATAATTCAAATAGTCTACACAATATTTAAGATTTATGTTACATTATCCTATTCTTCTTCTTATTATTATTATTATTGTCGTTATTTCACTTAGTTGACCTAAGCACAGAAAGTGCAAACTTTGCTATGTGTGTCTATTTTTATGTGCTATTTTTGTAAATAACCACAGCTTTACCATCTCCACTTACCAACTGAAAAAGATAATGATAGCTGGCAGGTGTTTGTGATTTAATGGTACCTGTTAAATCAGCAGAGTATCCCAGAATGCAATAAAACTTTCCAAACAAGGATAAAAGCCATTTGCCCTGCATTGTTATGGAAATGTTTATATTGTAACAAGATTTTCGCATTGGCAATGAAAAAAAAACCTTGTCTCTAGAAAAAAAAAGGTAATTGGTTGTTGGGAACATAAAATATTTCACATGACAAAACGTAACACTTTTATTTTAAAACTAAATATAATACTTGGTTTTATATGGTTCTGTTTGGTACATCATCCTCAGTTTATAATCAGTCAAAATAATTTCTACAAGCCTAGCAAACTAGTTGTTTACGGATGTGAACATGCAGATGTTAGAGAACTTTTAAATCTGTGGTTTAGGGACATTCGGCTTTTATGTCAGCTACGACAAAGATTGGTAAAGAAGCGAAACAAACATGTCATTATGTGCAACAATGTTTTACCAGATTTAGGTATGCAAAAAGCAATACAAACCGGTCATAAAGCTTGACACACACTTTACACCTCAATCGGATAACTTTTCTTGTACGGAGATAATTTCGGTTAGAGTGCTTTTTTCCACATAAGTGTTGTTAGTCTACTTATTGTTGAATTATCAAAACAATGACTGGCCAACATAAATAATGTTTTACTACAGATATTTTTAATTTTAAATAATCTGTTTTTCCCAGCTGTTTTGGCCAGATGGCCTAAACCATTTTTCTTTATATCGCAATTTAAATGTGTTCTTTAGTTGAAGTTTCAAATGTGTTAACATATGTAATTATGTTTTATTTAGGAAAATAATGTGACAACTAACAACTTTTTTATCTGTTCATGTGATTTGTACAAAGGATCATTTAAAAACATCAGAGACAAAATTAATCGAAAAATCTGTAAAACAGAGGTATGTATTGAACTGTGAGATTTGTGTACCATGTCAGCCCTAGTAAATACTAAAAATACTGTTTGTCATTAAGCAATTCCCTTTTAGAAGCAACCAGTCACTGATCAAAGCCAATGGGGGCACTGACACATTTAGCTGATCTGAAATCTACTCATCTGACCTGACATGAGGCTTCACGCTCACAATGACTTCAGCTGACACCACGACTGAACACATCCATTTTCAATGAGGCTGGCTTATTTCAAATGACATGTGCAATTTGTGTTGAATCTAGAGACAGGGCAAGAACACTAAATCTTTTTATGAATTGACATCACATTTGATTTTTAATGTAATAATGTAATTTCTCACTGTATAAAAAAAACTTTCAGTAGTAGGAGCACCTAATGGAAACCAGTCAATACTCACCTCAGTGACCCCCTGTAGAAAAGCTTCCTTGGCCAGTTTGGCAGGGCCATCCACCGTCTTTCCATCATCCTCTGGGCCCCAGCTGGCACTATAAATGTGGACGTGCTGAGAGTTCAAGCTAAGAGACTGAGCCTCCACCACATCTGTTACCTCTCCATCTAGCATGCGCACACCTGGATGAAGAGGAAGGATAGACAAAAAATAAAAGACATCAAAGAAGACACCTGGAATAGGAGAGTGATGGATTGTGCAAAATGTACTGTCTGGTGGAAAGAAAAGTACAAAAGTTTCTGGAACAGACTGTTCAGCTGTTACTTAATGAAAGAGTAAATGTACAATGTGTACAATTTTAGTAGTCAAACATCAAGACAGCATTTTCACATTAACTTTTTTCATTTAAGTCATGTAGTCAGATTATTCCAATTGTGCTGAAATAAAGGAGTCATAAAGAGCTTTTTTGTTTTATTGTTGTCCTTCAAAAAAAAGCATATTAATACTATCTCAAACCTGCGAAAGAACAGTTCCAAAAACATTCATAGAATCAAAATCAAGCAGTGTTTATCTAATAAGCAACAAAATGGTCGCTCGTAATCTGTCAGCATAAATTTTAATAAGTGGCTGACCACATATTAAACTCATGTTTGATGCAAAGCATATTGAAGGCTTACCAAAAGCCCAGTTGGTTTATTTATCTACACCATCACATTTCTATGTTCTCACAAAGTTTAATAGCCGTTTTAAGAGAAATTCACATTTATTGTACAAGCGACCTGTTTGGTAATTACATAAAGTAGGAAAAATAAACAGAAATTTTATTTTCAAATTAGCTAATGTATTTCAAAGGACCAACATAAAGGTATTACGTTTTAAGTACAAAGTTTGACATGGGTTTATCATAATACGTTCTTTATCTCTTAAATTTGGACACAAAGCTGCCGAAGGAAAGTACACCATCATGAATTGACTCATTTATTTTTCAAACATGCTGTGATTTATTTTAACAGCCATCTACTTCATTAGTGTTTAAAAGTGTCTAGATTATAGTACTCTCTTCAACTCCAGATAAATATAATGCCATTCAGGACACAAAGATACAATTAACATATTACATTCTTGATCACCCCCACTTTCATGTCAACAAGAATTATAGTTTTTTTTTAATAATCCAAAGCACTAGTGATCAAACAGAATATATTAACAGATGGAAAAGGTATTAACTTGAACATAAAAATATAGCTTAAGAACTTAAGTTGTTTTTACCTCCACTTCATTATTACAGTAGGACAGTGGGCACCACAAGACACTTCGACCCTCAAACCTCCCCTTTTACCTCAATGTCACACATTACCACATGGGGGGAACTAACATGTTCACATGAGAATTATAGCAAGAGACAAACATGTTCTGGAAGTGACTGAAAATGCAATCACTCGAGGTTGAAATCCCAAATTAGAAGATTCCGATTAACACCTATTGCTAACAGTTTTTCAGTATTATTACTCATTTTGACATAATTTATTTGACCCAATACTCATTTGTTAAAGGCATTATACACAATTAAAAGAAAATCCCACATTTAAAACATTGGTTAATTTTACATTTCCCCTTGAGTTAATAAGTAGTGTATTTACACTGTTCTTCAGATAGGACCATGGACTGAGCTGTCTTTCAGATAGGACCATAGGACCTTTTGGCATAACTTATCATAGATCAGTGGTTCCTCAAACTGTAATACTAGTGCTACACGACAGTCATTTCTGTGTGTGTAAGTGTGTATTTCTGTCCATACTACTTAGTGGTACTAAATTACCAGTCCCCCCCTAAGATAGATATACCAGTGTGTGAGTAATCTTTTGCGTAACCGTATCTAAACATGATGGCAAGAGCTTAGAGGTTGACGTAACTAAATAAAACATATATTGTGAGTCTTCTCAAAAAGTGGGGTATATCCCACAAAATTGGGGAAAAGTTGTGTTTAGCTTTAGCCAAAGAGATGACATACATTATTTGCTGAGAAAAAGCAACCAATAGTTCAACTTGGTGCTGCCCAGTGTTTCAAACAGTGCTGTGTTGTCTAGAATAAAGGACATGGCTAACAAAGTTAAAACTATGCTGATTGAGTGCATTAAAACAGACAACATTTGCCATTCAGCCTATAAGACATCAGACGTCCGCGGATATGAACACGATGGTGCAGCTCACAAGGACTTTATGTTCTGGCAGTCACTTGGGATGAGAACCACAGCAGAGCACATAATCCAGGTATTAGACACATTTATTCAAGAAAATGTACTGAAGCTGACGTCCATTGATTTTTAAAAGCGTTTTTAAGTGCAGATGTATTATTCTAAGCACTGTACAGTTTACTGTATATTTAAGTACTGTACAGTTGTACTTTATTTTATTTTAAAAAGTACATTCTAAATGTTCAGAATGTTCTGTGTTTAACATTGACTAATACATATTTTTTTATTAGCAACACTATTGCCTCTTATTTGAACTGCACATAACTGTAGCTGAGTAGGAAGGCCTAAACGCTGTGGCTATACCAGAGTGTATTTTAATGTTGCTCGCTATGGTGGTACTTGGAGCGCCAAAAGGTTTTGTGAGGTGGTACTTAGGGAAAAAAGTTTGGGAACCACTGACACAGACTGTTGATTCCATATGGCACCAGTAGCACTATAGTCACAGTAATAGTAGCAGAATGATCAAAGTGTTGCAATGTTTTGCTATGTAAACCTTGGCTCTTCTGTAGTTGCATCATATAGTAAGAGCCAGTTAGAAAATTAAACTTTTCTAAGCTGAAGTTACAAGGGACTACTTTCCACTTTTGCTCTAGCCATGCAACCGCTGTGGCATTTTTGCAAAACAATTTTGAAATGTCATAAAAAAATGGAAAAATAACAACAAACGTTAAATAATTAAAACTACAACCTTTTAAAAGTGAATTTTTAACCTGAGATGAAGTCACTGTGTAGTGTTTACCAAGAACATTATGTAAAAATAGAAAAAGCATCTAATTTAAAAAGATTGATTCTATGGATGTTTGTTTGATTTATATTGGTTCAAAAACCAGAGAATCATCTTCACACACACACACATGATCCAGCGGCCAATTAGGTCAACAACATCTACACACTTACTGGCAGACTCATCCTTTTAAACAAAAATTCACACAAACTTGGAAATCACATGCCGGCTCAAACGATGGCTTCTGACTTAATCACACTCTTCTAGAAATATTTCCCAGCAAAGACTATTAAGAAAGAAGCTGCGAAATATATGTGAGCCTGCAGAGAAGTCTAGCCTTAAATGCGCTTAGTGTGACGAGAATAGCTGAGATATTTCTGATACAGTGGGCTGAATGGAAGGTTAGATAATTGAAAGATAAAGCGTCCTCGATTAGTTCTTAGTAGAATGATGACGTGTGAACAAACGGCAGGAAATAAGAGAGATAGGAACTATAAATGACTCGCATAGATCATCATATTGCTACATTTCCAGCCACCAATCACTCACCTCCAATTCTGGCATTGTAGGCCACACCCACTCCACAGACATCATTGTTAGCTGCCGCTGCCACCTCTCCGGCACATCGGGTTCCATGCCTAGAGACAAGACGTAGTTACATTAACCAACTTTCAGTTCGATTAATTTAGGTCATGTTTGTGAAGATGGATTCTGTCATTATAAAACGAGTTATTAGCTCTCGGGAACCCAAATACAGATGCATTGTCTTTATCTTTTAATTAAAATCTAATTAGATCCTAGCAGGCAAGAATGATATTAAATAAATAAGTGGCTGATTATTGTTGTCACTTTTGTGTCTGTCGGTTCCTACAGCATTGTAGAGAAATCTCTATGGCTCTTTGCTGTGAGGGTGAAGAACAGCACTTTCTAAAGGAATGGCAGCTGCTGTGGGTTTTGTATGCACTTTTCAATTCCTCCATTCAATCTTGTTCTATTGGAGCACATTGTTTTCTCCAGACAAAGCAGAGGAGATGATAGGGAGTCAAAAAAAGAACCGCAGAGCCCATGGGACTGCAGATGCGTTGAGGCAACAGCCTTGCTCTGCTAGAACTGTATCACATCTGCTGTTATACACTCAGATACACATGGATAAATTGCTGGCAACAAAACTCAATACTTAAAATAACAGAAGTATGACTCAAATGAATATAGTTTGTAGTTTATCGATTTTCAGAAAACAAATAAAATAAGCTTATTGAGAGGAATAACAATAGATGTTTCATACCTCTTCTGAATCATTGCAGTATTGCTTTTTAACCATTATTTTGTACTTTAAAGTTAAGAAAGTAAGTAACAAAAAGTTAAATATAGATAACTGGTTGAATTTACCATATGTTTTTATCCAAAATGTTTTACAGAAAGTGAAAAATAAACAGCTAAAATGCTTGAGATCTTTGTGTGCGTGTTTGGGAGAAATCTTCCTATTAAGCTTCTTTCTAACTGTAATTCTCTGCCTTGTTTGCTGACTTTAAACCCTTCGCCTTCCACAAAGATGAGGCTTATTTAAGAATGTGTTCGGGCTAACAGCCACTTTTTTCTCTCAAAAAGAGTTAGACTGACAGGTTGACTGGTTATGCACAGAAAGAGTCAGTCTTTGGTATCGCCAATCAATCAGGAGCGTTCTTAAAAGCAACAGGACACGCTGTAATTAATTTGTAGGAAAGAGATCATGATCAAGGAGGTTGATTTAGATCTAGCTAAAGTTGTGACAGGTGTATGAAAGAATATTTTTTGGACTTATGTCATTTAAAAGGTACAAAAATCTGGTAAGTTGACTCTTTGAGATCTTTTCTCAGCTGTCACATTACTTCCATGTCACTGACATTTTAGTGGCACAATTGTGAAAAATACATAAATTCAACAAAACATTTTAAAAATATATATGCGTGTGTCTTGTATATTTACAAGAAGTAAACAACTCCACTAGTATCCTTGCTACTGCAGTGAGATAAAAACAAATCAAGAAAATAACATAATTAATCTTATCACGTCTTGGCTCCTGCAGGAGGTACAAAAGCTCTTTCGATGTATAAAGCCCACGTGGGCAACAATAGTTTGTGATTAAGGCTCTGGATGTATTGTATTTCATCAAATCGATAATTGCCGAGGAGGGAATCCACTGAGAGGAAAACAGAGGCTCTAGACTAGCCATTATGCAGGTCCTTAAGATCCCTTCTGATTACTGAGCAAAAAACATGACTTGAAAACCCTCTCAGTCTTTCACACATCACGCTTTGTGCTAGTACTAGAGTTTTTAAACATACAATGATTGTGTCTGAATTATTTCCCCAGGTCAAGTAAAATGATTGTATGTATTGTTTATCAATGCCTAATTAACCTTGTTAGTTATTTAACATGCCTACAATATGTTTAATTATTCCCACCTTTTATAAAAAACCCACCTTTTATCTGCGTAGCTGCATATATATGAACAGGAATAGCCTTGAGTTTCAACAAATACCTTTGTGCAAAGGCTGTAAAGCGTTAGTTTGCAGCTACGCATAATCCACATTTTTGTCTTCTGCAAGGTGACAGTTATTGTGACGAACGGTTTCATAGCTAGAAACACCTCATGAATAAAAAATATGGTTTTATTTCAGCTCGTTTTGGAAGTTGTTTGCCTCTCTAATGTATTACATGAGGGACATATCTCACGTAAAACAGATTTTATGCACATATTTCCTTGCAAAAATGTCAAGGATATTACGTCAAGATATTATTGTTTATGACTTTCTTGCAAAAACATGACAGAACTTTATGCTAAGGATGCACTGGGTACAAAAAATAAGTACCCACGTTGAAGAACAAAACCACATGCCTCATTCCATTCTTCCTTTATTTTTAACCCTATCTTTTTAACCATAACAAGTCATCTGGGATTAATAGTTTTTCCACCATAATTAAAAAAAACTAAATGCTTTTGAAATTATTTAAACTGTCTCTGTAAGAGGAGAATCTGCTCTCATTGACATTCTAATTGTATTATTCAAACAGCTTATTATGAATGTTTCTACATTTTATAACTGTGTGCAGGTGCAGGGCATTGATGAGGCTTGCACTTCCTCACAAATTCACTTCACAAAAGTAAGTTTCTTCATCTTTGGATGTTTCTCGAAACATTCTTTACTGTTTGAGTATCAATGTGTTTGTGCACAAGCTATTCCAGTATTCCAAATGCAACAGAGAAATGGCAACTTCGCACTGTCACAAAGCTAGAGTAAAAAATAAACAGATTTCAATAAGCAGCCCTTGTTAAAACTTTAAGTTTACATCAAAAATAAATGTTTTATTACAAAAACAATTCTATAAATTCTAAATAATTGTCAACAGCTGGTAGTATTTGAAGGAGGCATTTCTTTCTGAACAAGGAACCTTGCACATTTTTCCTAATATCCATCTAACCCTAATTTTACTTTGCTGCCACCCATTATCACCAGCATTTGTATCCCTGATCATCACTATCCCTATTTGGTCCTTCACCAATTTACATTACATTCTTTACCAATGTACACTCACTGATCTCTTAGCTACTCCGTCTTGTTTCTCCATCAGAACCAGCCTTTCTCAAATTCTATCTGCCTGCTTTCAGCCACTAGCTACAAGCTATAGATATGCTCAATGTGGCTCCCTCACTTGACACACCTGGAGACACTCTTCTAATGTGTTCACTAATACACTATGCACATCCAATTCACCTGTACTGAATGTATTTGGACTTGTGGGGAAAACAAGAGCAGAACATGCATAGCCGAGACTCGAACCAGCAACCTTCTTGCTGTTGTGCATTTGTGCTGCCCACTGTGCCACCATGGAGACACTGGAGACCCCACCAAGCCTTATTACTCGCAGATCCCACACCTGAAAGTAATCCCAGCTGATGGATGTCCCAGCTGGCAATTTAGTTTTATTCACCATAATAGTTCCGTTCACTTCCTTGTCTAGCCATTTATTTTTCATGAACAGTCAGAGACTCACGTTCACCTACTTCTAGAATATATTTACCCTCCATGTTCTCTTCCAGTGTCTCTTATGTTTCCTGTTGTTGTTTTTTCCCCAGCTGTTAATTTAACTAACACAGTCAATGTATTTATTCTTTACATCACATTTATTTTCTTAAATCAATTGACCGTGATTTATTAGTAGTTAAATTGTGTTTTGTTTAAGCTGTATGCATGTATTAAAGTCTTTTGGGTAAAAAAACGTGTTTTTTGAAATGCTTCTCTGTCCTGAAAAGATCAAGAGGTTGGCCATTAAGGAATTTAGGGAGCTGCAGGCATCTGTTGAATTCCAACACACAGGAGGATGCTAGAGATCAAAAGAGGCCCTGCATTTTGAGGCACTGGGAGACACGCTGGGAGCCAATCAGAATCCACTTTTGGGGAGTGTCCTGAGCTGAAACGGTTACATGCTGAGGTACCAGGAAAAAAAACTGCATGTTTTAAGCCTGGCTTAGGAGAGGATAGAAAGAGAGATGGCCACTGCGAAAACATCAACAGAACACAAATGCTTAAGTAAAAAATAATGGAGTGAAAAGACCTTGTCTGTTGTTTACATTTAAAATTGGTAATTAAAAATATACACTTTCTGTTTCTGTTTGCGTCAATTTCCATACAATACATTAACAATAATAATGCCTTCAATTTATGTAGCGCTTTTCCAGACACTCAAAGACGCTTTACAATTTCAGAGCATTATTGATTTACTCCACATTCACACACTGTGTTGATAAGCTATTGGTAGCCCTAAGCTACTCTTGAGGACGTGGCTGACATTTCGTGCCTACTGCCTCCTGCCCACCACCAAACACACCCTAACAGTCACACACATCCATACAGGGCAATGCAGGTGAAGTGGCTTGCCAAGGGCCACAATAGCAGAATGGCCCTTGCGGAGATCAAAATGCCAATATCCTCCAGATATAGAACAACCAACTCCACCACTGCTCCACCCTTCTGCCCCATATACTGTATTATTACAGTACATAAACTGATACATTAGGAAGGCTTTACCTACTCCTTCCCACTTCACATGATAATCCCTGACAGAACAAATTGCTCCCCAAAAAAGTATGCAAAATGACAAGCTCGAATGTCAGGCCTTAAAAGAAATTCAGAAGGACAGAAGATCGACTGATTAAAAGTGATTGGCTGTATAATCGAAAGAAGATGTGTGAGCCAAACGATTCCCTGAAATGTCCCATGTAAGAGCTGATGTTGGAATATAATATTTATTGATTTGCATATTCACATGCACAACTTTCAGAGGCACCTACACACTGTCAGAAAGACGGCTCAGCAGCTATGCACTGATCTCAAGCGCCTAATGGCTAACATTATGGAATCATGGCACAGTTCAGGATGAGAGCAGTTTTTTTACACAGTGACTTGCAAGTGAGTTTAAAGAACTTTAACACAACCTTTCAAACCCAACACAAACAGTCCTTTCACATGAAAAAAAAAATATATTTCCGACACAATTCAAGAACAACAGATCAAGGTCTTTTGCTGGCAGGCTCTCGAGCATAAATGCAACCATTTACTCCCAAGCCAGGACGCACAGTCTGAGGCTGTCAATATGTAAAAGATAGTGTTTTTCTTTAAAAACGAAAGAGAATTGAAAGCCTGGGGCAGTGGTGTGACTCAGTGTTGGGCTTTGTTTCACAGGTGGGTCCATGGAATGTTTTCACAATGAGGTTTTACTCATTTTGCACCTCGTGATAAGATCAAACCCAAAACCTTTTTATAAATTATATCTGTATGAAAGAGAAAGCTGTTTCCACAGTGATGCCATTCAGCTAATTTACCTTTCACAGCTCGACGAGGTGGTAAAAACCCTTATTCGGAATTTAAAGAGCTATGACTCACAATAAAGCAGCGAGGCTCAAAACAAATTCAAATGAGATGCATTTGGGGAAAGCATATTTATTAACGATGCACTAACAAGGGTACTAGTCTCTTCTTTAATGTAAATGATGATTGAAATACAAATGGAAGCCAAAGTGTTAATGGATTGGCTACACATCAATGCCAATATGATGATCGTGACTAGCCAACATTGATTAGGATTGTTCGCACCTTCAGAACTGACTCCTTGAGCAAAGACTCATAGCACATATTAAATATGAAAATTTTCACATCATGTCTGTCAATTTAAGTGACAGCCCTGGAAAGAACTCTTTAAATTTCTATGATGAATAAGGGGTTGAAAAAAATAAAACAAGGTGACTGATAGAAGTACATGCTTTTTTTCATACCTTAAACCCATCCATCCATTTTCATGTTGGCTTTTTCCCTTTCAGGGTCGCCACAGCAGAAGGAACCGCCAACTCCTCTGGCACATGTTTTATGCGGCGGATGCCCTTCCCATCGCTGGGAAACATTCACACACACTCATTCACACTTTAACACTATGGACAGTCGTTCTTACTCAATTCACTTATACCGCATGTCTTTGGACTTGTGGGGAAACCGGAGCACCCGGTGAAATATCTGTAAAATACAGAAAATCTGCTTTTTGATGCAGATTTTCACAAAATTTATTTTTATTTAATTATTTATAAAATAATTGCACATCCATATAGGTTCTGCTCAACGTGTACTTATCCCTTCTGTACATTATTTGGTATTATAAATTAAACTATTTGGCAACTTTGCAGCCAGACTTTGTACTGTTTTAATCAGAGTGTTTTTGTCCATCTTCCCCATCGACTATTCTTCTTCATTCCTCCTTCTCTTAAATGTATTTGTGGATGCAATTGCTTCTATCTCAAGGAAAAACAACTCAGCAGACAAGATCAGTGCACATCTTCTCTCCTTACAGTCCCACATCTATTTAGGTGCAGAATTACAGACAATCGTTTCCAAGCTTGACAATCGTTTCCAAGCTTCCCTGCGGAGCCTGCAGCGATCTGTCTAAGGCCCACCAGGGAGACTCAGAGGAGACAGCGAGAATGAACTTGAATATAAGCCGAGTTTCTTTTTCAAATCCCTGCCAGCAACAAACCCAGCACACTAAAACCGAGATGGGAGACAGGCACTAATTCTTTCCATCTGCTCTTGTTTTTATATCTCTATCAGCTTGTTTTATGTCCCTTTCAATTGCCTGATTCATCATTTATAATTCACCTGCTTTGAAGCATAGGGTGCCCTTGAAAACTTGCGATGAGTCAGTGTGAAGTGCATTGGTGCATCGACTGATGGAATCTGTAAACCGTAGGTAGAGCATTCTACCTAGAGCATTAGAATGCACTCTAATAGGATCTGGGGGTTCTTTTGGTTGCTAAATTTAGCCCTTGGGGTGGGTTTTAGAAACATGCAAGCTATAAAAATAATAAAATAAAATGAAAAAATAGGTTGAAAGTCACAAATAAACAGACAGAACTTGAAATAATGGTATACAGTATGATAAAGTGATGGAAAGGTTCTTTGATGCAAGTGTACAAGAATCTTCGTGAACTCAAGAGGCACTTTGGGTTCTGATGTCTTAGTCATGGCTGGCTTCTAGCACCAGATAGAGAGGTGAACACGGGGCAGATTTCCAGCATCTCTGATGAGATTTCTGAGTCTGGATGGCAATGGAACTGCAGACTGACACATTTGGGTCACGTGAGGCAAAGATTTGAGTAGAGAGGCAGAGGCTCCATGCATAACGCTGTTTTTCAGAGGCCTGGCTGACAGCCAGCATCCAAAATCCATCCATCACAAACATTATTGAAATTAAAAAAGTA